>CM028379.1:107143201-107197921 GCA_013146195.2 Codonopsis lanceolata | reverse complement strand
TTACACCCAATTTATCGGATTAATGTTGGTGGTTCGGTAATGACTCAAGAAAATGATACCCTTTGGAGGAACTGGGTACCCGATGATAAATATATTTACTCTAAAGAAGCTGCTATTACTCCTCCCATTTATCAAGGGACGCTCAATTACCAAGATGGAGGGGCGACCGAGTGTGATGCTCCTGATCTTGTTTACAGGACTGCCAAACAATTGAACATTGACACAGAAAGGCGAGCTACAAATATTAACGTATCGTGGAATTTCGACGTTGATAAAAGTTCCACTTTCCTTGTAAGAGCTCACTTTTGTGATATTTTTTCTAAGGGACTTAATCCATATGGGTTCAATTTATATATCTTTACCCAGTTTAATCAGTCAATCGAACCTGGTTACAGGACTTACCGGTTAGCTTCTCCTTTTTACGTTGATTTTGTGGTTGTTTCTGATAGCTCGGGGTATATTAATATTAGTATAGGCCCTCAACGTGATTCCAATTTTACGGCTTTCTTGAATGGGTTGGAGATTATGGAGGTAGTGATAGTGAAGGATTTGGGTTGGGATTTAAAGATAAGTAAAGGCCGGGAAAGGAGTAAGGTTGTTATAATTGGTTCCGTTGCTGGAGGTGTGGGTTTATTGTTCATTTTAGTTGGGATTTTGTTATTTGGTTTGAAGTATAGGAAGGCGAAGCCTGTTGAGAGTGTGGTTTGGAAAGTTGTGCCTCAATATGGAGGGGATTCATATAGTATGATTACTGATGGAACTGGCAATAACTCCTCGCCACTCCCCAACTTAAATCTTGGATTGAAGGTACCGTTTGCAGAGATACTGCAAGCAACACAGAATTTCAATCCCAAGTTAATGATCGGAGAGGCGGATTTGGGAAGGTTTATAAAGGAGTTCTTACTAACGGTATGAAAGTGGCTGTAAAGAGAAGTGAGCCGGGACATGGACAAGGCCTTCCGAATTCCAAACAGAAATTATGGTGTTATCAATAATCCGCCATAGGCATCTTGTTTCTTTGATTGGGTACTGTGATGAACGATCAGAGATGATACTGGTGTATGAGTTCATGGAGAAGGGGACTCTTAAAGAACATTTGTATGGTTCGAATGGAGATGGTGATAATGTTGGACCAGATTTGCCTTGGAATCAAAGGCTTGAAATTTGCATAGGTGCAGCCAAGGGTCTACACTACCTTCACACTGGGGCCGGGGGAATTATTCACCGTGATGTCAAGTCAACCAACATCTTACTCGACGAACATTATGTAGCCAAAGTTGCTGATTTTGGTATTTCACGAATAGGTCCTCTTGACCAAAGTCAAACAAACAATGTAAGCACGGAGATCAAAGGGAGTTTTGGTTATCTTGATCCTGAATACTTCAGATGCCTGAAACTGACTCAGAAGTCCGGCGTTTACTCGTTTGAGTGGTACTTCTTGAAGTTCTTTGTTCTAGGCAAGCTATCAACACCTTGCTTCCACGGGATGAAGTGAACTTGGCGGATTGGGGTATTTCTTGGCTGAAGAAAGGGGAGATTGAAAAAATCGTTGACCCTGCTCTGGCAGGTAAAATTAATCTCAACTCGCTGAGGAAGTTTGGGGAGACAGTGGAGAAGTGCTTGAAGGAATATGGGGACGAGAGGCCTAGTATGATTGATGTACTGTGGGACTTGGAATACTCGTTGCAGCTTCAACAAACGACAGTAGTTAGAGAGCCTCATGAGGATAGCACAACAGATGCTTCGTGGAATACGTGGTTGCCTGCATTTCAACGCTTGCCTTCTCGTGACATTGCCGTTGATGACAGTGACGTCCGTATGGAGGTAGTTAAAGAGTATTCTGACTCAAGTTACACGAATTCGGTGTTCTCTCAAATGAAGATGGACGATGCTAGATAATAAGTGAGTGGGTGTAAATGTACTATAGTTGTTACGCTTGTTGCATATTTGGCTATTAATATTATAATTATTGGAATCTGTATTGAATTTCCTTCAAAATTTCAGGTTGTGGCTATATTACAATTTTTTTTATATTATTTTTATCATTTGTAATTCTTTTCCAGAAACAACAGGACAAGCTGTCGTTTTTGTGGCAGATTATTTTGCTTTCGGTTCTTTTGTGGAGTATTTAAATTGAAATCAGTTTTTATTACAAGGGGAGAAAGAGTGAGCAAGACGTTTAAAAAGCAAGTTATTTTTACTATGTACACATGATTAATGTATTAAGCCTTCACTAGCTACAGCCGCCAACTTGTTTGAAACTCCCGGAATGCTGGTCTTGGGCGACCCTGCAGCCAGGGACACATAATTTCGTGTTTGCTTTCGAAATAAGCATATGTTTGTGGAACATAGAGATGTAAAATCTCCAACATCTTCCTAGCTCCTTGCACGACGAATAGACAAGACAACTAAACTAATAAGCGTGCTGAGTTACTCTTTTTTAGTTCAATAAATGGCATCGTTTTCATACTCTATAATTCAGATGGCATACAGAACAGAACAACGAATTTCTTTAGAAATTTACATCTTAATAAACTAATGACTTTTTCTGCTATACGTTATTAATTGATATATGCTACCAGATGGAGAACAGAAAGTAACTAAAACTGTGGAAAAGCATTTACTTGTGACCACTGCCTTTTCTGCTAGGCCCTGATGCTAGCTTATACAGTACTGGATCCTTCTCCAAAACCGAGGCTTGGACAATGCACGGAAAGTGCAGAAACAACTCTTGTGGAATGCTCCAATCCGACCATCCCTTTCTTCGTTGTAGCTGAATCGTGTACAAGCAATTTCCTTGAATGAACTGCACGAGGTTCTGTTAACGCCACAATTAATATGAACATAAGCACTAAGCTTAAGCATTTCATCATTGATTTGGTCATGGCTGCAGTTTTTTTCAAATATAAAGGTGTAATTAAGACGAATATAACAAAGGGGAGGTAGTAGATGGTTGTCGTAGCTAGGCAAAGGGGGATCGGAGACTGAAAAGGAATGGTTGCAGCAATGGCAGCTATGGGGTGTAAGATACCGAGTGGCTTTTATATATATAAAGGGGTGGCTTGTTTTGCAATAAGGACGGTGAAGGACTTTTTGGAGGTGGGTCCGAATTTTCATCTTTGACTAGTCGATTGGAATTCGGAATTGTTTGTTTAATTTGGTTGGTGGTGATGAAAGATGTTGAGATTGAAATTCTTTTTCTCCTTTCCACATTTTGTTTTCTCAAGTACTTTGATGCTCTTTATATTCATTCCGAAGAGTAATAATTTTGGAGGGCGGCACCGTTACATTTACTGGACTAAGCCCATGTTTGTGTAAAGCGAACAAGGCTACTACTGACGGACCAAAATGACCGGTTAGGCGTAAGACCTAACTGATGACATTGTTGAGATTATAAATTCATGCTACGTTGATACCACCAATGAAAAGTAACATATTTCTTTCGGACCAAAAAAATACTTATACCTTAAAGTTTGTTTTACACGTGTTGTACATTGTACTGCTGTACATTATCGAAAATGCGGTATGGAGAGAAAACTTTGAGAGTTTGGGGTGTGAATAACCTCACCCTTTTCTATATTGTATTTTTGTTCCTATGTATTTAATCTATGATTCGCACTAACATGACAAATATTTTGGTGTTTATGAAGAAGAAACAAATTTGAAGGGAAAAAAAGGTAATCTTGTCGGTTAAATTGAATACCAGACTATATTTTTGGAGGACCAACACAAATAAAAGTAGAGTTTTAACTCCAAATCCTACTTCATCCTCTATTTCACTAAAAGAATCATAAATTTATAAAAAAGAATTAACTGTAAATATCAAAATTAATGTTATGACATACATTTTTGTTCTCATTTTAGGTGATAAAGTTTTAAATTACAAAAGATCCAATATATTTTAGATATCATAATTTTATTTTCCTTCACTTGTTTCTTTAATTTTAAATTATAATAATTGCTTTTGCTTCCATAAATATTATTTCTTGCTAGTTAGAGTTGAGAACAAAAGTGGAGTATATTATTAATTGGTGTGTACATCTTATAACTATCTTCTTTTCACTTTTCATCTTCATTCTCTTTCTGGCCTTAACTTCCAAACTCCAATGACAGAATGTCGGTTTTCTTTCTATGAAAAGAAACTTAAAGAGGGACTATCCTTAAAGGTGGGAAAGTGCGAATTGTGGAAGAAAAAGAAAGGGAAAAAAAAAGCTTTTTGCTTTTTTTAAAATGAACAACTTAAGAGATGATGGCAAGAATCTTTGTTTAGCCCTCTCAATATATAAACGATATAATAATTCTTAATTTATTTTTTATATTCACTTTTAAAAAAATAGGTACTTAGGGTTAATGGATTAATCCGCAAAGGGCAACATTAACTTATCGGATCAAATTTGTCGTGTTTCTTTTGTACAAGAAAATCAAATATCATTCGCATTTTAAAATAATATTCCCTCCGTTTTGAATAAAGAGTCTTGGGTTGAAAGTTAAATTTTTTAAATAAATGACAGTAACCCATTAGTAATAAAATGACATTTATATGCTTTAATTTTTAAAATTTAACTCTTTAAAGAAAACATTTCAAAATAAAATAATTGAGTTTTTGCTCAGAATGAATAACGTGTTTATTAGGATGCTATCATGCTAGAATATGTACAACCGAAATGGCATAAAAGTAAATTTATTTAATTTTTGTAAAAAGAAAAAGACAACCGCGCGACGAGATGTTGGTCATTGATTACGATACGAACTCAATGGGGAACAGAGGAAGCAGAGCAGACCAGAATGAGGTGATTCAATAGACAAGAATTAAGTGATAACAGCTAGTCAAACAAACGAATACGATACTTTAATTTTTGAAGAAATCTCCCAGTCCCAGAATCAGATCAATGGATTCCCACCTACGCAACCATCTGTGTCTGTAACCGCCCCAAATCCGGGTATGGCCGGTGCTCGTATGAGCAATGAGTTTAAATAGGAGGTCGAGTAAGTGTCAATTAAATATCATGTGTATATATGGGTGAGTAATAAATAGGTATGGGTGCCCATCTACTCATTAATACAAAATTATAAATAAATGTAATAATTAAAAAACTTCATTTTTTAACCAAAAATACGTAAAAACAAAAACAAAAACATTAATTTCATCAAAAAAAGGAAAAATAAATATGTATGTGTACTTATCTCTTGTATCAATTTTGTATTTTTTTTGTTGTAACCCTCAATTTAATCTTCTATTTTATGGTTAGATTTTTAATTTCGCTGAAGCCCTATAGACAAACACACGAATGTAAACCTAACCAAAAATTGAACAAGCTAATTAAGTCACATATACAAATCTATATGGGAAGGTTCGAACAAATAAAAATGTCGCATGTTACACTGCTCACAAAACCGCTATGAATCCATTTATAGTGTAACAGAGACATATATTTACAGAATCATAGAAATGAAATAATCTGGGAGTGATGTTGGGTTTCATTTAAGGATACAGAGTCATAGAATGACATTCTATGATTTACCTTGCAATTTGGGGGTGAGGAGTGGTGGTTGGAAGTATGGGTGTACAATATATATATATATATATATGGGGGTAACGGTTGGAAGGGTGGGTGCACAATATAAATATATTAATCATCTTAAAACGTCATTATTAATCTTAAGTATTTTATAATTATGTATGAAATTGATAAAATAAAATTAGAAAATGAAGAGAATAAGTTTTAGTATGGGTGTCCAAGTGGACGCCCATCTAGCTAATCATAATTAATGTGCCTAAGTGGACATGTACATTTGTGTTTACTTAAAATTTTGGATGTGTCTATATCCATTATTTATTGAGCGGTCTGAACGAACAAATAAGCGTGAATAAAAATTGTCATCTCTAGTCACATCCCATGTTGTATAAAATTTTAGTCGTATACATCTCTTGTTATTTTTCTCGACTATTTTTTATAAAGAGATATGTAAGATGAAATATAGTTAAACTTAATATGTGATAGATGATTTAAAGGCATTTTGTGTTGCGAGGGTGAGAACTGAGATCATCAACACACGTGACTCAACTTCATAAGGGCTTCACGTGAGCCCGTAGTATCATCACTAGGATACTTGGTCAACCGAATTTGGTTAACTAAATAACTCAATCGAATCCCGTATCCGTGTATCGTGTTTTAATTTCAATAACTATTCTGTTTTGCAATTTGTTGTGACATCACAACAAACGCATCATGAGTAAGACGCATTATTTCATTTTTCAAGCTTATTATATTGAGTTGAATATTGGTATGGTCTTTGTGGTTCATCAAGGATTATTTGGCTGGCCGGCTTAATTCAAATAATTGTTCTTTCCTTTTGTAATTGAATTTTTGCATTTCTTTCATCTCCTTAGGGAGTTGTCAATCTATTTTAAATCATTTCATTTATGATTTTGTTCTTTTACTCGACGTAACGTCGGGAAAAGAGATTAAATATGAATCTTACAGTTCATAAAACCTCGGTTATGTCACTTGGTGCCCTAGGATTTTTTATAAATGATGGTCTTTAGACCTTAATTAATATTCAAATACTAAAAACAGTGTATATTTACCACGAAGTACATCTTAGTTGTAAGACATTTCACACATACCTAATAGGTTGTGGATTCAAATCACCAAGGAGTTAAGTGAAGAACTACTACTAATCCCCTTTACAGAAAAACACTTAAGTGGGTTTATCCTTCAAACCGTTTGAATTAAGGTCAAAGTACATTTAAGACTTATGGGCAAGTTCTAATTATTGGAACTTTATATAGTTTAATGGGTTAATGGCACCACTGGTCCCTTGAATTTGGGTCACTCTTACTATTATTCCTTTAAGAAATTTTCGTAACAGTTGAGTCCAAAATTTTTTAAATTTTCACAGCATCACTCTTTTTTATGGATGGATGTCGTTAGAAAAGTATCGTTAAGTTGCTTATAAGTCTCTCGCGTGCATTTGCTAACAGCTAAAATGAAATTTCTTCAAACCAAACTTATATCACAATTTGCAATCAAGTCTATAGCGTTTGAAAAAAGAACCCTAGGCCTTCTTCCCCAAATGTTTTGGGGAAAGCTTAACATTACTACCCTTCCTTTTACAAAACAAATTAAAATATCACAATGGATACTCATAATTTAAAATTGCTAGCCTGAAAAAATTAATTTTGAAAGGCATCTTACAATATGCAGAACCCTTCTTCAAGATCTTCATATCCTTGTATGCTTTTCCCCCAAAACATTTGTGTTCACCACGTTACAATCTTCAATTTCGCATAATGGTCCGAAAGCAGCGGTTAGGGATTCGTAGGTGATATCCAAACTGAGGCAGTGGACGAAGATTTTACGGTGGGCAGCCTTGAGGATACGGGTGTAGAGGGAATGGTTGTTGATGGTGGTGTCGGTGATGAGTTGGTCTTTGGTGTAAGGTTCCAGAAGGGTTTTAATCTGATTGGAGTTAGGTTCAGATGTGTTGGCATCTTCATCAAACGATGAGAAGGAGTGGGCAGAAGGGGAATCATAGGTTGGAGGTAGTCCCTGAACTATACCAATACTATGCGTTTGGTCCTTGTACTTTTTTTTTGTAATGTGTTTGGTCCTTAAAGTAGGTTTTTAGTAAGAGATTACCCCCTGACGGGGTTACCATTATGTTTTTTTTTGAAAACCCAAATTTACCCTTATGTTTTAGCGAACTAGGCGTATACTAACCAGACAATGTCTTTCATTTTCTTCATTTCACCCATTCTACCATCTCACAACACTTCCCTCTACCCTCACTACGCTACCTAAACCCTAAAATCAATGAAATTTCGCGTAGGTTGAGTTCTTTCGATTTTAATTCTTTGTTTAGTTTTGATAACCTAAACTTTCTTCCCCTTCATCTACAAAATTAGTTCAATTGATCTCTGTAATTCGAAAAGGGGGTCATGGCTTCGGCTTCCACATCTATAGGCCAATCGGCTAGGCGCATTTGTTGAGTGGTATGATTGCAATATTCGGCCCATTGAAAATTTCCGCAGGCGATAGTAATCCGGAAAGCTCTTCTACGGTTGTGCAAATTACAGCGTATGTTCTCAATTTGTTACCAATTTTTATGCAAAAATGAATCAATAGATAGTTTCTATGTGGTTATGGTCATTTTGTTTTTGTTTTTTTTTTGTAGAAAACATGCAAAGGTTGTGGCTTTTTTGAATGGGCAAATGATGCAAGTATGATGTGTGAAAATTGTACTGAAATGAAAGAGAAGTGGGCAAAAGCTGAAATGTAATTGCTTAAGCTAAAAGAGAGGAAAATGACACTTAAAAAGGAAGTGAAGAGGCTTGAAGTAGAACTGGTAAAGAAAGACATGAAAATTGGCATGTTGAAGTCTCAAGTTATAAGTAGTTGGAATGTGAGGAAGTGGGTTATTGTAATTTTTTTTGTTTGATTGTATATCACATCTTTGGCTCAAACCATAGTGGTATGTTTATGTTACCTATAAAGAGGTAAACTTTGATCAAACCATAGTGGTATGTGTATGGTGGTATGGTATCAGTTGTAAATGTTTTGTTACATTTTGGTTGATGAATTTGAGCAATTGGTTGGTTGTTGATGTGTTCTGTAAATGTTTTGTTACATGGTTGTTGAATTTGAGCAATTGGTTGGTTGTTGATGAATTTGAGCAATTGGTTTGTTACTGTAAATGTTCTGTTACATGTTGCCTATAAAGAGTTTGATTGGTTGGTTGTTGCTAAGAAACATGTTTTGTTGCAAATTGGTATGTTGCAAACAAGCATATTCTATCTTTGTCCAAAATAACATATCACTCAAAGTGTGTAATGCATCTAGAAGTACACACATTTAAATTCCCAAATCATAACACAATTGAGTTACATGCCCAAAAGCACAAGTTTACATGTTCAATTTACCCAGCATGTCCAAAATCATAACACAAATCATAACACAATAGAGTTATATGCCCAAAAGAACAAGTTTACATGTTCAATTTGCCCAACATGTCCAAAATCATAACACAAACCATAACACAATTCAGAACACAATTGAACATGTCCCAACATTTACATTCCCAAATCATAACACAATTCAGAACACAATTTACCCAACATGTCCAAAAGCACAAGTTTATATGCCCAAAAGCACACGTTTACATGTTCAAAGCATACATGTTCTATCTTTGTCCAAAATTACATATGACTTCACAACCTATCACTTTTGTCTAGTGTCAGATTTTGTTAGTACATGTCTTCCCCTCCAAACAAAAGGTGTATCACTATTCCTTGGTGACCCTACAGTATAGATATTGTTGGTAAATTGGCTAGTTGATGTAGATGGGCCTGTTTCATATCCATATGAGGTAGTGAATTGAGTTGGTGAACTACATGGTTGTCTTGGTCTTGAACTGGAGGGGCTTGTCTTGGTCCTTGAACTGGAGGCTCTTGTCTTGGTCCTGGTGGAACATAAGTGTCCAAATTCACAGCCTTGGATGCTTCAAGGGCCTACAAATGAACACAAGAAAAAAAAATAAGTAGCAGGTACATTATTTAAGCATGGGGACCAATTTAGACAACCAAAGTAACCAACATACCTTATAAAATGTATCTCCAGCTGGTGTGACATAAATTCCACAAAATGCATGGGTTGGTTCGACCTTGATATGCACCTTCCTGGCCTTCCTCTCTTTCTCTTCTCACTTTCAGGTACTTGAGTTTTCTTCCTACCATCATTTCTTTGCTTAGTATAAACTCTCTCAACAACTGGACTCTTTCCTTTTTCCTTGGGTGTCCTTTTTTTCCTTGATGTAACACCAACCTAAAAGAAAAGTAATTAGTATTTGTTTATCAGTTGTAAAATAATACACATAAATACTACCTCGGTTATGCTTGTAGCATACAGTACTTCTTTATCGGTTGTATGCGCATTGAAGTAGCACCAACCTTAAACCAATTGGATAGAAAGATGTTATGCAACAGTAAAGTACTACCTTTAAATGTTAAAAAAAATATATACTAACTTTAAAGTAAAGTAGTACCTTGCATCCATTCTTATTATGACCAAGTTGATTGCAAACACTACATGCAATATCTTGTCCTTGCCTACTGTGTTTCTATGTATCCCTGGTTTGCTTAGGTTGTTCTTCATCTGGTCCCTTCACTCTTTTTTTCTTAGGTCTCCCTGGCATTGCCTTGGACATAGGAGGCTTCAAAGGGTCATTTGTAGACTTTGCCCAATTGTTTTCACCTGAGATAGGCTGAAACTTCAAGCATATGTCTTCAAAAATTCCTCCTTCTTATAACAGTTAGGAACATACTCATCTACATTCTTCCCAATACTAACCAGCCTAGCAATGGCATGTCAACATGGAATTCCACTCAAATCCCATTCCCTACAACTGCATGTTCTTTTGGCTATGTCAACTATGTATATATCCCTATTTCATGTAGTCAACCTGAAACTTCTTATCTCCATTATAGGTTGTAGTCCACAATCTACATTCAGCAGTGTTTGCTTCTATTCTCTTTCTAATCCTAGGACATATGACATCCCAATGATTGGAAATTCATTCTCTTCTTTTGTATAACCTAGTCATTGTGGTCATTCTCAAATGTTCCAACAAGTAAACCAGTGGCTTACACCTAGCATCCAGTAAGGTCCCATTAAACCCCTTAGACATTATTTTCACAACTATCACAATAACTAAATGTTTCAAAGAAATCCTTACACCACTTATTTGGATTTCTTTTCATCAGATCATTATATGCTTCTTCATCTAACTCTTTTAATCTCTGATAATTATTGTTATACATGTCCATGTTAGTGGACCTGGCAATTGCCCAAAAAAAACCTTGTATTCTGCCCCTCTGAATTGTTTTGCCTAATTAGCATGCACATGCCTAGCACATGCCATGTGTTCACACCAAGGCAACATCTCATACATAGATATGACAAGTCCCTGTGTTTAAATCACAAATTTTTAAAATTTTTAAACAAATTTTAACACATGTTATATAATATAAAAGACATGATATATACCTTTTGTCCAACCCCTTCCATCCTCTATTTCTAAGTCCTTGATAAGATGAGAAAGAAACCAGGTCCATGATATTTTGTTTTCCACTTGTACAATTCCCCAGGTAACTGGAAATATTTGATTGTTAGCATCCCTTCCTACAACAATGAGTAACTCTCCTTTCATACACCCTTTGAGAAAACACTCATCCAAACCTAGTACCTTCCTACCACCTACTAATAATCCTTTTTTCAGGGCATCAAAACATACATAAAACATCTGAAAATATGGACCATATGCTGGGTTGTTCATAGCATAATACACTTGTGTCCATAAAACTTTTAAATCAGCTAGGGACCATCCTATAGCTTCTCTATATGTCCATAAAACTTTCAATAAACTTGCTTCTTGTTCTTCAGTTAAATCAGCTGCTATAATAACAGGTAAAGTTTTTCATTCCCCTAAAAATGCATATTTTAAGTGGGGTGGTAATGGCTTTAATTCTTCAACTGGAGGAGATTTAACAGATGGCATAAATTCAGAATTTTCTGCTTTAATTGTTTCTTCTACTTTAATCTCCTCATTATTTCCTTCTTTAATTTCTTTCTTATTTTCTACTTTAACATCTTCTATCTCTATTTCTTCAAAAAGAGATTTTAGGATTTCTACTTCATCTTCTTTAATTTCATTAGTTTCTTCTTCTACTTTTTATGTTTTATCAGAATTATTTTCTGATTCTGATTCTTTCTCTATATTCTCTTTATCTTTATTTTTAAGAGCTTCTAACTTCTCTCTTTCTTGTCTTTCTTCTTCTTATATTTCTCTTTCTATCTCATCAATGTCAATTTTATGGGAGGGATATGACTATCATCATAAACCACAAATACATCTTTCTCATAGTCTTCATCTTCATTATCTTCTTCAAAAGTTTCAGTTGCTAATTTTTCGATTTCATCTATGGAAAAACATGCATTTATGTCACTAGGTCTATTCATGGCATCATAAACAGAGATTTCGACAGTTTCACCTAGGACTAACATTGTGAGTTTACCATTCTTCACATTAATCATTGTATTGGCAGTGGCCATAAAAGGTCTGCCTAACAGTATGGGAACTTCATTATTTGTGCAAATCTTCCTTTCCATCTCTAGAACCACAAAGTCGACTGGAATGATTAGTTTATCAACCTGAACTAGGATCACTATACCCAAAGGATATTTAACTGAACGATCAGCTAATTGTAATTGCATACTAGTGGGTTTTAGTTCTCCTAATCCTAATTGTTTATAGACCGCAAAAAGTATCAAATTAATACTTGCTCCTAGATCTAGCATAGCTTTCATCTTTTTAGAGCTTCCCAAGGAAACTTGGATATTAAAGCTACCAGGGTCTTTCAACTTAGGGGGTAATTCGGGTTGTAAAACAGCACTTACGTTTTCAGAAACAATAATTTTTTCATTGTTTTCAAACTTGTGTTTCTTAGAGTGAAGATCTTTGAAAAACTTTGCATAAGCTGGAATATTTTTTATAACGTTAAGCAAAGGAAGATTAACATTCACTTTGGATAACATATTATAAATTTCCGAAAATTGTTTATCCATTCTGTTTTTCATAAGTCTTCTTGGGAACGGAATTGAAGGAACATATGGTGGTGGAGCCACATAAAGTTCCTCTTCTTCTTGTTCTAACTCTTTTTCTAATTCTATTTCTACTTCTTTATTTTGAACCTCTTTCTCTTGCTCCTTATTTGGACTTTCTACTTCTACTTCTTGATTAATCGTTTGATTATTCTCGTTACTATCATCCTTTTCGACTTCTTTTTCAGAATTCACTACTTCATTAGGCATATTAGAAGAATGAACATGATCACTTACCTCTTCTCCTATTACCTTGTCGCTTCGTAGAACGGTGATTGACTTTGCTTGCTCGGTTTGACTAGGGAACTTCCCTTCTTCTCTTTTCTTGACTTCAGAAGTCACAATGTGCTTCTTCAAATTTTCAACTTCTTCAAGCAGATATTTTAGCAGCATTGCTTGACCTTTACTTGTTCCATCTTGTTTTGGAACTTCTTCAATTCTTAATTGATTCTGATTTGGAAATTATTGTGGTTGAGGTTGTTGAGGCTGGAATTGTTGAGGTTGTAAAGGCTTATTTCCTCCCCAAGAAAAGTTAGGATGATTCCTCCAACCAGGATTATATGTGTTTGAGTAGGGATCATTCCTTGGCCTTTGAGGGTATATATTCATAGCATTAGCCTGTTCAGCATACATAGCACTTGATGGATAAAAGTTAGTAGCATGTGAATATAATCCACATAAAGCACATGCTTCTTGAATTGGCCAATTTTCAAATTGAGCTTGTGTATCTGATTTTTCTTGAACTTGGTACAAATTCCTATTTTTACCTCTAGCACTTTTCTGTTGAGAATTAATGCTTAACATCTCAAATAATTCCTCTAGTGCTTCTGGTGTCATTCTATTAATAGAACCACTGGCTACACTATCAACCATAGTTTGTAAGCCTGGCGAAAGACCATGATAAAATTGAAGTACTAACACATGTTGAGCCAAATTATGATGAGGACACATAATGAGCATATTTTTAAATCTATCCCAAGACTCATGGAATGTTTCACCTGGTTCGTTTTGGAATGACATGATTTGTTTTCTATATTCAGTGAGAGATGCATGCTTGTAATATTTACTCATAAACAAATCATATAATTGAGCCCAAGTATAAACACTACTAGGTGTTAAATTCATAAACCAACGCTTTGCCAACTCTTTTAATGCACTAGGAAAGTATTTCATTTTAACTTGGTCTTCAGTCAACCCTCCTAAAGGAAAAGTACTCATCATGTATTCATAATCTCTTAGGAAACTGACAGGATCTTCATGAGGCATTCCATGAAAAGAAGGTATAGCATTAAAATAATGGTCTTTTAGTTCGAAATTCCTTACAGCATCTGGTAAGACTAAACATGATGTTACTACATTTAATGAAGATCTACTGAAATCGTTAATGGTTCTTTGATTTACCACTACTTCCATATTTCTTCTAGCAGGTTCTTCTTCTCTTTTATTCATGTTAGCTGGATTAACTGGATTTTCAGGATTTTGATTAATATCTTCCATTGTAGGATCAACCAGATGATCCTTTTGATTCAATTGCTCTTGATTATCAGGCTGAGGAGCTAGATTTTCAAGATCTTCTTGATTTCTTCTAATATTATTTATATCTTGATTTAGTTCTACCAATTGGGGATTCAAAGATCTACGACCGTGCATAAAATAAATTAAAACAATTTAAAAACAACTAACTATTAAAAACAAATAAAATAAAATCTTTTTGTATTTTTTTATTTTTATAAAAACTGAAAATTAAACTAAATTAAATTAAAATTACGCTACCAACAAACTAACTACGTGAACTAGCTTGTCCCCGGCAACGGCGCCAAAAACTTGATCGATGTCTTATTTTAATTATTTCCTTGCAAGTGGACAAGACTATTATAGAATAGTATTGGAAGCAAGGGTCGAACCCACAGAGACAAGAGATCACAGATAGTGCAATTTATTGATAGCAAATTATTAATCTAAGGGGGGTTTTATAATTATTTTACTCTAAATTATTATTATTATTTAGGTGTTTAACTAATTAGCAGTAATTACAGGTTATGAAGATCTTATGGTAGATGGCAATCTAGGATTCGGGTTTCACTTGTATCTCCTTTATGTTTAATTCAAAATACTTATCATTCAATTTCTTGGGTTCGTTCACAAAAGATAGATATAGTATGTTGAACTATTGGTTCAGCCTCCATCCCCGCAACATTCATCCATTCTATATCCTGAGCACAAGAACATATGATCTATCTGTCACCTAGATCATGTATGAACCTGGTCCTAACTTATCTCTCGTGCATCGATAGGTCCAATTTATTGTGATGGTGAGCCGATTACGACATATGCACATTGGTCATGCAGTTATCCGCACCTCTAGGCCTTTATTATTTGCGATTACATTCATTTGTTCAAAGAGAAATAATAGAGGGATTGATAAACACCACAATCAACAAGAATTGAATGAACATAAATATGAATTAAAACATAAATTCGATACAAGTTACCTCCCACCTCCTAGATTAGTGATGATTTAGTTCATCATAGACAATGGACAACACATGGAGATGAATGGAAACATGATTTGATCTTCAATACTTGTAATTACACAATCTAAATATGTTATACAACCTAAAATCGACTCTAAAGCTATACAAAACTGTTTCCAGCCGTCTATCTATATCCTAGGCTTTGGCTCCCGGTTCCTATTTATACCATAGAGTTGTATTGCAATCGAATCTCCAGTGAAAACACGAATTTTACGTGTTCTGACCACCTTGCGGTCGCAAGGTCTGGGGTACCTTGCGTCCGCAAGGTCTCCAGCATTCCGGGCTTTGGGTTCTTCAAGTTACTGTCCACCTTGCGGGGGCAAGGTCTGAAACACCTTGCAACCGCAAGGTCTCCAGCGTGTAACTTCTTCTTTTCTTCTTCATTTTTCATCTTGGACCCTTCTTGGAATTTGCATATAAAAGCCGTGTGTTTTGCATATTTTCACTAAAAACCTTGTAACTCACAAAACTCACTGAAAACACATATCAGTAGCCAAAAGCCTCGTGAAATAGCATAATTTAAGTCATAGAAGCATATAAAATCGACGTATAAAATACATCGATCAGTCCCCCGAACAAGAAGGCTTCGGCGTTGGGCAAAACTCCTAGCCCAGTTGAGAAGGAAGTGCTCCTTACTTCCCCTGCTCATGCATCCGCAGAGGCCACTGAGGCCGTTGCTGCCAGGGCTACTAAGGCCGCTGAGGCTGTTGGTGTTAAGGCTGATGAGGTCGCTGCTACCAAGGCAGCGAGCAAACGAAAGAGGGATTCCCCTCCCCATTTTGACCGTCCTGTGCTTCATCGCGACACGGACTCTGAGCCCACTTTAGCTACTCCCACCCCCACCATGGATAGCGTCGCAACGTGGAAGCGGCCTGATTTTGAGATGCCGACTACTATTAGTGCTACGCCGCGGGCCATTATCAAAGAAATCGAAGGTGGTGCCCCTATGCTCGAGTACATAAATCTAAATGCCCGTGGAAGCCCTGCCAGCCTAGTGATAACATGCATCACCAGACAGCTCTTCATCTTCCATGGGCATCATTCAAGATCTATCTTCAAACAGATCTAAAGTGTTTGGCCTCTAGCTTAAGAATACAGTCTTTGAAGCTTTGGTAGAGACTGGGATCTTCGAAGGAGGTTGAAGAACTCAAATCAAAAAGTAAGTTCTTGATCAAGACACCGATCTCTATCTTTTGATTTTCTGATCTCTCTCCTCTCCTTTTCACTTTTCTTCCTAGCAATCCACAGAAGTGTTTTGCTAAGGTTTGGGTTCTTTCACTGTGATCTCTTGTGAAGATCTAAGAGAATCATTGTTGAAGACGATTTCCATTGTAGATCTCACAGCCTTGTCGATCAGCTCTATTACGTTCTGATATCTATATGCTTGCTCTGACTCACACAGTTAGAAGGGGAGAAGACTTTTTCTTTTATAGATAGAAGTCATTATATCGTTGAGATAAGTTGAGAGATTTTTTATCCGTTTGGAATAGTGTTAGACGTTGAAGACTGTAGGATAAAAATTTTGTTCTACGGATCTTGAGTTGTTGCCTGTCAGAGTGAATTGATGTGTCTCTGAAAAGTAAGTCTGAAGCATAGTACACTTATAGATGGCCTTTCCAATAAAGTAGATTCTTTTTACTTTTCAGACCAAATACACAGAAAGAATATCTTGCAGGATTTGAGATGTCGGGCTTCATAAAAATCTGAATGACTTTTGAGACTTGAACACTTTGTCTTTTTGAACAGCTGCAATCTTTTCTCTATGTAGCACGTGTAAAGCTAAGTCTGCTGGTATCATGTTCCTTTATGAAAGTTGAGTCTTCCAGTAGAGAGGATTGCTGGTTGACGTAGTTGTGGTATGAACAATCAAACCATAGCATATCTGTTGGTGACGAATCTTCAAGCTAATTTGTGTTGTAACAAGTCTGCTGGTAACTTGTCTTTAGAAGATTTTTCACGCTGTAGAAGGTCTATTGGTGCTGGTGTACTAGAATCACTAGTCTGCTGATCATCATGAAAAAGCAGGACTAGACAAGGACTCTCCTAGTCTAAGGCCCATGTGATGTCAAACAAGTTGTCACACTAACCGGTACGCAGCCCTTTTAGTCACTTGTTATGATGCACAATAATGGGAGCAAGCAAATTAAAGTGTTTGGAATATGCAAAGGAGTAAGTTGTTCATCGACAGGCATATTCCAACAGTGCTCATGGATGAGCTGAAGAAAGAGTAGGCTTCAGTGGAGGCGGTGTCACTGCATTGGTCATAGCTACAAAAAGAGCGAGATGCTCTTAAGATGTAAGCTGTCAAAGATGGGGCCAGTATGGCCGAGCTCATGGAGAAGCTCGCAGCAGCCAAAGAGATGGTGGTGAATGAGTTCAGGGACTCTCCAGTGTTTGAGGCCATCGTGGATGAAGCCATCATCCCATATTACGCCTACGAAACCAATCATATCCTTCAGATGCTCACGAGTCATGGTGGTGTGTGCATGCAGGCCATGGTTGAATGGGTTATGCTTAATGCTTTTGATAAGGTAGCCCGCCAATTTCATCACCTGGTCCCGTACACTGAGGAAGGGCTGGCCTCCCTGGCCAATGATGATGTCGATGCAAAGCAGGAGCCTTGGGTCCCTCCAACGCCGCTGTACGTTAAAGTTTGCTCGTTGGTCAAAGCCTTTGAGGCACAAGATGAAATCGATCAGACCTGCGAGCAACTACGTGGAGATGCTGACACCAAAGCTGCTACAGATGAGGCTGCCCGCTCTTTCTCATAAGTGATTTTCATAAGATATTTTGTTTATTTGTTTATTATATAAGTCTACTCGGAGATCAAGAAACAAATATTAAACTATAACAAGGATGACACATTTTCTTGCCTTGTGTTTAATCAAATATTTGGACAAAGGGAAAATAATTATTTTGGTCACAATCAGTTATTTGTAATCACTAACAATTCCTATTACTTGGGTAGCAATGATGTATTGCTAGATGTCACTCATTGTTTATAATTAATTATATATTTGATATAGTAATTAATTATTGCCAACATAATTTGGGAACCTATTGAGTCACACACTTAGAATGAGTTGGACTGGAATTTATTTGGGCCATTAGTTGGATTAATGTGCTCAAGGTAAAAAGGGGTATTTACAAAAATGGTCAAGTCAAAGATGACTTGGTCATTTTTAGCCTTACTTAAAAAAAATACTCTTTTATGGCCTGGTTTATCGATAAACCAGCGATAAACCACGACTGGTTTATCGATAAACCAGTAAAAATACACGCCATTTACATGCGAAAATTCCCGGTCGACAAGTGGTCGACAAGTGGTCGACAGACCGACCACCTGGTCGACAAGTGGTCGACAGACCGACCACTGTAGCATTTTGGTCAAAGGCTATATATGTTCATTCATCGGGTCAAATGGCCGTATTTGATAAATGCCACAGGTAAAAACATAGCCCTAGTTTGACTAGGACTATGTTGGCTGCTCTCTTCCCTTTTCTCTCTCTCTCTCTCTCTCTCTCTCTCTCTCTCTATATATATATATATGTATGTATGTATGTATGTATGTATGTATGTATGTATGTATGTATGTATGTATGTATGTATGTATGTATGTATATAGAGGAAGTCTTTTGATGGTCAAATTTTTTTTGTTGATTGAATGCAAAAAAGGAATTTAGGGATAAGTTCTTCGTTAGACGAAGGGTTTCCTACTTTGATTGAATAATTGTCTAGTACATAATTATTGGATTAATCATGTCCAATCCATTCGTGTGGATACCATAGAGAAGCCATGCAAATCGTTTGTTGCGGTGATCGTGATTTAAGCGTGATTCTATCGAAGATTGCTCGTTCCAATAATCAGGTAAGTATTCTAAATCTAATTTATATAATTCGCATGGATCTTGGGATGGTTTTGAAATTAAAGTTTTGTTATACCGCCTTGTTAATTTCGATTAAATCCCAACAGCAATATAAAGCCTCCTCGAAGAGTAGGGCTGTCAAATAAGGAAAAAGCCCACGGCATGCCCTCCCCGCCACCTATTAGGGGTGGGTTGGGCGTGAATTCGATTCCCGTTTGGATGCTGGCTTTTCGGGCTTTGCCCGTGCGGTCCGCAAGCGCTTGCGGGTTGGGGCGGGGTGGGGGGCGGGCAACACGTTCATTGGCTGGACTCTCACATAATAAGTCACATTATTTCTTGAATATATTTATATGGACTAGCCCATTTTAGTTTGTCGTAACCCAACTTAGCCCTTAGTCCTTTAATCCTTTTAGTGCCTTACAGCCTTAGTGGTTGGTTTACGTCTCTATTATTTTTCTTGTTTCTTCTAACTTTGTTTCATTTTCTTTTTCTTTTCACTGGTCCCAATTAAAATGTCAATGGTCAAAAAAACTAATGGGTCTCCGTCTCTCTCTCTCATTCAGTTCAGTCATTCACAATCACGACACGAATCAGTCACGCTCCTCTCAGGATTATCAATAGTTTCCACTCTCCACTCAGTTTCCACTATCCACTCTCCAGCGGGCAGCGACTTCACCGTCTTCGTTGTTTTCAGTCTTCCTTTCTCCTCTGTCTCTGCTCCTCCAGCTTTGCTGCCTCCGCCTCCGTCTCCGCTGCTCCAGCTTCGCCATTTCCGCTCCTCTCTAGTCTCTAGTCTTATCTCAGAATTCAGATCTCACGCTCTCTCTCCCATCCTGCTTTCAGATCCCGGTGGCTCCTTCAGTCCTCACCCACCGACGTCACCGCCACAACCTCACTACTTGAGCTCCAATCTCCATTTTTGTTTTGTAACTTTTGTTTGAGTTCACTGTGCTATGGTATATTTAATATTGGTATATTGGTATATAATTATATAATTTTTATATTAAATAAATGAATACATTTTTACGGGCGTTGCCCATTTTGCCCGCTGCCCTACGCGGGTCAGATTGGGCCAAAAGATTCAATACCCGTCAAAATTGCGGGCTTTCCCGCCCCAGCCTGTTCAGTGGTGGGCTTTCCAGTCCCGTCGGCAAACCCGCCCCATTTTCCCATTTTGATAGCCCTATCAAAAAGTCTTCCGCCCCCCAGACAAAGCCTTAGATTAAGAATTTTTCTGTCTGGTCTGTGCGCCAGTATTTTTTGCTTTCCCGTTGTAATTCTTCCGAACCTTTAATGGGAATTTTATTTTTCTCAACTGATGTTTATTTACTTGCATTTTTCCTGCATTTGATTAGTACTAGCATGCATGTATGGGCTATTTCAGTGAGCATACCAAGTATAATACGAACATCACTAATCGAGCATGCAAACTTATGCAAGTAATAACTTGGAAATAATAAGGTTAATTCAGCGAACATATTATTTTAAGTTTGATTGCTCGGGGAGATGCTCTTCCCCGGGCTAGGTGCTTGGATCTGACCAAGGCTTTGAGCGGGTATGGTCTCTATCGCCTTTGGCGAGCATCCTGATGACTGCCTAGCGGGCATAGCCCAACTCTGAGTGGCGACCAGCTAACCAGGCTTTGCTCTGTTCGTTATTTATATGTCGAAGTTGTTGCTAGTATACGGTATACCATCTGCGTATAGGGATAATCAACTAACAATGTTGCTTGATCACTATAGGAACCCGAGGTAGTTAGCCGCTATCTTGTGGGAATGGCCCCTATCGACTTGTGGGCTTCCAAGTAAGTGGATCAAGTAGGGCCCTATCTTGCTCGCTTGGAGGACAAGATTTGTCCACTAATACTTGGGTATAGTGGATAGTTGGTCGGGCATGGCCCTATCTGCTCGGCTTGCGAGCAGATCTTACCAAGCAATCCGAATGTAGTTTGTATATGATAAACCAACATATTGACAATTTAAATGAAAGAAACTTCCTTTTTTTATTGATATAATCATAGTGACCCTCAACAGGGTTAAGGGTCTTGCTCATTTGTGCATTGAGATCTTGCTCAATGGTAATATTTTTTCAGATGGTCTGCATGCCACATATGCTTTAAGTTCTCGCCTTCCTATGTCCACAACGTGTATGTGTTTTCTTTGATTATTCCAGTAACTTGAATAGGTGTAGACACCCCAATTTCATACCCCTGGTATGTAACATTGACATAAAATATCAAGACCTGTTAAAACTTAACAAATGTCAAGTTACAGGATTGAAAATGCAAAAGGAAAAAGCACAGGATGCATGAATAGTGAAATGCAGGGGCCAAAAGTGCCAAAAGGAGGCTAAATTTCAAAGTTGGTGCCACCCACACTCAAAGTGGGTTCAGTTCCCAGTTTGTATTTCAAAGCTGGCGCCACCCACACTCAAAGTGGGTGCAGCTCCCAGTTTGTATGTAGTCGGCGCCCATTTCCCTCAAATAGTGTTTACGACATGAGAATTAGCACAAGTTCTCAAGCACTCGATACAAGCCAATGAAGCACACTCTCAACTATAAATACAGGTGTTCGGCCTCACTTTCAGGGACACAATTCGCAAAGGCTTGAAGCCCGAAGAAACTCTGTGTGTTATTTTTACGCAGCGAGCGATCAGTGAGCAAGAGTGAGTTCCCCCTCTTATAAAGCCTCGAAGCCCTGCCAAAACTCCTCCAAACACAAAACCAACCGGTCAAAGTGATCATCAACCTTCCAACTAGGTATCCACCCTATTTCCCCGGTCCAAAAACCTCGGAAAGAGCGATTGCTCTACCCGAGTAAAAAGGTCAAAACCGCCAAAAACAAGTCGTTACTCTGCCCAAACCACAGCAACAGTAGCATAAAAAAGACTCCCTCTCCCTGAAGGACAGAGCGAGCACACCACGCTCTAAAAGGTAAAGCCTTTAAGAGCATTTATTTTATAAAAGTTATTTTTCAATCCGGACCAATGTAAAAATATAAGTCGTTATGCTGCTCGGATTTAGTTAGGAAATAGTATTTAAAAGAGCCGTTATTATGGCCAAATATTTTTAAATATATTTGTAATTATTGAAAGGAGGCGGCTGCAAGTCCGTAAATAATGTAGCCATGGATGTATTTGTCTTTATTTCCTGTCTTTTAATGCTTTATTTATTTGCTAGATAAATATAATAAAAAGTATACTTTAGCCAAAAATCGTTTTTGAGACCGAAATGGCGAGTTGGGTGCCTAGCACATCTAGCATTGCGATACAATGGATATTGCATCCGTCTTTCTGGTAGTGCGATGGATATCGCATCTAGCGTTGCGATGCAATGGATATTGCATCCGTCTTTCTGGTAATGCGATGGATATTGCATTTAGTGTTGTGACGATGCAATGAATATTGCATCTGGTCTTGGCGATTGCAATGAATATTGCATCTTTTTCGGTGTTGGTGCGATGGATATCGCATTTAGTGTTGTAATGCAATGGATATTGCATTTAGTATTGTGGCAATGCAATGGATATTACATCTGGTCTTTGCGATGCAATGGATATTACATCTGACTATGTGATTTGGTGTGATGGATATCGCATCTAGCGTTGCGATGCAATGGATATTGCATCTGGGTTCGTTGCGATGCAATGAATATTGCATCCAGCCTTCGCGTTAGCTTCCTAGCGATGCAATAGATATTGCATCTGGGTTCGTTGCGATGCAATGAATATTGCATCCAGCCTTCGCATTAGCTTCCTAGCGACGCAATGGATTTTGCATCTGGGTTCGTTGCGATGCAATTAATATTGCATCCAGCCTTCGCAATAGCTTCCTAGCAATGCAATGGATATTGCATCTGGGTTCGTTATGATACAATGAATATTGCATCCAGCCTTCGCGTTAGCTTCCTAGCGATGCAATGGATATTGCATCTGGGTTCGTTGCGATGCAATGGATATTGCATCTGATTTCTGCGATAATGCAATGGATATTGCATTAAGTTTTGTGGCGACGCAATGGATATTGCGTCTAGTGTTGAGATGCAATGGATATTGCATCTGACTTTCTCATAATGCGATGGATATCGCATCTGATGTTGCGATGCAATGGATATTGCATCTGTTTTTGCGGTAATGCAATGGATATAACATTAGAGTCTGTGGTAATGCAATGAATATTGCATCATGATGTGCGCTATTTTCACTAGGTTGTAATGGATATTACAACCATCTTTTCGCATAGCACTGTTTGTCGGCATTCTACGAACTATGCTCGGTCGATTCCTTGGATAAGGATACGTAACCTATTTCGGTAGGGGCACGGCCACCGCCGCAAAGATGCTTGTTTCGGTTTTGGCCGAACTACGTTTGGTCGATTCTTTTTTTAAAGGAATACGTAGGCGGCCCTACATTAGTAGGTCCGACCATCAGAGCATTTTATTGCATATCTGCTTAAGAACTACGATAACCTGCTATAACCGACTAAATATGTCTAGGATATGGAGGTTTGGTATGCATTATAAACTGTTGCATTATAACTGCTACTATTGCATTTCTCTCCCCCGTTATAATTGCACGAAATTGGAGAGTCTATTTCTTATCAATAATGTTCGTCTACTCAGTAAGCTGCGGGTTACCCGTAGACTCCATCGTTGAGGGGCTCTGTAGACACCCCAATTTCGTACCCCTGGTATGTAACATTGATATAAAATATCAAGACCTGTTAAAACTTAACAAATGTCAAGTTACAGGGTTGAAAATGCAAAAGGAAAAAGTACAGGATGCATGAATAGTGAAATGCAGGGGCCAAAAGTGCCGAAAGGAGGCTAAATTTCAAAATTGGTGCCACCCACACTCAAAGTGGGTTCAGTTCCCAGTTTGTATTTCAAAGCTGGCACCACCCACACTCAAAGTGGGTGCAGCTCCCAGTTTGTATGTAGTCGGTGCCCATTTCCCTCAAATAGTGTTTACGGCATGAGAATTAGCACAAGTTCTCAAACACGCGGTACAAGTCGATGAAGCACACTCTCAACTATAAATACAGATGCTCGGCCTCACTTTCAGGGACACAATTCGCAAAGGCTTGAAGTCCGAAGAAACTATGTGCGTTATTTTTACGCAGCGAGCGATCAGTGAGCAAGAGTGAGTTCCCCCTCCTATAAAGCCTCGAAGCCCTGCCAAAACTCCTCCAAACACAAAACCAACCGGTCAAAGTGATCTTTAGCCTTCCAGCTAGGTATCAACCCTATTTCCCCGGTCCAAAAACCTCGAAAAGAGCAGTTGCTCTGCCCGAGTAAAAAGGTCAAAACCGCCAAAAACAAGTCGTTACTCTGCCCAAACCACAGCAGCAGCAGCATAAAAAAGACTTCCTCTCCCTGAAGGACAAAGCGAGCACACCACGCTCTAAAAGGTAAAGCCTTTAAGAGCATTTATTTTATAAAAGTTATTTTTCAATCCGGACCAATGTAAAAATATAAGTCGTTGTGCTACCCGGATTTAGTTAGGAAATAGTATTTAAAAGAGCCGTTATTATGGCCAAATATTTTTAAATATATTTGTAATTATTGAAAGGAGGCGGCTGCAAGTCCATAAATAATGTAGCCATGGATGTATTTGTCTTTATTTCCTGTCTTTTAATGCTTTATTTATTTGCTAGATAAATATAATAAAAAACATACTTTAACCAAAAACCGCTTTTGAGACCGAAAGGGCGAGTTACGTGCCTAGCACCTTCCCAACTCGTAACTTAGCCTCCGAACCCGTTTTTGCAATCTCTGATTTTTTTTTTTTAGAGGAAGCAGGGTGGCACATGTGAGAATTTTATTAAAAACAGAAAAATACAAACTAGAGGGGGACAACCTGCCAACCCAAAAGCGGGAGACAAGGAACCTTACCTCGAAAAGAAATACAAAGGAAACTATTTCCTGAAACTATACAGACCATCCCTATCAAAAGCTATGACTTTTTTAATAGTGACAGGAAGACTAACATAATCTGAAATCACAAATTGACTCATGCGCAAAAGCCGCTAATCTGTCTGCCACCATATTTTGCTCTCGAAAAACATGTCTCAAAATGGATCCACCCAGGAGAACCCTACATTCCCGAAGTAAATAAATGTATTGCCAAGGTTCATGGAGCCCGCCAGATAACACATTAACAGCCGTAAGAGAATCAGATTCCACTACAACATTATCCAGAAGAAGCGAATGGCAAAGCTGAAGTCCCTCTCTGAGAGCCATTATTTCTGCTCTCATATTCGTACCTTGGCCATAATCACTAGAAAAAGCACAAACGAAAGTCCTGGAGGCATTACGAATCACCCTACCACCTGTACATCTCCCATCCTTTGACGAACCGTCCGTGTTAAGTTTGTAACCAACAGTCGGTGGATGCCAGCGTATCCACATTCCTCTTTTAACAATCACCGGACTAACCCGCAGCTGATAAGACTGAATGGCAGCACACGCTGCCCGGTTACTTCTGGACTTTGGAACAAAGCATATATTGGCCTCTCGAACACCTTCATGAATCCGGGCAGCTATTTGTTCCTTAATCATCCTACTATCATCAAAAACTACCGCACAATGCGCTTTCCATATCTCCCAACATGTAAGAGCAAAGATACTAAACATAGTCACCCCGATTTGAGACCGCAGCGAAACAGAAGTCTAAACCGTGAAGAGGTGATGAAAGCTCTCATATTGAGTAATTAAATGAAATTGAGTTGCAAAACATGTCCATAATTGCCAAGCAATCTTAGAACCAACGAACAGATGTGAAATGGTTTCCACTTCAGGCGTATCAGTACAGCAACGACATCTAGAGGCTAACTGTACATGACGGGCTTGGACATTTACATCAAGAGGCAAGGCATTATGAAACAATCTCCAAAGGAAGTAACTCACCCGCATAGGCAACCATGTCTGCCATATAAGTTGTGCCCATCTATGAATCTGCCCAAGGACCCTATAGTGATGCAAGAATGCACTGGCCTTGAATTCTCCCGAAGTAGTGAGCTCACAGATCAATTTATCAGGTATTGTCAAGTCACAACGAATTTGTTGAACCAAGCTTTGAACTGTCAGAGGTACAATCTGAACAATATTACTATACTGTTGCATCGCAGAGGCTACCGTGAGATTTCTGTCCACCAGGAAAGGCCCAACCAGACGAGAGCCGCACCAATTATCATCCCAAAAAGAGATGTTCCCTTGACCAACAACCCATCGGCTAGACGCTCTGACCAAAGGAATCTGATCCAAAACTGCATGCCAAGACCGAGTAACACACCGAAAAACAACCAGATGATTTAAGTCGTATTTTCCAACACAAAACTGAGCCCACTGCTCCTGATGATTAAGTGCTTTCCAAGCAAGCTTAGCATGTAGTGAAGCCATAATCTGGTGCAGAGGTCGAATGCCAAGACCCCCCTCGTTCAAAGGCCGACAAACCCGGTGGCAAGCTATCCAATGATAGCGATGATCTCCCCGAGCACTCCAAAGAAAATTCGCCATTTTCTGCTCAATACTATGAAGAACCGACTTGGAGACCTTCAACGCGGCCATAGCATAGATAGGAAGACTGCACAAAATAGCCCTTAGAAGCGTAACTTTAGCACCAAAAGATAACAGTTTATTACGCCAATTATATATCCTTCCCGTCACTTTCCTTTCTAATTCCTCAAAGTAAATTCTCCTTAACCGGCCTTTATAAAGAGGTAAACCCAAGTAATTCAAAGGCCATATCCTGTGAGTAAATCCAGACCACCCCTCTACATTCAGAACATGTCTATGTGAACATCGCTGCGAGAGATAAAACCCGTTTTTGCTGGCATTAACTAGCTGCCCGGATGAAGATTCATAAGCTCTCAAAATGTTTTTCAAACCCAAGACCGACCTTTTAGATCCATTACAAAAGAGGAGCATGTTGTCGGCATATAACAGATGAGTGATCAAAGGACCCCCCCCCCCGACCATGAATGAAGGGCTGAAATTTACCTTGTAAAACTGCCCGATTGAGATTATGTGACATAACTTCTTGAGTGAGAATGAATAACATAGAATAAATCGGATCTCCTTGTCTCACACCGCGAGCAGCTTTGAAAAAACCCGAAGTAGCCCCGTTGATCTTAAAGGAGTACCAGCTGTTTATAAGCATATTGTTAACCAGCCTACAAAAACCCGGGCTGAAGCCAAAAGCTTTCAGAGCACGATCCAAAAAAACACCACTCCATTCTATCATATGCCTTTGACATATCAATTTTGAAAACAAGATTACCTCCCCGGGTCTTATAGTCTATGCGTTGAACTAACTCATGTGCCAAAAGAATATTCTCTTAGATGCTACGTCCCTTTACGAAGCCGGACTGCTGAACAGATATCAACCGAGGAAGAATTAGAGCCAGACGAATAGACTGAATCTTGGAGATTAACTTCGCTGCAAAGTTACATAGACTTATCGGACGTAAATCACTCAAACACTCTGGTTTCTCTACTTTCATAAGAAGAACGACCGTAGCCGAGGACAAACCACGATGAATCTCACTTCCTTTAAAAAAATCCCAGACTGCCTCCATAACATCATTTTTAATAATTTGCCAGCATCCTTGAAAAAACCAACCTGTGAAACCATCCAGCCCCGGGGCACTGTTAGGATTGAGAGACTTAATTGCATCCCAGACCTCCTCTTCATTCGGTAGCGCAGTTAGAATAATATTGTCAGCCAATGTGACATTAGCTGGGAAATCCTCAAACAAAGCCTCATCAATTGTAGGATCTGTAGATGCAAAGATATCAGAAAAATAAGCTTCAGCCAAAGCGCCAATCTCCGCCGGGTCTTCACTAAACGTCCCATCAGACAGACGAAGGCGGAGCACATTCCCTCTGTCTTTTATACTAGCATGAAAGAAATTGGTGTTACAATCTCCTTCAGATACCCACAATTGACGAGATTTAATTTCTGCCATCTCTGCTTCCCATCCAAGAAGTTGGGTGAGCCGCTTCTTCGCAACCCCCAGGCCATCTGTCACTGCGGAACCACCCCCATTTTGTAAATCTAGCTCCAGCTTAAGTATATCGTCCTGGGTACCAGCAATGCTACGCTGTACATGCCCAAAAACTCCCCAATTCCAATCACGCAAGGCTGAACGAAGAAGTTTTAATTTGCCGTAAAGAAGAGCCATACCTGTTCCCCACGAAGGCCGATTCCATTGACTTGCCACAAACGGTAAGAAATCTTTGTGATCTAACCACATTCGCTGAAAACGGAACCCACTCTTGCATTTAACGGTATCCTGAAAATCAAGCAAAAGGGGAGTATGGTCTGAAACCGAAGTAACTAAATGAGTAACCAGAAGCTGAGGAAAAGCAAGCTTAAAAGCACCAGTCACTAAGATCATGTCCAATCTCTTACAAATACGATGACCCCCAGATTGGTTATTGCACCAGGTGAAACGAGAAACTTCAAAACCCGCGTCCACCAAACCAGTATGATTAATGCAATTATTAAAATCTTCCATTTCGCCTACATCACACGGAGCGCCCCCCAATTGTTTATGCTAAATGTAACAGACAAGCTAGGAATGATCTGTGGGTGGACCTAATGAATCTTTATGTTGGGTGTACAATGCCTTGGTTTGTTGGGGGTGACTTTAATCTCTGGTTTTATTTTTTGGTTTTTCTTTATTTCTTCCTTAAAATAAAGATGGCGACTCTATTAAAACATTTTGGATCCAGTGGGGCATCGCAACATTCCTTTCTTGCACTTTTCTGTTTTCCCCTAAAAAAGGGAGAATGAGAATGAAAGAGTGATGTCTTCCTATATCCTGGTATCCCCTAATGAATCTTTATGTTGGGTGTACAATGCCTTGGTTTGTTGGGGTGACTTTAATCTCTGGTTTTATTTTTTGGTTTTTCTTTATTTCTTCCTTAAAATAAAGATGGCGACTCTATTAAAACATTTTGGATCCAGTGGGGCATCGCAACATTCCTTTCTTGCACTTTTCCGTTTTCCCCTAAAAAAGGGAGAATGGGAATGAAAGAGTGATGTCTTCCTATATCCTGGTATCCCCTAAAAAAGGGATAACTTGATATAGAAAACCCAAAGCACCCATAGTGATCCGAAATAGGCCGTAAGGCAATTTTCATAAAATCCATAGTGGGGCCTCGCAACATCCTTTCTTGCACTTTTCCGTTTTCCCCTAAAAAATGGAGAATGAAAATGAACGGGTGATGTATTCCTATATCCCGGTATCCCTTAGAAAAGGGATAACTTGATATAGAAAACCCAAAGCTCCCATAATGGACCAAAATTCCACTGAAGTCACTGAAGCGTATTCAACGCGCTATTTTGATAGCACCCTTTCCGCATTTTTAATTTCGTCCTCCCCTAAACAAGGGAGGGTGGAATGGAAAACATGGTGTCCCACTTCCGCACGTACGCGCACCCCTATCCAAAGGCGCGCGGGGTACGGGCGCACTCCAGGGAACCCACAATAGGCCCTTCCCAATTAGGTGAGAGTCTTCCTATTTCTGTTTGGTGACCGGTAACCTCGATTTTACTGAGTACCCAGTCGCCGACCATGAATGCTCTTCCTCGAACTCTTTTGTCGTGGTGAGCCTTTTCTCACTGCTCGTAGTTGACCATCTTTAAGCGTTCATTCAATCTTCTTTCTTTGAGAAGGTCAAGATCTATTACTCGACCAAGCTTATTGTTTTGCTCGTTGTAATGAAAAACTCTGTAACTTGGCAAAGCCAATTCAACTGGGATCTTGGCTTCAGAGCCATATGTGAGCACGAAAAGAGTTTCTCTCGTAGGTCCCCGGACAGTAGTTCTGACCGCCCAAAAGGCTGAAGGTAATTCTTCTGCCCACTTTCCTGCTCGCCCTTCTAGGTTTCTCTTGAGTGCGTGTAGTGCTTGTCTGTTCACGGCCTCTGCTTGGCCGTTACCTAAGCTATTGATAACTGCTAGTGCCTGATGCCCAAGCATGTACATTCGGCTGTGAATTTGTCCAAGAATTGAGTACCATGGTCGGAGATAATTACTCGCATGAGCCCGAATTTGTACCATACTTAATCATGGACGAATTTGATGATGTTCGCCTTTGAAATGGTAGCCAGTGGTTTTGCTTCGATCCACTAGGTGAAGTAGTCGATGGTGACCACTACGTATTTGTACTTGTACTGTGCTATGGGAAACTGACCGATCAAATCGATTCCCCACATGTCGAAGGACCAGATAGCGACCACCAGAGTTTGCATAGTAGAGGGAAACCTCGGTATGTTCACATACCTCTGGCATTTGTCACATTCTCGGACATACTTCTATGCATCTCTCCTGAGGGTGATCCAGTAGTATCATGCACGCAGGATTTTCTCTGCAAAGGTTCTGTTACCTGGGTGACTGCCGCATACTCCTTCATGGACCTCGTACAAAATTCCCTTGGTTAACTCTGGGGGAACAAAGTGAAGCATAGGTCTGACCTTAGATCGTTTGTTTAAGATTCCCCCAACTACCTAGTACCAGCAAGCTAGATTTCTGACCGTTGTGGCTTTGAATTTGTCCGCGGGTAGGATTCCTTGCTCGATATAACTTTTGTAGTCGTCGATCCAACTTCTGCTCACTGGCTCGATATCCATGATCACTGGTCTGTCAATGGGTGGTGTTTCAATGTACTAGATCATGACTAACGGATTCAAGACTACCAGATTTGCCTCAGTGATCTTTGACAAGTAGTCTGCTCGATTAATTCTGACTATCTCCCAGAACTTAAATTTTTTCAATAATTCCTTGACAAGCTCACAGTATTTGAACAGGGAGGGATGATGCACCATATACTCCCCATGGACTTGGTTCGTTACTAGTTGTGAATCCGAGTACATTGTGACTGCTTCTACGCCCATGTTCACTGCAAGCTCGAGACCAGCGATCATTGCTTCATACTCGACCACGTTGTTGGAGGCTCTGAATTTGAATCCGATAGCTAACTCAAATTTTGAAACTTGGTCGGGAGCTATGAGAAGGATGTCAGCTCCGCTCCCGACTTTGCTCGCTGCCCCATCTACATAAAGTTCCCAACAGTAGGTTGGTCGAGCCATTGGAAGCTGCTCGTGCCCGAGCTCTATTGGCTGTAAGGCTTCAGATTCTTCTTGCTCGGTGAAACTTGTTTCAATCAAGAAATCAGCCAAGGTTTGAGCTTTGATTGCTCACCTGGGTTGATAGTCGATGTGGAACTCAGTAAGCTCGATTGACCAGTTGAGTAATCTACCTGTTGAATCTGGCTTGTGCAGAATTTGGCGCAATGGTGTGTCTGTGTAAACTATGATTACATATGCAGAAAAGTAAGCCCTTAATTTGCGAGTAACTATGACAAGCAAGTAAGCTAATTTATATGCATTAAAATAACGACCCTCAACAAGACTGAGGGCCTTCGATACATAGTACACATGCTTTTGTAGACTAAGTTCCTCCCTAATAAGAACACCGCCAGATATACAAATAAAGGTTCCCCGAGTACAGGGCTACTAAGGATGGGAGGCTTGCCGAGATATTCCTTGAGCTGCTCGAGGAATTCAGCGCGTTCATCATTCCATTTGAATCCCTAGTTTCCACGCAGGATCTTGAAGAATGGAAGGCATTTCTCTGCTAACCGGGAGATGAAGCGACCAAAGGCAATGATACTACCATTTAGTCGCTAGATGTACTTGATGCACTTGGACTATTCCATCTTGATCAGAGCTTAGATCTTTTTTGGGTTGGCCTATATCCTGCGATGGTTGACCATGAAACCAAAGAACTTTCCTGCTCAGACCCCGAACACGCATTTGCTCAGATTCAGCTTCATGTTGTGTTAGCACAGATTTGCAAACGTTTCTTCCAAGTCAAGCCTATGTTCGCGGAGTTTGGTCTTGATGACCAAGTCGTCGATGTAGGCTATGGTTTTTTCAAATCTACTCGGGGGGTTCGTCAAGGGGATCCTTTATCGCCGTTATTATTTATCATTGCTCAGGAAGTCCTCACTTGTAATCTTAATGCTAGCCTAGTAGCTGGTCAGATTCGTCCTTATCTTCATGGAAGAGGAGGCTTGGTGATTTCTCACTTGTTATATGCGGATGATATGTTGATTTTTTGCAACGCTAGCAAGAACTCCATTCTAGCTTTTGCGAAAGGTGCTTAGTGATTACGAGGGAGCTTCGGGGCAACTTATCAACCTTGAGAATAGTGGTTTTTATGTGTCAAAGCATAGCTCCGGTAGACAAATTCGACAAATTAAAATTTTGTCTGGTTGCTCTCATAAGACGTTTCCCCTGACTTATCTGGGTATCCCTCTATTCCATGGACGGATCAAGGTGCAATATTTTGAGGGCTTGGTGACAAAAATTCTTCAGAAAATCGATGGGTGGAAAGCTAATCTTATGTCTTTTGGGGGTAAGATTACTTTGCTTCGCTTAGTTTTATGTAGTATCCCGATATATACGTTATCTGTCATTCATGTTCCAAAGATCATTTTGGCTCGTGTGGAATCTGCTATGGCTGCCTTTTTATGGAGTAACAACGGGGAAAGTCGTACGCACTGGGTTGCTTGGGAGACAGTTTGTCGGCCTATAGAGGAGGGTGGTCTAGGCCTCCGCTCGCTCTCAGACGTGATGGGTTCGCTACAGGATGAGCTTGCATGGGCAGTGCAGAAGCGGAAGAGTCTTTGGGTGAGATTTTCTATGTCCAAATATGGAGACTCTATGCCGCTATCCCATGGGTTTATGTCTCCGGTCAGTCGGGCTATTTTACAGACATCTAGATGAGGTTACAAACTATAGTAGATGGTTGGTTGGGAAAGGAGATATTTCCTTTTGGGGAAGCAACTGGTGTGGAACTATTTTGGAAGGTCCGAAACCGATAGATATTCGGCTTAGTGTTCGGGATGCTTTACCGCATTTGGAGCAGTTTGCTCATTTACTTTCAGAGGATAATCTTGAACTGGCTAAAAGGGTTCAGTTAAACGATAATAGGGATGGTATGCTAGTGTATAGTCAGACCAACAACGGGGATTTTCAAGTGTCGGCTCATTGGCGATTCTCTCGTGTTCATTGGCCGAAGGTTGCATGGGCTGGAAAGTTTTGGCAGTGGATTCCCCAAAAACTTAGTGGGTTTATTTGGAAGTTGAGGCATGGGGCTATTCCGATTGATCTACATCTTCATTCGAAGAATATAGCTATTGTCTCCAAATGTGTCTGTTGTCAACAATGTCATGACAGAGAGTTAATTGATCATTTGTTCCTGTTCTCTGAAACAGCTAAGATGGTTTGGAAGAGGTTAGCTAACGGCTTTTATCTGGTTGATAATTATGTTTCGATGCATCATCTCTTCTCTATATGGTTGGATGGGGTTTCGGTGAAGCATCAGATTGGGGCTTGTAAGGTTAGGGCGGTAATGTTAGGTTGTTGGGAGCTTTGGAAAGCTCGGTGCAAGGCTGTGTATGATAATGTCCCCATGAGGGGGAGGAGATCCTGAAAAGCATCTGGGCTGGTTTACGCGACATGATACGTATTTACATTCCGAAAATGGCATCCTGTTCTGTGGGTGTTTTGGGTCTTCAAGCTCAGTGGATTTAGATCAAGTCGGTTCCGCTCCGTCGGGGTATATGGGTTAGATGGGAGCCTCCTCCTCAACTTTCTTTTAAACTGAATACTGATGGGTCTGCGCGGCATGGTGTTTGCACTGGAGGTGGAATTATTCGTAACCATCAGGGTCGTTTGATATGTGCGTTCTTGTCCACTTACGGACAAGGAATGAACACTTTTGCTGAGATATATGCGTTGCGTGATGGTTTAACTCTTTGTCGTCGGCTTGGATTGGAGGCTGTTTTTGTTGAAACAGATTCTTTGGTAGCAGCTCGATGTCTTTTGGGTATTCAAAATTTTCCCTGGAAGTTTGATTATGAGCTTAGTGATTGTAAGATGATTTTGGGAACTTATTATATTAGACATGTCTTCAGAGAGGTTAATGGGGTGGCTGACAAGCTTGCTGCGGTTGCTCATTCTATGCCCATGTACTCGACATATGACTCTATGGCCCAGCTTCCAGACTCAGTGCGTCAAGCTCTCCGAGATGACAGCTTGGGTTTGTTTAGTTATCGTAGTTGAGATGTATTTCTTTTCTTAGAGGTAAGGCTCCTTTGTCCCCCCATTTATAGGTCTGGCTGGTTGTCCCCCTCCTGTTTATGTTCCTTGTTTTTTTTAATAAAATTTTGTAGTTGTCGATATAATTTTTGTAGTCGTCGATCCAACATCTGCGTACTGGCTCGATATCCATGATCACTGGTCTGTCAATGGGTGGTGTTTCAATGTACTAGATCATGACTAACGGATTCAAGACTACCAGATTTGCCTCAGTGATCTTTGACAAGAAGTCTGCTCGCATGTTGTCTGCTCGATTAATTCTGACTATCTCCCAGAACTTAAAATTTTTCAATAATTCCTTGACAAGCTCACAGTATTTGAACAGGGAGGGATGATGCACCATATACTCCCCATGGACTTGGTTCGTTACTAGTTGTGAATCCGAGTACATTGTGACTGCTTCTATGCCCATGTTCACTGCGAGCTCGAGACCAGCGATCATTGCTTCATACTCGACCACGTTGTTGGAGGCTATGAATTTGAATCCGATAGCTTACTCAAATTTTGAAACTTGGTCGGGAGCTATGAGAAGGATGTCAGCTCCGCTCCCGACTTTGCTCGCTGCCCCATCTACATAAAGTTCCCAACAGTAGGTTGGTCGAGCCATTGGAAGCTGCTCGTGCCCGAGCTCTATTGGCTGTAAGGCTTCAGATTCTTATTGCTTGGTGAAACTTGTTTCAATCAAGAAATCAGTCAAGGTTTGAGCTTTGATTGCTCACCTGGGTTGATAGTCGATGTGGAACTCAGTAAGCTCGATTGACCAGTTGAGTAATCTACCTGTTGAATCTGGCTTGTGCAGAATTTGGCGCAGTGGTGTGTCTGTGTAAACTATGATTACATGTGCAGAAAAGTAAGCCCTTAATTTGCGAGTAACTATGACAAGCAAGTAAGCTAATTTATATGCATTAAAATAACGACCCTCAACAAGACTGAGGGCCTTCGATACATAGTACACATGCTTTTGTAGACTAAGTTCCTCCCTAACAAGAACACCGCCAGATATACAAATAAAGGTTCCCCGAGTACAGGGCTGCTAAGGATGGGAGGCTTGCCGAGATATTCCTTGAGCTGCTCGAGGGATTCAGCGCGTTCATCATTCCATTTGAATCCCTAGTTTCCATGCAGGATCTTGAAGAATGGAAGGTATTTCTCTGCTGACCGGGAGATGAAGCGACCAAAGGCAATGATACTACCATTTAGTCGCTAGATGTGCTTGATGCACTTTGACTATTCCATCTTGATCAGAGCTTAGATCTTTTTTGGGTTGGCCTATATCCTGCGATGGTTGACCATGAAACCAAAGAACTTTCCTGCTCAGACCCCGAACATGCATTTGCTCAGATTCAGCTTCATGTTGTGTTAGCACAGATTTGCAAACGTTTCTTCCAAGTCAAGCCTATGTTCGCGGAGTTTGGTCTTGATGACCAAGTCGTCGATGTAGGCTATGGTTTTTTCAAATCTACTCGGGGGGTTCGTCAAGGGGATCCTTTATCACCGTTATTATTTATCATTGCTCAGGAAGTCCTCACTTGTAATCTTAATGCTAGCCTAGTAGCTGGTCAGATTCGTCCTTATCTTCATGGAAGAGGAGGCTTGGTGATTTCTCACTTGTTATACGCGGACGATATGTTGATTTTTTGCAACGCTAGCAAGAACTCCATTCTAGCTTTGCGAAAGGTGCTTAGTGATTACGAGGGAGCTTCGGGGCAACTTATCAACCTTGAGAAGAGTGGTTTTTATGTGTCAAAGCATAACTCCGGTAGACAAATTCGACAAATTAAAATTTTGTCTGGTTGCTCTCATAAGACGTTTCCCCTGACTTATCTGGGTATCCCTCTATTCCATGGAGGGATCAAGGTGCAATATTTTGAGGGCTTGGTGACAAAAATTCTTCAGAAAATCGATGGGTGGAAAGCTAATCTTTTGTCTTTTGGGGGTAAGATTACTTTGTTTCGCTTAGTTTTATGTAGTATCTCGATATATACGTTATCTGTCATTCATGTTCCAAAGATCATTTTGGCTCGTGTGGAATCTGCTATGGCTGCTTTTTTATGGAGTAACAACGGGGAAAGTCGTACGCACTGGGTTGCTTGGGAGACAGTTTGTCGGCCTATAGAGGAGGGTGGTCTAGGCGTCCGCTCGCTTTCAGACGTGATGGGTTTGCTACAGGCTAAGCTTGCATGGGCAGTGCTTCAGGGGATGAGTCTTTGGGTGAGATTTACTATGTCCAAATATGGAGACTCTATGCCGCTATCCCATGGGTTTATGTCTCCGGTCAGTCGGGCTATTTTACAGACATCTAGATGAGGTTACAAACTGTAGTAGATGGTTGGTTGGGAAAGGAGATATTTCCTTTTGGGGAAGCAACCGGTGTGGAACTATTTTGGAAGATCCGAAACCGATAGATATTCGGCTTAGTGTTCGGGATGCTTTACTGCATTTGGAGCAGTTTGCTCATTTACTTCCAGAGGATAATCTTGAACTGGCTAAAAGGGTTCAGTTAAACGATAATAGGGATGGTATGCTAGTGTATAGTCGGACCAACAACGGGGATTTTCAAGTGTCGGCTCATTGGCGATTCTCTCGTGTTCATTGGTCGAAGGTTGCATGAAATTTGGAAAGTTTTAGGGTGGATTCCCCAAAACTTAGTGGGTTTATTTGGAAGTTGAGGCATGGGGCTATTCCGATTGATCTACGTCTTCATTCGAAGAATATAGCTATTGTCTCCAAATGTGTCTGTTGTCAACAATGTCATGACAGAGAGTTAATTGATCATTTGTTCATGTTCTCTGAAACAGCTAAGATGGTTTGGAAGAGGTTAGCTAACGGCTTTTATCTGGTTGATAATTATGTTTCGATGCATCATCTCTTCTCTATATGGTTGGATGGGGTTTCGGTGACGCATCAGATTGGGGCTTGTAAGGTTGGGGCGGTGATGTTAGGTTGTTGGGAGCTTTGGAAAGCTCGGTGCAAGGCTGTGTATGATAATGTCCCCATGAGGGGGAGGAGATCCTGAAAAGCATCTGGGCTGGTTTACGCGACATGATACGTATTTACATTCCGAAAGTGGCATCCTGTTCTGTGGGTGTTTTGGGTCTTCAAGCTCAGTGGATTTAGATCAAGTCGGTTCCGCTCCGTCGGGGTATATGGGTTAGATGGGAGCCTCCTCCTCAACTTTCTTTTAAACTGAATACTGATGGGTCTGCGCGGCATGGTGTTTGCACTGGAGGTGGAATTATTCGTAACCATCAGGGTCGTTTGATATGTGCGTTCTTGTCCTCTTACGGGCAAGGAACGAACACTTTTGCTGAGATATATGCGTTGCGTGATGGTTTAACTCTTTGTCGTCGGCTTGGATTGGAGGCTGTTTTTGTTGAAACAGATTCTTTGGTAGCAGCTCGGGGTCTTTTGGGTATTCAAAATTTCCCTGGAAGTTTGATTATGAGCTTAGTGATTGTAAGATGCTTTTGGGAACTTATTATATTAGACATGTCTTCAGAGAGGTTAATGGGGTGGCTGACAGGCTTACTGCGGTTGCTCATTCTATGCCCATGTACTCGACATATGACTCTATGGCCTAGCTTCCAGACTCAGTGCGTCAAGCTCTCCGAGATGATAGCTTGGGTTTGTTTAGTTATCGTAGTTGAGATGTATTTCTTTTCTTAGCGGTAAGGCTCCTTTGTCCCCCCATTTATAGGTCTGGCTGGTTGTCCCCCTCCTGTTTATGTTCCTTGTTTTTTTAATAAAATTTTACAGGGTGCCCCCCTGCTTCCTTTAAAAAATAAAAAATAAAAAAAAATGATGTAGACCTCCATGTTCCGGTTGAGCAGAGAGCCGAACACTTTGTTGACCATGCGCTGATAGGTGGCCTCTACACTCTTCATCCCGAATGACATCATTTTCTAGCAGTATAAACCTCGGCCAGCCCAAAAATCTGTCATGGCCTTATCTTGCTCATTCATTTTGACCTGGTGACACCCTGAGTACGCGTCCAAAAAGTTGAACATCTCGAATCCGGCTATGGTATCCACGAGCACCTCAATGCGCGACAGCGGGAAGCAATCCTTTAGGCAAGCTTTGTTGAGGCCGGTGAAATCAGCGCATTTGCGCCACTTGCCATTGGCCTTCTTGACCATTACCATGTTGGCAAGCCATGAAGGATACTGGATCTCTTCGATGATGTCATAAATTAGGAGTTTTTCCACCTCTTTGCTCGTAGCGCTTTTCTCTTGTGAGAATTGCATTAGTCACTTCTGAATGAGACGAAAGGTTCGGTCCACATTCAGGTCGTGGCGGGCAACGTTCTCACTAACCCCCTACATATCTTCGACAGTCCATGCGAACATATCAAGGCTACTTTTGAGCTAATCGATCAACCTTTCTCGAGCTTCTACCGTCATAGCCTTCCTGATTTTAATTTTTTGCTCGGGGTAGGCAATTTTGACGACGATCTCTTCCAACTCATCTTGTGGTTGGAACTCAGGCTCATCTCGAACTTGTAATGTGTCCAACTCGATGGCCTACGCGGGGGGATGCTCGACATGGCGCGCAGGGATCGTTGTTGGTGGAGTGTGATCGACCTTATCGATCTCTATGAGATTAGCCGTCCCTGAAGATTCTGCGAGCTCAATGATGTTGAAGGAAACTGGGCCCGTGGTCGTGTTGTATGACATCTCTTTTTCAGAGACCGTGATCGTCTGCTCGGGAGTTAAAACAGTCAGCTTCTGCTTCTTCTTTTGTGAATCCCGGACATATTCCCACATTGCCCGTGGCTTGCTATTGAGGATACCTACCCCTTTGTTAATGTAGAACTTGGCCTTTTGGTGGGGGATGGAAGCGACCATCTGGAATTTGGCCATGGCCAGGGTGCCTATAATATAATTGAAGGCGGACTTAAGATCGATCACCAAGAATGTGATCATATTTGTCCGCGTCTGAGCTCCATCTCTCATGAAGACTTCCAGCCTGACAGTCCCTTTGACGTTTACTTGATGGTTGGTGAAACCTTCAAGTTTACCCGAGTACGACTTCAACCAGGTATCTGATAGATCCAAGGCCTTGAAGCAAAAGTAATACATAATATCTCGGCACGCCCTTTTGTCTATCAACACCCTGTGGACCTGACAGTTGTTCACAAGGAAAGAAATTACTAGAGGTTGCTCGAAAGCCAATGTGGTGCTTGCGAATTCACTGCGAATAAAGAAAATGATTTGCTCTCCTGCTCGTTGTACTACAGGGGCGTTGATCGCCTTGGACATAGAATAGATATGCTTGCCGAGCTAAGTGTTGGACGAGAGGTCTTCTTAGATGACATTCACAACCCCTTGAATTTGAGGGACCTGGCCACTTTTTCCTTGGTTGGGTCTTGCCCGACGATCATTTCCAGCATCATTGCACGCTCCCTGGTTCTTCTTGAAGCGATCCAGCTTGCCCGCGTTGATCAGCTTCAGAATCTCTCGCTTCAACACATTGTAGCTTTCTGTGTCATGACCGTAATCGTGGTAATAGTCACAGTACTTGGAGTTGCCCCTGGTGTAGGCGAACTCATGACCTAACGGGTATGGGATAGGCAGAGCGTCGCCGACTTGGAACATTATTTCCTCCCGAGTGGTGTTCAGTGGGGTGAACTGTGACTCTCTAAATCTCTGCCATGGTGTGAATGTTATGTTCATGTCTCTGCACAGGTGATTGTTGCCCTCCTGGCTTTGGTCAGCTGGCATAGCCAAGCTGTCTTGGGTCTTATCTTTTCCCTTAGGCTTGTCGCCCTTGGTATTTTCTGTCGAGCAGAACAGATACGAGCTGGCCAACAATTCCGCTTTCAAGGCGTTGGGGTTCATTGTCAGTATAGTTTTCAATGGTCCCGACCTCATGTTATTGAGGTGAACGTGATCTCTGGGTCGCTTGTCATTGTTACTTGCTCGACCACTTCCTTGAATTGCTTAAGGTATGTAGGATTCGTGATCACCCTGTTTGACCCTACCGATGTCAAACCTATTTTTGGGCGTAGGCACTACTGTGCCGAACTCGTCGAGGAAGCTTTTTCTGAGATCTTCCTAACTGCCAATCGATTCGCGAGGAACTCTCTCCAGCCATGCTTGCGTCTTGCCTTGGAAAGCGCCCTCGAAAGCTCTCATTTTAAGGACTTCATTGTCCATGACCATCCGGACTTGTGCCTCAAATTACCTTAGCCAATCGTTTACGCAAGTCTTCCCAAAGTATTTTTCGAACTGAGGGAAGGTTATTCCTTGCACAGGTGGCGCGTTCTCGATCTTCGGGGTGAATGGGCTGCCTTCTAGCGGCTTTGTGGCTCTGAAACCGGGCTTGTCCACGGCTAACTCGACCATTTTCTTGGCCATGTCCTTCTTCATGGCTTCCATTCTGTCAGCCAGACGCTTCTCGGCGTCTACTGTGAGCCTGGAGGAGGGAGAGAGTGACGAGTCCTTTGAGCGGACATCTTCTGACCGCTGAATTTACCCTCTTTTAGATTTCGGTGGCCTCGTGTCTCTTGCTGAGCGAGATGCATCAGCGGAATACATGACCGAAGTGGGATAGTAGGTTAGATCATAGTAGACTTCAACCTCTTTGTCAGCTCAAGCCTTGTGCCTTGGCCGTTGCTCCTCTGCCTCGGTATATTCACGAGCTCTGCGACGACTGTGCCCCTTCGCGTGGGCAAGACACTCCTATCCACGATGATGATGGGGCGGATTCTGGCGGCTGTTCTAGCTTTCCGCCTGGTCATCTGCCTTTTACCCGCGAGCCTCTCGATCTGATGGAATTTGAACGACAACAATCATAAAATCATTAGGAGCTGGTAGCGTGAATTCCACAACTGGCACCAGGACCTGGTCCAAAGCGAGCAGCTGCTGATTGAACGCGTACATCTTGTTGTAGTAGTCCGCTTGGACTTGCGAGGCGGCTGTTGTTTTTAGCCAGGCAGAGGCGTCTGGCTACTTTGACCATTTTGACGCTGTCGATTGAGCTGATTTCTTAGATCGCGGGCACGAGCCTGTTGTTCGTTGATCACTTCGTAAGCATCCCATTGGCTTACTTGGTTCTGACTAGTGTGATGGGAAGTCTTCTCTTCAACATATGGAACGTCCTCCCCATGAGTTGCTCGCCAAGCAACCATTCTCTGATTCCTCCTCTGCACTCCTTGTTGGGGTGCCTTCGGTGGCAAATCACCGGGTACAACGAGTAGTGGCTAGTGCCCAGCCGACTGGCTCACAGCTTGGTGGTTGCTAGCGGTGGCATGATGTTTGCTACCCTTACCAACCATTTTTGTGATGTTTGTTGATGAGAACAACCGGAGAAAATTGAACAGAACGTGTTAGAGCTTCGTTTCCCAGTAACGGAACCAAACTGATGTGGCAAAAATCTAGCTTGGATCGTCCAATTGATAAGTAGGATAACCGGGGTTGATTATATGGATTGACCTGCTTCCTTGAACCTGTTTAAGAACACGAAAACCACTCCAGCGTGAAAATAAGTATCGTGTGAGTCAAAAGACAATTTGACAGAGGTTTGAGACTCAAGAAAGTGTGTGTACTTTGTTTAGGGTTTATGAAGGGGTATTTATAGGCTCTCAATGTCATAGAATCCGTTTATGATTCACTTCAATAATTCCCTAGTAGATTTAGGAGAAAACTCCTAAATGATAGGTGTGACAAGCGGCTGGCCGCAAGAATGTCGGAGCAGATAAGACAAGTGTTCTACTCGGATAAGGAAACCTTTGACCTGTCCTGGAGAGCAAGTCTTTGAGATTCCCTGTTCAATACTTGCTTGGGCCAGCATGGCTCTGACCCGTCTATGTAATGCAAGTTTGATGATGATAAGTGTGATTCCCGGGCATGGCCCCCTGGTCGGGCAGGCAAGGCCTGTGCTCGACTAGGCTTGGACGGGATATAAACAATTCTCTACTCTGGTACATTGCTAGCTCGGCCCACTAGGACTGTGGGTTCCTTGCTAGCAAGCTCGTGACTGGCACGTAATGATCTCTCGTGTTTTGCTCGTGACCGGGTTTGGACCGGGCACATCAAGTGGGCATTAAAAACTTGATATGTGTGTCACTTGAGACAACTAAAACTTATAAGCGTACGCTAGGCTTCTTGAAACTTATTAACTCACCCGATCCGAACTGAAAATTACCCAAACTCAACGCTCTAATATTTTTTTGTTCGGAACAGGTAACCCGTTTCAAACCAAAATTATTAACGACTTTGGTCAGGTTAAAGAGGGACGAACTCGTTACGCATTTTGACTTGATAGTTTTTTATACTTTTGTAAATGTATGAATTTTTAGAAAAAAATTGGGTCAAGACGAGTCGACACGTTTAACCCAACTCGATTCATTCGACCCATTTTAATTCATTTTTTTATTGGATTCCTATGGGTTGCGACTCGCTATCCGTTCCAATCATGCCCATACCCAACCCGACCACCCAACCAGCGTACACTAATTGATCATTTAACTAGTTATATGCCGGATTCATTCACGCAAAATGAGATGGAATAGTTTACCGACCATTATTCCAAGATCCACTTAGCTGGCGGCAGCAAACATGCAATGAAATTGAAGAGCAAACCATTGACTTGTGAAGCCGTGAAATTTGGAAAGAAAAAGAAAAAAACAAACACGCATTACTCTTTGACTGTAAAACTAGGCGACAATAAATTAGTAGTAATTCAAGTTTCTTGTTGAGTTAATGTGCGACAAACATTCTTAAAAACCGGCACCAAACTGTCTACTAATTCCCACATAACCACAACAAACCCCAACTCCGTTAGAAAAAAGAAAAAGGTTGTTTCATTATAAATCAAAATCAATTAACCTACATAGCTTTTGTACCGTTAGTATTATCTTATTTATATGCTTTTAAGTATGGTTTTGATATCAACAAGGAAGCAACTTTTTATAATTAGGATAGCTTTTACTTGCATCTTCATCTTCCTCAACCTTCTTGTTCTAGATTCCGAAGGAGTATGTGTGAAAGGGTACAGACCAGTACTCCATGATTGGCCGTCGTCCGCCCACTTTAGAAGGTTTCCTTTCGCAATAAGACGAGCTTATTCTGGTCCGAGCCACCATGGTCCTGGTCACTAATATGAAGATTGTTTTTTGATTGGGGTATTTCAATTCTTGTTTAATTACCTTTCTACTCGATTGTAGCTTAATTAGGTTGATAGAGAATACACTAGCTTTATGGAACGAATATATTATTTCATGCACATTAATTAAACATCATGTCCTTGTTTTCTTTATAATTAGTTCCCTTTGTTATGTCCTTTTTATTATTTTTATTTATTTTGTTTACAATAGTGTTGAGCATAATTTACATCATTAACTCTATGATATCAATTGTTAAGAAAGTTAGTTACCTAATGTAGTGAGGCCACTCACTTAACTTCAGCTTGAACTCGATCAACTCCTTCGCAGTGTGTATTAACTCGAGTTCATGATATTAATGAGAGCTTGAGCACGATTTTAAGCTTGATGGTATGAACGAGGCGAATCATCACGTTCGACCAAGCTCAATTTATGCAAATTTTCAAAGGCAAAGACTTGTATAGGAGGATCCGTAAGACGGAGCCCCATTTACAAATTCGGGGGTTAATAACAAAATCTGTTATTAATAATTGAGAAAACAAGCTAGTTGAGTTGGTGATAGGTGGAACTTAGAGGTTCATCCAAAGGAAGTCTGCGGTTCGACACTCCCCAACTTCAACATTATGTTTTAATGCTCATTTCCTCTATTTACGGGTTAATAATTAAATCTGTTAATAAAAACATAATAAGTTGTTAGTAAAGTTGGTTGGAGGTGTCACCTCAAGGGTTAAGGGACTGATGGTCAGTGGTTCAAAACTCCTTAGTTACAATGTTTTGTTTTAATTCTCATTATTGAAAAGTTCTTCTATTTGTTTCAGTGCCCCTCCACTTTCAATGTTTGTTAGCTTCGTTAGCCATCCGTTAGCATCAATTGCCTTGGGATACTTGACAGATCCTAACGGACTTTGACGAAATGCTAAATGACACATTTAAAATTTAATTCTCATTATTAAAAAGTTCTTCTATTTGTTTCAGTGCCCTCCACTTTCAATGTTTGTTAGCTTAGCCATCCGTTAGCATCAATTGTCTTGGGATACTTGACAGTATCCTAACGGACTTTGACGAAATGCTAAATGACACATTTAAAACCAAAAGTGACACATTAAAAACACAAAAAGTGAAACATTTTAATGTTAAAAGTGACACATTTTAATGTTAAAAGTGACACATTTTAATGTTAAAAGTGACACTATAAATGAAAATTTATTATAATTTTTATTAAAATACAAAGTGACTTTATTAATACTAAAAAGTGACACTCTTAATACTGATGGTCAGTGGTTCAAAACTCCTTAGTTACAATGTTTTGTTTTAATTCTCATTATTGAAAAGTTCTTCTATTTGTTTCAGTGCCCCTCCACTTTCAATGTTTGTTAGCTTCGTTAGCCATCCGTTAGCATCAATTGCCTTGGGATACTTGACAGATCCTAACGGACTTTGACGAAATGCTAAATGACACATTTAAAATTTAATTCTCATTATTAAAAAGTTCTTCTATTTGTTTCAGTGCCCCTCCACTTTCAATGTTTGTTAGCTTCGTTAGCCATCCGTTAGCATCAATTGTCTTGGGATACTTGACAGATCCTAACGGACTTTGACGAAATGCTAAATGACACATTTAAAACCAAAAGTGACACATTAAAAACACAAAAAGTGAAACATTTTAATGTTAAAAGTGACACATTTTAATGTTAAAAGTGACACATTTTAATGTTAAAAGTGACACTATAAATGAAAATTTATTATAATTTTTATTAAAATACAAAGTGACTTTATTAATACTAAAAAGTGACACTCTTAATACTAAAAAGTGACACTCTTAATACAAAAAGTGACACTCTTAATACAAAAAATGACACATAGTTACAATGTTCGAAACTCCATAGTTACAATGTTTTGTTTTAATTCTCATTATTGAAAAGTTCTTCTATTTGTTTCAGTGCCCCTCCACTTTCAATGTTTGTTAGCTTCGTTAGTCATCCGTTAGCATCAATTGCCTTGGGATACTTGACAGATCCTAACGGACTTTGACGAAATGCTAAATGACACATTTAAAACCAAAAGTGACACATTAAAAACACAAAAAGTGACACATTTTAATGTTAAAAGTGACACTATAAATGAAAATTTATTATAATTTTTATTAAAATACAAAGTGACACTATTAATACTAAAAAGTGACACATTTAATACTAAAAAGTGACACTCTTAATATTAAAAAGTGACACTCTTAATACAAAAAGTGACACTCTTAATACAAAAAGTGACACATTTAATACTAAAAAATAACACTCTTAATACTAAAAAGTGACACTCTTAATACTAAAAAGTGACACATTTAATACTAAAAAGTGACACTCTTCCTTAAATAATTTACCGGACCAAAATGAATCATCTCGTGTTTCAAGTTCATCTTCTACATGCCTAGATCTTGCTCCCTCTGTTACGAAGGGAAAGAGCAAAAAGAATTAAGGGAAGTATTGAAAAGGGCAAAAAAAACACTACTGATTTTTCTGATTCCCATCAAGCCAAGTAATTTGGTTCCAAGACTCCTAATGCTCGATTATTTTAGATATATTTTCAGTAAATTTTGTAAGTTTGAGTAAGAAACATATACTTTACCTTGAAAAAGTTATGATTTTGTGTTTTTAACGATTGACACTTGGGATTATATACATTTCTATGAATGAGAAGATATATTTCAGTAGTGTTCAATTGATTATTGCTGTTAAAATCACTAGCTCAAAAGTGACACACTTTAGTCCTAAAAGTAACACACTTCAAGCCTAAAAGTGACACTCTTATTGATACAAATTGTATGATTATAAAAATGAGTTGCTTTACCAAAAGTGACACACCTAATGCCTAAAAGTGACACAATTAATACATAAAAGTGACATACTAAACGTGACACTTATGAATAAAAATTAAAAGATGAAAAGTGACTTTTTTACCAAAAGTGACACACGTAAAACTTAAAAGCGACACATTCTATGTTTAAAAGTGACACTCTGATTTAAAGTAACTAAGTATAACTTAATCAGACGTAAGACAACAATTATCCAAAAGTGACACACTTGTGTTCTCAAAGTGACACACGACAAGCCTAAAAGTAACACTCACACATCCCTTGTAATAAAACTTAAAAACAATTCTAAAAGATTTCGAACCTTAGACCAAACATGCTCATTCCAACAACTTATAAGATTCATGTGAACCATCTCACCATATTGATTTTTATAAGTTTTTATAACGTATTATTCATTTATTATGACCAGAAAATTTATAATTCTCATTAAAAAGAAATAAAACCAAATTACATTGTTAAAGGGTTTTGAACCCGCGACCTCCAGTCGACCAAATCCTTAAAAATTACTTCCGTCCATCACGCCAAACTCATGATTGTAAATTTTATTAACATATTTAATTATTAACCCACGAATTCCTAAATGGGGCTCCGTCTTACGGATAAGGATCCGTAAGATGGTCTTACAGGAGACCACCTCATTTTCAAAATATGTTCAAATAAAACTCTGTTTATTCCATGCAAGGAGTCAATTATTTTAACTTGAAATGTAATCCTTAAATAGTGCGTCTTCAATCTTCCTAAGGCCTCGTCTTGTGTTTGCTCAAACATCTTTTTAAATATAACTTAACTTGGAGCGTTTTGACCAAAACGCTGATAAAAAATACAGTGATTTTTCTTTAAAATTGTTTCAATGTAGCATTTTAAAACGCAATGTTTTAAAAATGTGTTGCATTTACAACTATTTTGTTTATAAAGATAACGTTTTGAAATAGTATTCAAACATGTTTACAAGAAAAAAATTACGTTTTAAAAACATTGCGTTTAGAAAAAGTTACATTTTCAAAACGCTGCACCAGACGAGGCCTAAATGAATTTTCATTCATAATTGTTCAATAAAATTTTAAAAAATTAATTTTCAAGCATTTTACTATTTTAGTAGCACGTGTAAATTAATACCCTTTATGCCCACATATACTATTAGAAACTAGTAAACTACACTAGAACATGATGAGTCATAAGTGAAACTGAAATTAGTAAACTGATATAAAAACGGACACTCACTTAAAAATATATATATAAAAAGAGACTCATTTAAGGACGAATGAGTAATTTACATTCATTACTTATTAGAATTTTCATATTCTTTTTGAACTGAACTGAGCTAATATACTATGCTAATTTAAGTTTAAGCAAAACACACAAATGGGTCACCAAACTTTTCTACTTTTTACAATTCGACCATCGAAAGATTGAAATATCTATTTGGGCCATCCAATTTTAGTTCTATTGCAAACGAGCCCATTTTTTGGATGGACGTTCGTTAAGTTATGTCAAATATCTATTTTACCCCTGTAAATATCAAGAGTGGAACAATTATATTCAGAAAGGGTTTCAACTGTAAATAATAGAACTTGGGAGGATTTACATAACTGGTTCATCTTCAGCTTCAACTTTCAAGTCAATTAAACAAAAAATAGTCAAACTTGTTCATCAGTCTTAATAGTCAAACATAGTTGTTTTCCCAAGTCTCTGCATCGATTATCTCAATGGGAATTTGGGTTCATGGCAAATGCAACGGAGATGATTTCTAGCAAATGGTTAAAAATTTGGATCAAAATCGGAGCAGTAAATGATTTCTCCATATCCCCACCGTCGATCTTATCATCCTACTACCCGTTCGCGCTACCACGTGTTTCTCGCACTCAGCGCCAGCTTGTCGGACACCAAAGCGACTATGAAGATCGAAGGCACTCTGATTGTGGGGTGAAATGTGGGGTGTTGTTGGGCTTATAATGGGTAACGACTCGTGATATTAGGGGGAAGAAAGAAAGACGTGAAGGGTGACAGATGGGGGTAAACTGAAATTTTAAACAAGATCTGGGATTTTTGAATCTCATATCTGAAATTTTATACAAGATCTAAGAAGGGGAGACAAATTCGTGGTTGGGAAAGAGAGAAGCAAAATGAGGTAGGTCTCGTTACGCCGCCGCCGCCGCCACTCCAACTACCCCCGCCACTACTACAAAAACGAGTAGGAGAAATCCTGCAGAATCAGCAAAAGATTTACCCAAGGTTCTAAAGCCCTTAGCAACGCAGGCAAGGTAGGCCTCGCTATCCCTGCATTGGCTCAACAAACTGGGAATTACATCGCTGTAAGGCGAAGACGACGTCATAGGTGAACGATGAACATGTCCTAAACATAATCGGGTATGAGTTTGGTATGTTGGCCTCCTTTGACTTTCCAAACATCGTCGTCATCGCTCTTGTTGTTGCTAATTATCCCTTTTGCTGAAGAAACGAACATGGTTAAGAGCACGATTGAGACGCATAAGAGAGGGTAGGGGAATTTGAATTTCAGCCTGGGTCCGGCCCAAGTTCCCCTCTTCGGAACAGCTCTTCATATCATATAAAACCTAGCTCCGCAAGTCCAAGTAGATTTGCAAGGGAATATCAAAGTTTAGGTAGGAAGCTTTCTCACCATTATCAGTGCAAGAAATGAGTTGTGTTCATGGCAAATGTTATGGGAAGATGACGATGAATTCAGATCTGTAATCAAAGTTCTATCATTTTCAGTTGGACCCCTTTGAATTTATAATATCTCACAAAGTTTTAGTATTTACATGAATCTAACGTTCATCCAAAAAATGGGCTCGCTTGCAACAGGACTAAAGTTGGATGGCCCAAATAGATATTTCAAATTTTCGGTGACTAAATTACAACAAGTGAAAAAGTTGGGTGACTCATTTGTGTGTTTTGCCTTAATTTTACTACATAACTCGTCAATGGGCTCGAGTTAAGTTAGAGCTACGAGGGATGTACAGTAAGCTTGACGTTAGGGTTGCACTTTGCGGCACAAATCAAGTTCGATTTTAGCTTCATTTAATTAACATTACAGCAAGTGGAGCTTAAAATCTCAAAAACTTCACCAAAATATAATCCCGCCAGGCCACCAGAGCCGATAGCTGATAGATTCTATTGACTCAAATGTGAACATCATTTTCCAATGTCGCAAATGATAATATGAGCTAGAGCTTGTGACATTAATACGAGCTTCAGTGTTACAGTCATTGGGTGATTAAGTTGGTGATGATTTGGAATGTTTATGTTATTACTTAAAAAATATCATATTTGATCAAACAGTGTGAATATCTTAAAAGATTTAATCTAAAAGCACTAACGTTAAAGTTTGTAATAATACCACATAAGCTTCGTATTTCATTAATTCATGTATTAACATATACTTCATCCGTTCTTACTAAAGAATCCACCACATTATATTGAGATATTTCGCTTGAATAATCTGCTTTTAAAAAATTATGTTAATCATATCTATAACATTAATTTCAATTTTATCTTCCACGTTTGTAATAACATATTGATTATATTTAAGTATTTTGTAACTATGATCAACTTTAATACTAGTTATATAACTCCAAATAATTAGAATTTTTAAATTTGAACTCTTTGAATGGAATGAAGAATTAAGGGAGTAACAAAGTATAATGAAGTTATGAAAACGTATTACTCACTATCGACACTTGAAAGTAAATAAGCGAAATAACGAAAACCAACTCCCATTCGGTTATAACATCCATTAGAATAAAATAGAGTGGAAAGTATGCCCCAACGGAATATTGAATAATATTTCTATGAAAAAAAGCTTGAAAAAGACATTTTTACGAATATTTTATGTAAGACGGGTCCCTTGACTCGACACACCATATATTGGTGTCTGGTAGATTTAATTGTGAGAGAGTGGGACTCCAATTTTACGATTTAAGATTCGTAAGACTGTCTCACATGAGTGCTACTCTATTACAATATCAAACAAAATTTAAAAAATTGATACATCAAATTCAATTTGAAGAAAATATTTACGAAAATCAATCGATCAATCAATCTATATCCATTCAAGTTGATAACCACCTTAATTATAATATGAAGTAAAATAAGGAAATATTGACTACATATATTCAATGAACCTAGTCAGTATAAAATAATGAATGTGAAATTACTCGTCTACAAATGAAATCGTGATGCATCGTGATTCAAATTTGATGTATTTTCATGAACTGATTGATGCATCACGATACATATGACGTATCGTGATGCATTGAGTAAATGATCGTTAACGCATGTTTGTTTCTGTAATTACATTGTTGTTATTTCGTCCCAAAGTACATTTTTCCAACTAAAATAAATATAGGGGGCTTAAGTGGTTAAAAAATTAGGAAAGAGACCTACCCGAATTTTTCCCTAATTAATTTACCTTCATTCGCCTCTATTCGTGTCCAAATTGTTGTGCCGGAATATTTGTCTCCATATGTTTGTCAGCTTTGAGATTTTTGAATTATTTATAAACATGTGATGCTATTGAGTATTGAATATGAGATGGCTAACATTACCTACTTGTTCTAATATCTTTGACAGTTGACTAGTCGCAGTCTCCTAATTTTCCGAAAAAAAGAAAAAATATATATTATCACAAAGGAAAACTAGTGAGCTTATGTATCCATTCAAAGTTGCATAGTCATTCTGCTAGCTAGAAATCAAGGAAAACAAGTCGGACCATTCTTAGTTTGTCTGCAAAATGAAAATTCTCAATGTGGAAAAAATTAGATAAAGAAATGGGAAACGCAAATTTGACATGAAATAATTTTCAACTTAGACCGCAAAATCCTTATTTTCTTGGTCATTGCCTGCATGAACACTTTCCACAATTTCTACTATAAATTGGATCCCGGATCTTCCTTTGTTCATATCACTCAAGCAAGCTTCTGCACTCTCTCTCTCTCTCTCTCTCACACACACACACAACACATTCAAAAATGGCTAGAGGACTTGGCTTTGTTTGCGTTGTTCTACTTTTGAACTCTATATTCCTTGCGACTCATGCTCGTCCGCTAAGTATCTTCAAGTCTCCAAGCTCTGCCCATGGGGATATTGAAGGGTTTCTCAGTCAATTTGCTCTTGGCGCAGTTAAGGATGGACCTGGCCCCGGTGTAGGACACAAATATACAAATTCTAACACACTTGGTGGAATGAAGAACTCTGGTCCGAGTCCTGGTGTGGGTAACAAGTATGTTACTGGCACAAACCAGTGACACACGCATTGTAGAATTACCATTCTTCATCTCCTTGTTTCACTCATGATTATTTTGTATCCTTTATTCAAGACACCATTTAACAAACGGTTAATTCTTGTAAAATTTTGCTACTATTTGTTTTCTATGGATTCGACTTAGCAATATACGTGGAAGCAAACACATTTTTTAAAGGAATATTAGTTAAATTTCACGACACAGAGATTCATGGTTGATCAATTTATGGTTCAAAAGCTAGCCAGTAGCCATTCACATGTATAACATGATCATAATTTACCCTGATGGTAACCCAATGGTTGCAATTCTTCATGATTTAACTACTCTCTCCAGTTCCGTGCAAGTGCAAGAGATTCAATGCTTGCAATTCTTCAGTGAATCAGTTGAAGTTACAAACAGCCCATACATATGTTTAAGACGGTATCAAGCATGCTTGGCCAAGCCTTACGGAGTTGTGATTCTGGTCTACAAGCAATATGCTTTTAGATCATATCTTGTGACAAAATTTTCTTTAATTAAAAGATTGTATCAAATACAATATTAAAAAAAAAAAACATTTAGAGTGGAAATTCTGTGAAAACTCCTAAACTGCGTATATCAGATATTTGTAACACAAAACACCTTAGAAAAACAACAACAAAAACTAAATGGTGAAGCAGAATTCTATGAATCAACACAACAGATCGAAGCTTTGGATGATGCTGCACATTTGTGCTTCATCTCTCTTGAACTCTCTCAACTTGGGCAACCAGTATCAATGAACGTACTCCTCTTTAGATAGGACATAGGGACCCTATTTTCCAACAAAAATACTCGACAAGACAATATTTAGAAAGAGTAAATTTCATAATAAACCACTTTTTTTTTTTTTTTTAAAGGTTGGAGGGGACATAGATAGACCGTACCCCAACCCTTAATTTTTTTTTAATGCCTTGAAAGGCTACAATTATATATATATACGATGATTTGGTGTGGCCGAACAAATGACGCCCATGGTTGAACACCCCGAATTTAACACCTGACCGATCGAGTTGTAAAGCCTGTGGTGTTTCTAGTGTGTCTTCTAGCGAGACTCGAACAAACCTCTCCAAGAGCTATAGAGCTAAATTATGGTCATAATAAACCACTAATTCTACAAGATAGATCCTAATTTTTTAAATAAGAAAGTAAAGAAGCTTTGTAATTAAAAAGTCACAAAGAAAGACAACAACTTTGAATCTCAGCGTATATCACACGGCACAAAATTGTGTAAATATGCTTATCCTATTTGCAGTTAAAGAGTTGAGACTTCAATCATTAATTAATTGCTAGTCAGAGAGTCTCTAAAGTAGTTAATTAAACATCTAAAATCTTAATCAAAGAATTTCGATCATTAAAATTTAAATCTAGCCGCCGGTTGAAACCCCGAATTTAAGAATGAGCATTTGTCTTTGGTAAAAGGATAAGGAGTAGAATACTAGAAAGTGCATGCATGTAACTACACTATAACTTAGACTCGGACCAATCTCTAATATTCAATGGAATTCATGAGTGCTAGCATGACTGCAACAATAGAAGCTCCCTTCTTCTTTCCTTTGATTGTGCCCTTCATCTAACTAACTAATTAAGTCATTTCGCATGTTCTTTCCAACATAGTTTAAACATGTTCCAGTCAACTACATTAAAACTTTCTTCTCAACACCATATAATTAGCACTTTGATAATTTGAGGTTCCGTTTATTTCTCGAAAAATGACTTCTGAAAAATATTTTTCTCATTTTCAAGTGTTTGGTAATATTTGGAAAATGTAGTCAACATAAAAGTTTATTCGAATCAACAGAAAATGAAGCATTCTCACTCCACCCATTCCACAATTGCACATATTACATACACACACAATATTACACTCAACAAATGAATTTTTTAGAAATATAAATTGAGTTTTTTTAATTGTATTTGTGCACGCTATTTACAAAATATAATTTTAATAAATACTCACTACGTCATAAAATATACTCCTATTTAGGGACGTCCTAAACACCGTTTTCTTTTTTAAAACGTTTTTTTTTCATATTAGTTATTAATTTTTTTATTTGTATTTATGAAATGAAAAAAAAAATGCACTTTATTGATTTGACACCGCTAATGATAAATTTGGAAATTACTAAAGAAAAATTAGTTAAAGTTCAACACTATCTTGAAAATCAGCGTATATTCAATATGTGCATTAATTAGAATACACTACAAGAAAACAGAGCAATTGAAACGGAAATTTCTATTGCAAAAAATGAAAATCTGTTACAATTAGACGTTTGAAATAGAAAAAGTTTGTTGCAAATTCGGTTTAGAAAACGCTTGTTGCAAATTTTGTGCAACCGTATTTATTCCGTTGCATGATATTGCAACGAAAACCGAGCGTTGCAATTCAAATTTTTCGGTTGCAAAGGTGCTTTCCAAGGACAGTTGACATCCGTTGCAAGTAGCAACTAATTTTTTCTGTTGCATTTTTGCAACTGAGTTTTTCGTTGCATTCTTGCAACACTTTTCCGTTGCATTCTTGCAATAGACTTTTCTGTTGAATTCTTGTAACAGACTTTTCCATTACAATGTTGAAGTTGTTTATGGGAGAATTTTCTGATATCTTTCATTAAGAAAATCATCTGGTATATATACAAGGAGGACAATAATCACAGATCCTATAAATCAGGAACTACCAAAAAACTAACTTAGGTAAGTTGACCTAGGGTATATACAACTGTAAATATTAATTCTAGGAATTAGCTATACATGGTAATGATCTCCTAAATTAATGTTCTCCTAAATTAGCTATACATGGTAATGATCTCCTAAATTAATGTTCCTAATTAACAGCCTAATCGACAGCTTGATTTCTACACTCCCTCAAGTCGGATGATATATACTTGTCATTCCTAGCTTGGAAATCAAAGCCCACGTGGCTGGTACCTGCAAGGCCTTGGTCAAGATGTATGCCGCTTGTTCGAGAAGGAATGTATCTCAAATTGATCATGTTTGTCTCAATTTTCTCATTAATGAAGTGGCGTCTATCTCGACATGTTTCATTCTGTCATGATGCACCCGGATTTCTGCGATGGATATAGCCGATTGATTGTCACAAAGACTTCTATGGCACCTTCTCGCTTTAACCTCTGAGCTCACCGAGTCGATGTCTTAACCAAATTCCTCACAAATCACGTGAGCCAATAATGCATCTTGAATTCGGCTTCAAAGATCAAGCCCGAGCTACAACCCGTTGTTT
>CM028379.1:107098882-107143101 GCA_013146195.2 Codonopsis lanceolata | reverse complement strand
CGGAGTGAGGGGCATAAGTTTCATCTGTGAAGTGGGAAAAGGTGGTGCTAGGGTCCAAGAAGGGGGCTTGAATGTTAGAAGACTAAAATTATTTACTTGAGGCGTTGTTGGGAAAATGGTTGTGGAGGTACCTCACAAATAAGGAAGCTTTTGGAGACAAGTGGTGGTGCTGGGAGGTATGGAGAAGGGGCTCGTTGTTGGTTCCCGAGCGAGGTCAATTCTCCATATGGGGTGGGAGATGCAGCGCGTGGCATAAGGAAAGGGTGGAACTCTTTTGAAAGACTTATTGCTTTTGAGGTTGGTAATGGGAACTTCGGTAAGATTATGGGAAGATAGGTGGTGTGGGGAAAATTGTTTGAAGGAAGAGTTCGGATCTTATACGAGCTATCATGGATAAGGGTTGTAGAGTTAGTTCTATTTACTCTTTGATCGAGAGGCAAACATACAGAACCCGCCTTGAAGGAATTTTGAGGATTGGGAAGTTGAGTGCGTTGTGCGGTTTTGGGGAGGCTTGAGCGAGAAGATGGATAATTTGGAGGACCAGTGGTTTGGAAGGAAAAGGGGGCCCTCTTTTTTGATAAACTCGTACCTCAAGCTTCTCAATTGTGGTAGAACTTCTTTCCCATGGAAGCGTCACGGAAGTCGAGGCCCAAGCGAGTGGCTTTTTTCATGTGGGAAGCGACTCTTGAAGCTATCTTAGCGTGGACAATTTGCGAGAAGCGTAATATGGTTCTTGTCAGCGGGTGTTATTTGTGTAAGGATAGTGAGGAGAATGTTAGTCATTTGCCTGCATTGCCAGTGGCTTTAGAGCTTTGGAATTTTGTCTTTGGGATTGTTCGGGATGACTTGGGTCATATCGAGATCGATGATTGATCACGTTAGAAGCTGGTTTGCGGGTTACAAAAGAGTAGAAGTCGTATGTGGGGGCAGCTCTTTTGGGAGTGTGTTGGATTACGTGGAAGGAAAGAAATCGTAGGGCTTTCGAGAATGTGGAAATGGCAAATGTCCGGATTTGAAGAATTTCAACATTACGCGACTCTTTATGTTTGGTGTTTCGAGGCTGACCAATCTTTTCCTAGATCCAACACTGATTTTGTAGATCTTGTAAATAGATTAGACACTGATTAATGATTGGTTTGGTATACCTCTAGTGTACAAAGGATGCATCACCTCTTTTGATGCTTTTTATATAATACTTACTTATCAAAAAAAAAAAATAAGTCGAGTTGCCTGATGTTTGGTACGCAATAAGTGGTCGGGACTAATAACACGAGTTATCCGGATTAAGTCATTACCCCCGATATACAAGTTAGGATTAATAGCGAAGGCACTAATAGTACTAAGAATAATAATACTGCTTATCCTTGTCTGACTACCAAACAAGCCCTTAGGGATATGGGATTCAATGCTCGAAAGATTCGAAAGAAGGTTGGCGAGTTGGAAGAGACGTTATTTGTCAAAAGGAGGAAGATTAACGCCGATCAAGAGTACTCTATGAAATTTGCCAACCTACATGCTTTCTTTCTTTCAGATTCCGTCGTCGGTGGTCAAGAGAATCGAGAAATTGGAAAGAGATTTTCTATGGGAAGGGGGGTGCGAAAGACAGGAAGTATCATCGAGTAAACCCGAAAAGGTCTGTAGTAGAATCAGGATTGGAGGCTTGGGAGTTAAGAGTATTAAGGAGTTCAATAAGGCGTTGCTTGGTAAATGGCTGTGAAGATTCTTGGGGGAGAGGGAGGCGTTGTGGAGAAAGGTAGTGGTGGGCAAATACGGTGTAGGGAATGAACCATTTGTGGTTTCCAAAGGAAGTGTCGTGTTCATATGGGGTAAATGTTTGTAAGGGAAATAGGAAAGTCTGGGACTTCTTTGCAAATCAGATTTCCTTTAACATTGGAAATGGGGAGAAGGTGAGATTTTGGAAGAATAAGTGATGCAGCGCGGTTTCTCTTCAAAGGGGTTTTCCTAGTTTATTTGAGATAGCCATAAACAAGGATGAGATGGTTAGTGAGGTGGTGGAATGCTCCAATGGGATAGATTCTTCGAGCCCTTCGTTCAGCAGAAATATGCATGATTGGGAGATTGACAATATCTCTAGACTCTTCGGGCAGCTTTATGATGTCGAGCAGTGCGGGGAGGATAGAGTAATTTGGGACGGTTCGAAAAGGAATGTATTCACGGTGAAGTGCTTCTACTCTTTCTTAAAAAGTGAGGACGGGAATCACTATCCGTGGAAAGTAATTTGAAAGTCAAGGGATCCCAGTAGAGTGATGTTCTTTGCTTAGGAAGCTTCGAGGGTGGCTATTTTGACTGGGAAAAATCTGAGAGCTCTGAGGGAAGATTTATGTTAATAGGTGTTTCATGTATAAAAAGGAGGAGGAAACTGTAAATCACTTGCTCTTGCACTGCCTTTTGTTGCTGGAGCCTTATGGGATTCCTTTTTGTGTACAACATGTATTTCTTGGGTGATGCCAAGGACTTCTCTCCATCTTCTTCATGGTTGGGGCTCTTACAGCAGTATAAGTAATAGCAGTAGATGGAAGTCTATTCCTTTGACTACTTGGTGGAGTGTTTGGAAGGAGAGGAACCATAGGGTGTTTGACAACGAGCTTAAGAAGGAAGTGCATCATTTACTGGATTTTTGTGATGTGGCTTCAAGTTCAGGGGACTCAAAGAGCATCTCCAACCAATTCTTAGCTGAGTCCCACTGCCACGAGCTTGTAGACTTGATTCTTTTGGTCTTGTATACTCCCTGTGTACAAGGACACGTCACCTCATTTGACGTAGTGTTAATATTACGATTACTTATAAAAAAAAAGTAAGTACATCCCAAAATAGAAAGGAGGAAAATTTATCCGGGATGGAGGGAGTATTATAAAAAAAAGCAAAAAAAAAAAATAGACATAAAAAAAAATGCATAATTACTTGAGGATGTAAGCAAAATATTTCTGTTTGTCGTCTTTTTCCTGATTACCAAAAAAAAGAGAAATATTTTCAGTTCACACAATTAGCATCGTACTAAAACCTTGCTTTAATGATACTACAGCTACAACCAGCCACTCTGCACCTTACCATCAAATCAACTTTCACCATTATTCTTGTGATCATTTTTACATCAACATATACATCTTCCATCATCCTTCCCATATAATCCATAGCAGTTGCATCTATTCAGGAACTATTTAGCCCCCACACATCCATTCTGACGTCACTATAAGTTGAACCCCAATCAAAGGTTACCTTGAGGCACCACGATTCTCTATATCTAACTTGAAGGACTCAAAAGTAACACAAACATCAAGCATATGTCCAGGCATATATATATATATATATATATATATATGCTAAATATAATATTCTTACGAAAATAACAATCTATTGTTTTAAGTGGCTCTAGGCCTATTGTTGAGCTAACTGATGCCTGATTTTCACAATCGACAATCCAACAGATATCAAAAAGAGATATGTATGCTCTGATAAAATGTTTATCAAGAAAATATCTTTCCTTCCATGGAATTCAACAAATAGTTTCATGTGAACAAAGACAAATACAGATGCATGCCTTCTTCTAAACAATTATAGCAGTCATGTAGAGTTTATAGACAGAACTGATAGTGGACCACGAATGAAGGGATATTTTATCCAGAACTTAAAGAAGCTGATATTCATGTGAATGATTTGAACTAGTAAGCATCTAGTAATAACTATGATACCTAGATCCACTAAGATAAAGGGTTTAAACAATATAGGCCTGACCTGTGGCATTCTACGTAGCAGATTCAACCACCTGAAAAATTCTTAAGGCTCGTGATCCTCAGTAGAAAACTATTAATATTCATGCAAGGAGCTGGAATTTCTAGGACTCAAATTATCACACATCAGCAACAGCTAGAGCTACTTTATCAGCGTCAAATAGAGAGAAATGCCGCACTTTAGCCAGAAATTACAGAAACTAAACTGAAACTCACATTTAGTAATCCTGGGTGGCAAAGAAATATTAGGAAGCTCACCTGTATCTCGGGGAATGTTAGTTACATAGTTGAGCTTATCCTCAGGCTTTAGGCTACAGTGAATTTCATCAATGCTCACGGCATTAGCAACTCTCTGTGCACTCAACTCATGGTCACCAGTTAGCATCATTACATGGAGCTTTGCTTGATCCTTTAGTTCCAGAATGACATCCAGAGTCCCAGGTCGAGGCTTATCCTCAAAGTGAAAGAGAGTTACCTACATATATGAGTTGCAAAGTGATCAGATTCTTGGTGTGCAGCAGATCAACTAATACAAGTAATACTAGCAAATATGAAAAGATGATGCTTACGCCTTTTCTATAACTTACATTTTTTAAATTTCATTGTATATGGATGCTAATTGAAATGTCATGGTAGATTTATTCACTAGGGTCTGTAGGAGACAAAAGCCAAGTGACACACTCACTCAACAAGAACCTCCAAAAGATGTCAGTGACAAGACTGCTCCCAAAACAAGTAGTGAACGTTTATCTGAGACCTAAGATTTAGGTATAATGGTCACAGTCATGGGGAGAGAAAAATGATTTTTTATGGAAATTGTAGGAACTTAATTTTCATAGCCCGGTGAAAAAGAAAGAGCAAATGTAATTATTAAAAATAAATAAATTATGCAAAAATGTCCAATTAATGAGTAACCAAAATAGCTCAAGAGGAGTGAAAGTGTGAATGCTAAACTAGAATAGTGAAAAGAAGCTTCAGAAGTAGGAACGCTTAAATCAGTAGGAATAAAATAGAGTAAATGAAATGCAAGTTTAGTAGCAAAAGTAAATGAAACACAAATAATTTTGACAACCAAAAGATAGCACAAAATTGAAAATTTCCTTCACTTAGGGCCAACCCAACAATCAAGAGCTGCTTTTGGTCAGAGATAGTCTCAAGCCGAGAAGCAGGGAAGTGCGTCCGAGTTTTGTGTGAGCTCCCGTAAAGCTGTACAAAAAATTAGCTCAAACAGGCATTCTACTAAAATGGGTGTAGCCAAAGGAGACTGGAGCACAAACTTCACCACATTTTCGTTCATTTTTATTTATGTTTACGAATTTGGAAACTTTGTTTCAATTTTATGTACCAGATTGATGGATGGACTCGTATTCAGAAAAGTATAACCAGAATCGGAAAATTTGGACATCCTACTTCAATATCCACCACCATTAGAATTTTCATTAAAAAAATTCTAACCTTTTTATTATTCACAGAGAGAGCAGCACGGACAAGATCAGTTCCATAAGAAGAGGTGCTCACTGCATCTTGAATCTTTTGCGACTCCTTGTCAGAGTTGAAAAGTGATGTGATGTACTCTACAGAGCCAAGTGAAGCCTTTAACTCTTCACCCCCTCCAAGTCCTGGCTATAACAAAGTGCAATAAAAGTTTACTTGTTATTGGGGGCAAAACAGCTACATAATGTAAAATAATAAACACAAAAGACGCTTGAGTTGATTTTGGCCAATTTGTTCTATACTCAGAGATGGCACAAATTAATCACCAGGTATGAAGTATGATCACACATTTTAACTAAGAAAACAAACTCAGAACTTGCAGGGGTAATGCAGCATATGTTAAGACACTTCCTACACACCCATGAATGGCGAGCATCTCATGTATTGACTCACCTTTTTTTATTGTACCATTCTAAAAAGTACCCTTAGGACAACATAGTGACTGACACGTTTGCTTTGTTTTGAAACCTATTAAAAATGTTCACTACCAAACTCACAGTATGCAATAAATTGCTAAAACAGTTGCAAATTATTAGCAAAAAGTGTATGGTAAGTACTGTGATTTCCGTCTCAAAAAATCATGGGCTAACAAGAAACTTATACCAGAATGACAAAATCATGGGCTAACGAGAAACTTATACCAGAATGACGATGAACATACTACCTCAATGCTAGATAATGTTGCGATTAGCCCTCTACCAGGTAAATTTTCAAAACTTTCAACATAAACAGCAGGAAGGTCTTTGCCAAGACTATGATCAACGACAGCTCTGCAGCCAAAAAAAAGAGGTAGTTAATAACTATTTGGAACTAAAAAGAAATAAAATTGTATTCAATATTAACATTAATAAGTAGGTAGTTGGGGTGAAAGGATCCAAAATTCCAAAGGGAGTTTCCAATGCGTAATCATAATAATAACGTAGTAGACCGAGGTAACAGCAGTCTTTCAAACAATAATACCTTCCAATTGGATGAGTAGTACCCTTTTCCATTGCAGCAGCTACAGCAAGGGCTTCTTTCTCACAGTTGGGGATGCAACAAGAAGCATTTTTACTTTTGTCCCCTCCGATATGTCCATGTATAGGTTCAATTGCTTTGCACATAAACTCCCCCGTAGTCAATGTCCCGGTTTTATCAAATGCAACAGTGTAACAAGATGCTAGAGAATCAAATACATGGCCCCCTTTCAGCAATATTCCCTACAAAGACAATCAGGTTTGTCAAACCTGGGAAAGAAGATGTATCAGACAGTAAAAGTTGGATAACAAGTTCAAAGCTTAAAAGCTCAATCGGACTGTAACAGAATGGATTACTTTAGGTTTGTAGGGGTAAAAGACCCAAGAACCAATCTAGTGACCACCCCCACCTTGCAGTATGCAAGTTACATAACTAAGAATTTATAAAATTAAACATGCGGAAAATGAAGTTTTATTTGAGACTGAAGTGCTAAAGTTGCATAACTTCCTTGTTACACATGGTAAACAATCTTTGGGTAAACAGGTTTCATACCAAGTCACGAAGCATAAAAATGCATATTAATAGTTGTTGATACTATATGAATTGGCAGTAAAGCCTTTTAGATGAACAGACATTACGACAACTTGATGCAGCATTAAGAGTATGATAAAAATTGGATCTACTCCAGTCATCCACGGCATTTATTCTCATTCAAACAGTAAACTATAAATGCCGCATTATGAAAACCATTGTTAGTATGCATCCAATTTTATGCCTAAAAAACAAAGCGTGGGCAGTCAGTCAGGTGGTTACAACCATTTTTTCATCATAAAATATGGTAATACCTTTTTTGCACAGGCACTAATTGCAGTAGCATATGCCAATGGGGCAACAGCCAGTGCGCATGGTGAAGCTGCCACCATAAGCCCCAATGCACGGTAAACCGATCCTCTGCAAACTACATGACTATATCATCATAGGTTGACCAAATAATCTCATATACAATAGAAATAAAGCTTTCTTTTACAATTCATTCAAGAGAAAGGAATCACTAAATATCCAAATTTCTTAAATAATTCAAGAAATAGATCAGAAGATGCAAAGGAGACAGACAGACAGACACAGAGTGCTACTATATATGCTTAATTGTATTATTATGGGTCAAAAGATCCATGCATTTGTTTTTGAATCCGACAGATGCCTAAGTTTCAGACTGACAAGCAGATTCATAGTCCGCATGTCCATGCATTCAATCATATTGGTATTAGTGTGGTAAAATTTTGAATAATACAGAGTGTTCCACAAACTATTATATTTCTATTGAGTCAGTTATAGTAAATGCATCATGAGACTCTCCCTTTGTTCTAACTATTATCGAGACATTAGACATATCAAAACCATCAATTTCTTGATTTGTGTACTAGCAAATTCATATCATGTAGAAGCCAAACAAGAAAAAAGACAACGTAATGGGTCCGTTCTCCTCGAGTGATTAAGTGATTTGGTTTGTGACTTTGGGTTTTCTCAGTTTTGGGTCCCACCAACTCTCTCTCTCACTTTTTCTTCAATAATTACCTATAAAAATCAAAATCTCCAAATCCAGTCACTAAATCATGAAGCCAAACATGCCCAATAAAATTTAATAAATGTTGGATAGATAGCACCAAATATACAGCCAAAGGGTACAAGGTTTCAATTATTGGTTAGACATGGGGGACTCATAACAATCATTAAAAACAATGGTCAGCAAACATGCATAATAAACGATCTTCCATCTTACCAGACGTGCCAAAAAATGGCCACTTAAAGAGAAACGGCCCAAGGAAGGCAATAGAAATCGATAGAATGACGACTGCTTTGCTGTAAACCTCACCAAACTCATCCAGCCACCTTTGAAGTTTTGGTTTCCTCTGTTGAGCTTCTTCCGTCAGCTGCACGATCTTGCTCAGCATGGATTCTTTCCATGTCTTCTTTGCCTGTAAAGACCAAATAGAAGTTATAATAGTTAGAAACAATGAAAAGCATAGAGCAAGAGATAATTTTCGGAGGATTAAAAGAAATGAGCTTTTAACAACCATTTCACCATGTCAACCATGGATTAGAATGAATTATTCGGGCCTAATAGCAGCAACTAAATAGTGAAAAATTACAGTAACTTTTGGTTCCATATGACTAGCCAACTAAATGTCACTTGATATAGAAGGAAAGAAGGAGAACATGAGGACTTTCTATTTTGTATAACGGCCTACACGGAATATCACACCTCAACAATGTGCTATAAAATATAAATCACAATTCAACATAGTTCGGCTTTATATAATTATATCGCATGGTTACTATTTGGGGCAGGCTAAAAAAAGCTTTATAATACAAATGCAGATTAGCAAGCTCAGAAAGAGATGTTAAATTGGGTTGACCCTAACCCTATAGGGTCAACCCTACAATGTTGTGACCCTATAGGGCCACAGGTTAAACGGGTCATGTAAGCGGGCCGCTCAACCCGCGACCCTAACCCTAACCCTGTAGGGTACGATTTAACAAGGTCAGCCCTATTAACACATGATGTCTTATTTAAATCAAAATTTTGAAATTAAGTAACAAACATATTGACGGATAAGTGACAACGATTAACAATACGAATTAAAAATATGAAATCGAGTTTTCTTTTGAGAAAGTATCTTCTTCAACATCATTATCCATTTATCCTCTTCATCTACAATAATAAAATAACATAAAATAAATATTGGTAAGAAGTTAATACAATCAAATATTTAAATCAAATAGTAAAATATAATACTAAGGTCAAACCGTTTAGCACGGAATTTAAACGGGTTGAATTTTCTCGATCCTAACCCTTTTTGATTCCCGATTAGCAGGGTCAACCATGTGGTTCTTGGTCCTTTTAACATAGCTAATTATGTATCCAAAAATCTCATTTTGACCAATTTTGGAAACTTATATGTCTTAGAATTGTAGTTACGACCATGTTTGGGTTTGACTTCAATCAAATATATTATTGATTTACCAAATGAAATGATAATATATATTACGCATTTGAATATTTGACAAATAAGTTAGGATGGTTGAGTGGTTTAAGCTACCATCCTTAAGTTCTTATCCTTCAGGCAGGTTGTGGGTTCGAATCACTCTTCAAATAACTTGAGCCTTCATTTTAGCCAAAGTAAATCTTCCAGCCCGTGGGCCAGCCCTAGAACCCGCCAACCCAACCCAATTTTCCCGCGACCCTACAGGGCCAGCCCGTTTATTAAACGGGTTGGGTTTTTCCAACCCTAACCCTTTCATGTTTCCGGTTAATAGGGTCGACCCTACGGTTTCCGGCCTTTTTAACATCTCTAAGCTCGGAGGGCTTTTTACTACCCTAAAAGAAATGGGAATTTATGTTGCCAATAGAAAATTTATTAGCTACAAAATGCTTTTGTATGAGAACTCTGATTTTTTGTCTTATTAATTAATGAATGAGTATTACACATAAACAAAGGCACGGAAGAGATATACATCTCTCTCTTACACACGCACCAGTACACAAGAGAAGAAGGAAAAATATTGAGCTAATGTTTTGTGAGACACCACATTCCCACTAACTTCTTTTTTCTGCGAGGCACACTCCCACAAATCTATTCATTTATTTATTTTGCACAAATCTGAGATTCATTAATCTGACAGTTCAAGACAAATAAAATCACGTACCTTCACAATCATCATACCGTCCAAATTCCTTGCACCCCCAGGAATGCCATCACCAACTTTCTTTTCAATTGGTTTCACTTCCCCTGTCAAGTGCTCAATAGTAATTGTTGATCTACCTTGAAACACTTCACAATCGACAGGCACTGACTGATCATAATACCAGCTAACATTATTGCAGTTTCAAGTATTCATCTAACTTCAACTTACAATAAACAAATAAAAACAGAAGAAGACGAAAACAATATATATTCATTTGAAAATTTTAGAGGAGAACAATTTCCAGAAAACATTGCAGCAATGTATGCCAGGTTAAAACCATTCTCTGTTTTCAAAGCCACATCATCATCATCATCACCGGCATGTATGGTATCACAAGAGAGGCAAACATAGTACTCCTCCAGTTCCTCAATGAGTGTCCACAGTTTTTCACAAAAATGAAGGAAGTTGACTTTTGGCCATTTAAATAGCACTTGTACATTAATGCCATTAATATCCACATACAACATTAGAATTCCACATTAGGACATGATAAGTGCCAAAGGTGAAATTAGCAAAATTTGTACAAAAATTACATTCATTTGGTGACAAGAAAATTATAAAAATAGACACTCATTTAGAGACGGGGTGCATGATAAACCTAACAATAAAACGTCATGGGATTGGGCTTCCACCTTCTTCATTGGATGCTATAAAAGTATACTGAACTCGGTGCTTTTTCTTTACTTCCACTTTAGTTCGTCTATACTCCTACTACAATTGTCTTTAAACAAAACTGCTTTTATATTTAATATATGAAAGTTTGGTATAGCACCGGTGAGGAAGTATGATTATATCAATAACAACAACCGTGCTACAAAACTGACATGAAGGCAATAATTAAGAAGGGAATGACTGAGGTAGTTTGACCAATGATCTTACATTGGAGAGAACACAATGGGGAAACAAGATTTCGTCTACGGATCTACCCGGATGCATGCCGAGTAGAGTATATAAAAAATTTAGTACGTTGGTACTTTGTTATATTAGTAGTAATTCCATGATAAATTTAGCATTTTCCTTTTGTGAAGAACATGGATTTAATATTTTATTCGAAACTGAATATTAATATCTGAATTGACAATACATATCGCATAAATGTCTTTCTACTCTAACTTATGTTTTCCCTAACCAAGTCTACTCCATTTTACCGATACTAATTCTAACTTTGTCCTTCTCTTTCATCTTTTTGTTCTCTGTACTAGCAAAGGCATCAAATAGTTCCATTAGTTACTATCCTTGCTCAAACCGCAGATGCTAAAGATGATACCTTATATCTTTTAAGCAACCTCACTATCCTCCCAAAACGCCAATATTAAAGAAACCAATTTTACAAGGTATAGGCAAAAAAACCTAGTACTTCACCATACAGGTAAAAACTGTCTCATAAGTTGATCTTCTTTCATCCAATGTGTCATTGCTTGAAGTAGCTTCCTATATAATAGAACAAAGAACCATTCTTAACATGCACATGGCACGTGCAATGGATACCTTATACTTCACCATTTAGCCAAGTCATGGCCCATTACTGATACCGAATTGCCATGCTCATTATGGACAAAGTTTATCTCTATTTCAATACATTAACAGCAACCAAAAGCTTGGAAGACAGTGAAAACTACTTCACACACATGCTAAGATAATTCATAAGGAGAGAAGTTTAAAATCTTTTTGAGCCTATGTAGGAATTATCGCACATGTCTAAAAACCTCAGAAGTAACCACAATATGCTATCAACAGATCTCCTAATGATAATAAGAAAAACCAACCACTATCTATATTATGAATAAGGAGGGCTGATAACAAGAACATATAGAAGATACTTAAAGCATAAAGAGGTAGTGACGGTGTTAGGTCCGAGGTCAACTCTTTTGCTGACTTTGTAGTGAATTTTTGTAATCTGTAATTATTGGAGTTTTCCTCCTGTGTAAATAGGCTGCGGCTCCTTATTTGCCGCTATTGATTTTTAATATATACCTTACTTATCAAAAAAAATTCTAACGATAACAACTATAGAACAGCAATGGCACTTCAGTTCAATTGACGGGAAAATATGCTGAAAAAAAAAACATGACCTTGAATAAGTTCATTAAAAAACAATCCACATAGATAGTAGAAACATTTATGGAGTTACACACCTCACCAGCTTGGACCAATATGAATGAGCCTACTTCCAAGTCATTCACAGGGACCTCATGGTATGTGAAATCAGATAGATTAGGCAATTTCTGATTATTTACATCGAGCACAAGGGCAAAGTCCGGATAATTTTCTTTCAACTCCTTGACATCAACCTTTGAACGGCTAGTGAAATACTCTTCAGCTGTGGTAGTGATATCTATCAGAAAAAAATTCTACCAAAGCGCAAGCAATAGATGTAGAAAGTTTACCAATATGAGCCAAATTGAACATTGCAAGAAGCAAGCCTCCTTCCAGTAAGTTCCCCATAAAAACTGATGCAAAGGCCGCAAGAGCCATCAGTACATGAATATTAACTTTTCCACCGGCAATATCTACTAGGGCATCAAATGAGGCGGAGACCTGACATGTTGAATTGCAATTAAGGTTTAACACAAACGAAAAAGGAGATTATCAATGAAACCTACATTTATTTCAATAAACTACGTTGCAGCGGTAACATATTACATACATATACATCACAATGTGCATTGCATATAAGATTAGTCAGAGAAGTAATAGCAAAAACAACCAGAAACAATTTATATTAGATGAGGATAAGAAGAATTGCTACCCCAACGAGAGGAAAAGCAACGAGAGCAAAAATCTGCTGAAGAGGCTTAGCAGCAGGCTTCGGAACCACGTAGGGGCAGAGGCCGGCAGCCAAAAATAACGCCGCGGAACAACAGCAGAGAACCAAATGCTCTCTCAAGTAATTCGCTACGTGAGTCCACCTGATGGCCTCGGCGAACCGAAGAAACGCTTCCTGAGATTTCGTAAGCTTGCCGTCACAGTCATGAGTATGGTGGTGATGGCCATGGTCTTCTTCATGATCGTGGTGGTGGTGGTGGTGGTGGTGGTGGTGGTGGGAATTGGTGGCGCTGACAAGGTGTTTGAAGGTGCGAGAGGGATTGAAAATGCGGGGAGATAGTAAGAGGTTTGATTGTATAGGAGGAATTTGGGGACTGTGGAGGTAGGGTTTGAAGGAACTGGCGTTGACTCTGAATGTTGACTGTCGTCTGATGGTGTAATTGGAGGAATTTGATAAGCTGATGGGGATGGGAGGAAGACGAAGGATTGCCATTTTGTCAAGTGTGATTGGAAGGGATGGGAATGACAAAATTTCTAAGTCATTGATGGCAGTTAGGGAGAGTGGGTTTGATTCTCCGAAATACGCGAAGGAGAATCTAACAGTCTGGGTTCCTCTTCTCTTTCTCACACTGTTGTGTGTGTGCGCTTTCAAGTTTCAAGTTTCAGCACCGAGGGGGCCGTTGTGGTTAGCTTACGTTATTTTCTACCCACCCATGTCCTCACTCTCTCTCTTGCCCCCCACCCCAAATATATACATATACCCCTTCTTTCCTAAATGGAGTAATTGTTTATTATTCGTTTCCTAAAGAATATCATATTCCAAAATAATATTATTCGTTTATACTTTAATAATGTATCACACCTGCACCACATGCAATGGACTATTAGAATTTAGAAACTACACATTATACACAAATTTCTAAGGGATCGATTATTTTTTCTTAATTTATACTCCCAATGACAAATATTTCAAAACTATTAATGCTATGTCAGTTGAGTTGTATCTTTGAAACTATATCATTAAGCTACTTATTTGTCACCAAAAAAAAATATAAGAGACCATTTTTGAGAAGATAATCTGAAATTTTAGAATGAAAATTTTGTTATTGGAAACAATCAACGTTGAGAACGGTATAGCTCAATTCATCGGACTAAAAGCTAAGTCATCCGAAGTGGAATGAACTTTTGGAGTTTTCAGAATGGATCGATCGCTTCAGTTTTGTTGAAGCAGTCGCGACGAATGGCGCAATCGCATTGGATGAGATGAAGCGACACTGGAGGATTCAAGAGATGTCCAGTACTTGAAGCGATTGCGTCGTTTTGGTCTGAAGTTGCAAAAGTTGAAGTTGTCGTGTGAAGCGACCGCTTTGGTGTCAGGGCGGTCATGCCACTTGGATCGAAGCAACCCCCTTGATGCAGCAAGTTTCTAAATATGTTTTAAGATTTGATATTGTATCCTATATATAATTGTAACCCTAGTATAATACATTTATCCCACATCAGGTAAATGTGGTATTTATTTGTGATTTATAAGGTAGCCACACACTACCATTGAGTACCAATATCATCCATAGACTTTTGGGTCAGCTTGTGGTATGTTTGGATGAACCAAGGTGTTGCGTGCTGCGTGCTTAGTGGGTCAGTGTATGTGATACGCGTATCGGACTAGATTTTCGGGCACGAAGCGTTACACCCAGAACGTGTAAAATTTCGAGACTCCAATCTCTTTCTTTTCTCCTTTGATGATCTTGTTCTATTTCCCTATTATTGTAAAATTGTTTCCACCGTGCACAACAACCAAATATACTAAAAAAAACTCTCCCTTCCAAAATATTTTTTTTCGCAAAACTTAAAAGTAACTTCTAGACCATTAATATATACATGAATCTCTTTAATCCTCATACCATATTATTGAAAATGTACATTAGGATATAACTGATAGTAAAATTAAAATTTTAGATAGTTTTAAGACACTCATTTTGAAATAAGTTTTTAAAAAAAAAAATTTTAAAAAACCACATTGTTAGCATATTGTTAGCATGTACATATCTATCATTCTTATCTTTGGCATAGATTAGTTTGGTATATAGATAATTTCGGCTGAATGGTAGGAATCTTAGTATAACCTTAGGACTTTAACTTTGAACCAAAGTATTGGTTTTCGGTTTGTATACATACTGATTATAATCAATGAGAAAAGGTGAGAAACTCTTTCCACAAACTGTATTATACTTTGACATGGTATCAGAGCCTACCACGATATTTTATTCCTAAGGGTCCATGATGACGCCTTTCTACAAGTAGCAGCGGCAAAGATGGGAAGAAAGCCATCTCCCCGTTTACACTCACGGCGAACGACCACCCTGTGATTTTGATTACGCATACCAAATTGAAGGGACCGAAATATGAAGAATAGGCGAAGGCGATACGAACTTTGTTTAGGGCAAAGAAGAAGAAGGGTTTCATTGACGATACTATCAATGAACCTGCATACGACTACGAGGAGATCGAGGATTGGGGGAACTATGAACTCCATGATTGTTTCATGGATCTTCAACACGGTTGAACCCAGTCTACGATCTACAATCTCCTACAGGGACACGGCAAATGAATTATGGGATGTCATACAACAATGGTTTTCTGTTCGTAACGGTGCGCATTTGCATCAATTAAAGATGGAGGTATCCAATTGTAAGCAGAATGGTGAGAGTGTTATGAGCTACTATGCCAAAATCAAGAAGATATGGGACGATCTAATCGATTATGATAAGATGTCCATGTGCTCTTGTAATGGATGCAAGTGTAATTTGAATGCCAAGCTTGAGAAGAGGAGCGAGGGGGAACGAGTGCACCGGTTTTTAATGGGGCTCGATGACACGCCTTATAGCACAGTTCGTTAAAACATCATCTCCACCGACCCCCTCCCAAACATGTATCGTGTATACTCGCAGGTTACGGAGCAAGAGCAAGTGAAAACGATGATAAATTCCAAAGCAACTTCAGACGATGTATCGTCTTCACGAATTGTGGGATTCATGATTTCGATGGATCGCCGCGCCGGGTTGCACACACCCTCCATCGATGGCCACGGTGGGGAAGTAGTTGATCTTAGTTGTAGTATGAAAACATGACTTTGATAACTATGGAACTCAAGCAGGGAATGTCTCGGGGACGTCGATACCACGATTTAGGTATCGAGGACACATATGGTTTGCACATGTTTTTACAGGAGCGACACGGCGAAAAAATGGTAACGGTATCATATCCATTTTATATGAATTGACTCACGAGTGCTTATATGTGAATAACGTGCTACGTGAATATGATATGATATGATGGTTGAAATGATTTAGTGAATTGTTATACCTTGTTGATAACATGATATTTAAGATTGTTAAGTATGAGTACCTTGACATGATTATTAATGGAATGTTATACTATGATGATAGCATGAATTATTATTGTTGAGCATGATGCCATGACAAGAAGTTATGTTTAGTAACTTACTAAGTCTTTATGACTTACTCCTATTTGTTGATTGTTTTTCCCTATATCCGAGTCGTGCTAGCGGATCGAAGTGATTGTCGAGTTGCGTTGGTGAAGCTGTTGGCAAGGTTGCTACCTTATAGTTTAGTATCTTTTCTTTTGGCAAGGACGATTGGGAAACGTAAAGTTATGTAAACTTTATGAAGGGTAGCAAGACTTATTATGTGTTTGATATTTGTACTCATGTTAACTAGTACTTAATCTTTTGGGAGCCGACTTGTGTTAGTCGTGCTTTGTGTATTTATGATGATCATGCTTTAGTTATGTTAACCATGTAATGGTTGGTCTATTATGTTTGTTCTCCGGCATGCTTTTAGCCGTTGAGTATGTTAGACTAGAGTTGTAGACTTAGTTTAATGTTGGGTTCCGGCTGTAACGTCGCCGATGACTTGGTTTATAAATTGCTATATATATTGATATTGCATGACATGTGGTTTTGTTCTACGTGCCCAATGTTGCGGCATGTGATTTTAATTTTTGGACCGAGAGATTCATTATCTCTTTGGTTGTATTTAGTCGAGCTTGTTAGCTCGGGCGCCACTATTTTTATGTATCGCTTCCGCATGTGTTGAAGTTGTTGGCGTATTGTCGTTATGACCTTACCCATTATTTGTTATTTGCTTGTTGTTATTTTTTTCCCGACGGCACGACCTTTGGATCTCGTCTTGGGATCTAGGTCAGGTCGTCACAGTTGGTATCAGAGCTATGTTTATGAATTAGCTATTCGCCGGGATAAGTTCCTTGGCTTAGGGGGTTGGTTTTGTGTGATAGTTCTATCTTAACGTCGAGTGTTCTTGTAAGTTAAGATGGTGGATACTAGAGCTGGTACTAGCACCGGAGGTAGTGCCGGTAGAGGCACAGATGGTGGGAGAAAGACTAATGAGAACGTCAACAAGAGATTCCTCCACTACGGACATCGGAGGAGCAATTTGAGGCTATGGCTACTATGTATAGGGGTATGCTTGCTATGATGAATGAGATGAACCAAAAGGGTTTTGGTAGAGTTGAACCACAACCAGGACCACAGCCAGAGCCACAACCAGAACCACAAGCTGAGAGACCGGTACAGGATGCTAGACATCACGGGGATTCGATGCTTGAGAAGTTTGTGAAGCTGAAACCAAGACAGTTTGATGGGGAGCCGGATGCTTCGAAGTTCGAGTTATGGATTGAGCACCTAGAGAAGATATTTTCACCGTTGAGGTGTGATGATTAGCAAAAAGTTGTGTTGGTAGTGTTTAAGCTAAAGGGTGCTGCAGAACACCTGGTGGCAAGTGCTTAGGGAGAGTTGGGACATGCTTAGAGTTCCCCACACATGGCCTAACTTTGTTCGGGAGTTTAGAGCTTCATATGTACCTGAGGTGGTTCGGGAAAAGAGGGAGAAGGATTTTCTTGACCTAGTGCAGAGAGGTATGTCCATATCACAGTATTCGGCTAAGTTCACGGAGTTAGCTCGCTATTGCACTCATTTGATTCCGGATGAAGCTAAGAGGACTCAGAAATTTGTGAAAGGTTTGAGGACTAAGTATAGAAGACAGCTGTTATCTCATCAGTTCGTGGAGTATAGGAAGGCGGTTGATAGAGCCTATATGATTGAGAGGGACATCGAGGAGCATCGTGCCATGTGTAATTCAGGTTTCTCTCAGCAGCCTAGACAGTCTTCTGGACGGGGTAATGGATCGGGTAACCGAAGGAACTATAATGGGAACAATGATCGCAAGAGGGGAAATGGTAAATCTAATTATGAAGGGCAGGCAAAGATCAATCAGGTGGTAAAGGGGCTACTGCTACACTTAGTCAGGGAGATTGTAGTATGATTGTGGTTTGCTCCTATTGTTCAAAGATGGGGCACACGGAGGATAAATGTTGGAGCAAGAGTGAGGCACCGGTGGAGTGCTACTATTGTGGAGCTGCAGGGCACGTGAAGAGAAATTGCCCTAAGTTGAAAGGTAATCAGCCAGGAGGTTCGAGTCAGCCTACCATTGGGGCGAAGAGGGATAGCGAGGGAAGGCAAAGGTGCAGGGACGAGTATTTGCTTTAGACCAGAGGGGAGTGCCTGAGTCAACTGCAGTTATTGGAGGTACCGTTTCTATCGTCGATAGTGAGGCACGAGTACTTATAGATCCAAGATCATCACATTCGTATGTTGCATCACATTTTGTTGATCGGTTGCATGTGTTGCCTCAGTCTTTGCCTTACGTGCTTGAAGTTTCTACCCCGCTTAGGGAATGTTTATTGGCTTTGGAAGTTTATAAAGCATACGATGTACTTGTGGATAAACATGTTTTGCATGCGGATTTGGTAGTGTTGCCACTTTATGATTTCGATGTGATACTTGGTATGGATTGGTTGTGCGCATATCGTGCATTGGTTGATTGCTTTAGCAAGAGGGTTACTTTTGAATTGCCGGGTGTTCCTAAATTTATGTTTTTGGGTGATAATGCATCTAGTGGTTTGCGTGTCATTTCTGCTCTTAAGGCTAGGAGATTATTGTCACGTGGTTGCACGGGGTACCTAGCATATGTGATTGATAAACGGGTTTCTACTTCGAATCTAGAAGATGTTCCAGTGGTGAATGAATTTCCGGATGTTTTCTCTAAGGATTTTGGGATGCCATCGGATAGGGAGATTGAATTTTGTATTGAGTTGTTGCCGGGGACTACACCGATATCGAAGGCGCCGTATAGGATGACACCTATGGAGTTGAAGGAATTGAAGGTTCAGTTGCAAGAACTTCTTGACATTGACTTCATCAAGCCAAGTGTATCGCCTTGGGGTGCGCCGGTATTGTTTGTTAGGAAGAAGGATGGAAGTCTTAGGTTGTGTATCGATTACCGGGAGTTGAATAAGGTAACGATCAAGAACAAGTATCCATTGCCGCATATAGATGATTTGTTTGATCAATTGCAGGGATCAATGGTTTATTCTAAGCTTGATTTGAGGTTCATGTATCATCAATTGAAGGTTAGAGCCGAGGATGTTCCGAAAACCGCTTTTCGTACGAGGTATGGGCACTGTGAGTTCATGGTAATGCCATTTGGGTTGACTAATGCGCCGGCAGTATTTATGGACTTGATGAATCGGGTGTTCCACAATTTTCTGGATTGCTTTGTGGTAGTTTTCATAGATGACATTCTTGTGTATTCTAAGTTTCTGGAGGAGCATGCACAACATTTGAGGATGGTGTTATCGATTCTTCGGGAGAGGCAACTTTATGCTAAGTTTAGCAAGTGTGTTTTTTGGCTAGAGGATGTTTCCTTTTTTGGACACGTCGTTTCTAGTACCGGGATAGCGGTAGATCCTTTTTGGTATATTCCAAAATAATATTATTCGTTTATACTTTAATAATGTATCACACCCGCACCACATGCAATGGACTATTAGAATTTCGAAACTACACATTATACACAAATTTCTAAGTGATCAATTATTTGTTCTTAATTTATACTCCCAATGACAAATATTTCAGAACTATTCATGCTATGTCAGTTGAGTTGTATCTTTGAAACTATGTCATTAAGCTACTTATTTGTCACCCAAGAAAAATAAAAGAGATCATTTTTGAGAAGATAATCTGAAATTTTAAAATGAAAATTTTGTTATTTGAAACAATCAACGTTGAGAACAGTATAGCTCAATTCACCGGACTAAAAGCTAAGTCATCCGAAGTGGAATGAACTTTTGGAGTTTTCGGAATGGATTGATCGCTTCAGTTTTATTGAAGTAATCGCGACGAATGGCGCAATCACCTTGGGTGAGATGAAGCGACAGTGGAGGATTCAAGAGATGTCCAGTACTTGAAGCGATTGCGTTGTTTTGGTCTGAAGTTGCAAAAGTTGAAGTGGTCGTGTGAAGCGACCGCTTTGGTGTCGGGGCGGTCATGCCACTTGGATCGAAGCAACCGCCTTGATGCAGCAAGTTTTTGAATATGTTTTAAGGTTTGATATTGTATCCTATATATAATTGTAACCCTAGTATAATACTTTCATCCCACATCGGGTAGATGTGGTATTTATTTGTGATTTATAAGGTGGCCACACACTACCATTGAGTACCAATATCATCCATAGACTTTTAGGTCAGCTTATGGTATGTCTGGATGATCCAAGGTGTTGCGTGCTTAGTGGGTCAGTGTATGTGATACACGTATCGAACCGGGTTTTCGGACTCAGAACGTTACACCCAAAACGTGTAAAATTTCAAGACTCCAATCTCTTTCTTTTCTCATTTGATCTTGTTCTATTTTCTTATTATTGTTGAATTGTTTCCACCGTGCACAACAAACAAATATACTTTAAAAAAAAACCCTCCCTTCCAAAATATTTTTTTCGCAAAACTTAAAAGTAACTTTTAGACCATTTAGTAAATATATACATGAATCTCTTTAATCCCCATACCATATTATTGAAAATGTACATTAGGATATAACTGATAGTAAAATTAAATTTTTAGATAGCTTTAAGACACTCATTTTGAAATAAGTTTTTTTAATTAAAAAAAAAACCCACACTCATTGTTAGCGTAGTGTTAGCATGTACATATTTTTCATTCTTATCTTTGGCATAGATTAGTTTGGTATATAGATAATTTCGGCTGAATGGTAGGAATCTTAGTATAACCTCAGGACTTTAACTTTGAACCAAAGTCTTGGTTTTCTGTTTGTATACATACCGATTATAATCAATGAGAAAAGGTGAGAAACTTTTTCCACAAACCGTGTTATATTTTGACATGGTATCAAATCCTACCATGATATTTTATTCCTAAGGGTCCATGACGACGCCTTCTACAAGTAGCAGCGGCAAAGATGGGAAGAAAGCCATCTCCCGTTTACACTCACGGCGAACGACCACCCTGTGATTTTGATTACACATACCAAATTGAAGGGACCGAAATATGAAGAATGTGCGAAGGCGATACGAACTTTGTTTAGGGCAAAGAAGAAGAAGGGTTTCATTGACGGTACTATCAATGAACCTGCATAAGACTCCAAAGAGATCGAGGATTGGGGAACTATGAACTCCATGATTATTTCATGGATCTTCAACACGGTTGAACCCAGTCTGCAATCTACAATCTCCTACAGGGACACAACAAATGAATTATGGGATGTCATACAACAACGGTTCTTCATTCGTAACGATGCACATTTGCATCAATTAAAGACGGAGGTATCCATTTGTAAGCAGAATGGTGACATTGTTATGAGCTACTATGCCAAAATCAAGAAGATATGGGACGATCTAATCGATTATGATAAGATGTCCATGTGCTCTTGTAATGGATGCAAGTGTAATTTGAATGCCAAGCTTGAGAAGAGAAGCGAGGGGGAACGAGTGCATCAGTTTTAATGGGGCTCGATAACACGCCTTATAGCACAGTTCATTTAAACATCATCTCCACCGACCCCCTCCCAAACATGTATCGTGTATACTCGCAGGTTACGGAGCAAGAGCAAGTGAAAACGATGATAAATTCCAAAGCAACTTTAGACCACAGTGATTCAATTCCTATGAGTTTTGCCGTCAAAACTCCAAAACCTCATTTTTCAGGAACAGAAGGTGAACGAAAGGAAGATGCATCCATTTGCTCCCATCATCACAAATTGGGCCACAGTGTTGAAACTTGCTTTCGCTTACATGGGTATCCAGAATGGTGGGGTATTGGCAAGCAGAATCGTAATAGAGGTCGCAGTGGATAGCAAGGCAGTGGTAGGGGAGGCTCGGTGCACGTTAATACAACTCACATTATAGGAACCAGTGCAGCGTTGGGCTTGGGGATCCATATAAAGTGGGTTTAGAGAACCTAAGTTCTGAAGACTGGACAACATTGCAATCTCTTTGGAATTCGCACAAATCCAACGCTAATACAAGACTATCTGGTAAGGCAAATTTACAATGGATTTTCGACATGGGTGCTACACATCACATGACTGGTGCAATTGAATCTTTCCTTAGCTTGAAAGACATTTATTCGCGTCCTATTTGGTTACCGAATGGGGAACAGGTTATGGCTACAAAAGAGGGTACCATGGTTTTGGGAAAATTGTTTCTTAAAGCCTTTTTATTTGTGCCACAATTAAATTGCAATTTAATTTTTGTTTCACAATTGGTATGTGTGAGGTTCCCGAAGTGCGACCCGCGCCCCGCGCGCCCTTGGATAGGGGTGCGCGTACGTGCGGATGCGGGACACCACTGCTCTCGTTCCACCCTCCCTTGTTTAGGGGAAGACGAAATCCAAAGTGCGAGAGGAGTGTTGTCTATAGTAGCACGTTGGAATGTGCCTCGGTTGCCCTGAGTGGATTTTGTATCCAATATGGGAACTAATGGTTTCCCATGTCAAGTTATCCCTTATTTCGGGGATAACAGGATATGGGAATGCATTACTCTTCCATTCCCATTCTCCCCTTTTATCTTTCAGGGAAAATAGAGAAGTGCAAGAAAGAATATTGCGACGCCCCCACTATGGATTTATTGAAAATAACCTTATGGCCCATTCAGATCACTATGGGAGCTATGGGTTTCCCGCATCAAGTTATCCCTTGTTTAGGGATACCGGGATATGGGAATGCATCACTCCTCCATTCCCATTTCTCCCTTTTTGGGGAGAATGGGAAAGTGCAAAGAGGAATGTTGCGAGGCCCATGGATCGAAAGTTTTAGAGTCGCCATCTTTATTTTAAGGCAAAAATAAAGAAAAACCGAAAAAAAGAGATTTTAAAAGCGGGTTCGGAGGCTAAGTTACGAGTTGGGAAGGTGCTAGGCACCCAACTCGCCCTTCGATCTCGAAAATGGTTTTTGGTGAAGTATGCTTATTGTCACATTTACTTAGCAAATAAATAAGGTATTATAATGACAAGGAAATTTAAACAAATACATTCGTGGCCACATTATTCTGGACTCGCAGCCGTCTCTTTCAATAATTACAGACACATTTAAAAATATTTGGTCATTATAACGGCTCTATTTAGTATTATTTCCTAATAAAATCCAGGCGGCATAGCGCTTATATATTGATATTGAACCAGGATAGGAAATAATACATTTACAAATAAAGACTTTATTGAATAGATGAAATAAATAAATACAAACTTATCTAAAAACATTTTGCCATAATAACGGCTATATTTAGTACTATTTCCTAATAAAATTCGGGCAGCACAACTGCTTATATATCTACATTGGGCGGATGGAAATAATACTATTACATAGAAATAAAAGATTTTAACAATAAAAGCTTACAAGCGGCGTAGGGGTGTGCTCGCTGTCCTCGGGGAGCAGAGTCTTTTTTTGCAGTGCAGTGCAGTGCAGTTGAAGTTGTGTGTTGTGTGAATTTGGGCGTGCTGCTCGAAAGTTACTTCGGCCTCGGGATCGGGGCAAGGTATTGTTTCAATTTGGGCGAGTAACGGACTTACTCGGCTATTTCGGCCTTTTAAATTTCATCCACGATTTTGGGCCGGGAAAAGGGATGGATACCTAGGCTGGGGGGCTAAGGTATACTTCTAGGTTGAATTTGTGTTTGGCGAGGTTTGGCGGGGGTTTCGAGGCTTTGGAGGTGATCTCTCACTATCTCACACCGCTCTCTCGGGTAACGTTCGGGAAGCTTTGCGAAGAAGGAGTCTTTGAATGAAGAGCCGGGCACCTCTATTTATAGGTGAGGCTGGGACATCGGTGGAATTTTGAAATTTTATCAACCGCATCAATCGGGTGTACGCCCATGATTGCATTTACGGCAAAAACTTGAATGAGCGTTGGAGATAGGGTTTGGGCGCCACCACATGGAGGTTTGGGCGACATGCCCAAACCTTTAGGTAGGCTAAACCTTCTTCGTGCTTCAATCAGTTGTACACTGCGTTTGAAAATTTGCATTTTGCGGCAGATCGTAGCATGAACAGTGGCTGGAATGAAGTTTGGGCTCCAACCTATAGAGGTTTGGGAGCCATGCCTAAACCTCAAAGTTAGCCTCTTTTTGACACTTTAGTCCCTGCAATTTGTCCTTTTGCGCATCCTGCTTTGTCCTTTTGCAATTTTGACCCTGTAACTTGACATTTGTTAATGTTTTAACAGGTCTTGATATTTTATGTCATGTCACATATCAGGGGTACGAAATTGGGGTGTCTACAGTATGTGATAAGAAGTTTATTTTGAAGCTCACTGATCGTTTGTGTGTTATACAGGACCACACTTCGAAGATGCTGATTGGAATGGGTGAAGAAGCGAAGGATCGTGACGGATACCCATGACCCATCTCCTCCGGTATCTATACGCCCTATCCTATAGCACACTACGTGAATTGTGATATCTTTTCTACTTCGCATCAAAAGTTTTTTACTGCAGTTACTGCCGGTACATAACCATCTTATTTTGCTGAGGCTATGCGATTTTCCTTATTTGCGTGATGCAATGGCCAAAGAGGATTAAGCTTTAAAGGACAATATGACTTGGTCTATTACGACGTTGCCTCCAGGGAAGAAGGAACTTGGGAGCAAGTGGGTCTATAAAATTAAATACAATGTCAATGGTTTTGTTAAGCGCTATAAAGAGTAATTAGTGATTTTTGGAAATAATCAAGTTGAGGGTTTGGATTTCATTGAGACATTTGCTCCTACGGCCAAACTCATTACTGTACGGACATTTTTAGATGTGGCAATCGTGAAGCAATGGGAATTACATCAGATGGATGTTCATAATGCATTCCTCCATGTGGACCTTGATAAAGAGGTCTATATGAAGCTTCCTTAGGTTTCGGGAGACATGGGGCTAATAACGTTTGTCGCTTACGTAAATCCCTCTATGGTTTGTGCCAGGCTTCCCGTTGTTGGTTCGCAAGGCTGGTTGCGACACTCACTAGTTATGGGTTTCAACAAGCTACGTCTGATTATTCCTTGTTTACATTTATGCAAGGTGACGTTCAACTTGTCGTATTAGTTTACGTTGATGATTTGGTTATTGGTGGTAATAATTTTGTTGCCATTCATCATTTTAAATCGCACTTGCAAACTTCTTTCTGCATGAAAGATCTTGGCCCTGTAAAGTTTTTTCTAGGTTTTGAAGTTGCATGAAACTCTACTGGTATTTTCTTATGCCAGCACAAATATACACTTGACATTTTATAGAAGGCAGGTTTGTTGGGTACCAAGCCAGTTGGTGCGCCCATCAAACAAAATCAATGTTTGGCTCTTGCAGACGGAAACATAATGGGTTTGCCAGAGCAATATCGTCGACTTATTGGTCGTCTTATTTATTTGACTATCACTCGTCCGAGCTTTCCTATTCTACGCATATTCTTGCTCAATTCATGCAACAACAGCGTGAAAAACATTGGGAGGTTGCTTTACACATAGTTCATTATTTAAAGTCTCATCCGGACAAGGTATTTTGCTCAGATCTAATTTTGCTTTGTAGTTGACGGCTCATTGTGATGCAAATTGGGTGAGTTGTCTTATAACTCGACGATCTTTGACAGCTTATTTTGTGTTTCTTGGCAATTCCCCGATCTCTTGGAAGACCAAGAAGCAGCCTACTGTCTCTTGTTCTTCGGTCGAGACTGAATATCGTTCCTTGGCTACAACTAATTGTGAGCTGAAATGGCTCAAAGGATTATTGCTTACTCTTGGCATTCATCATATCAGACCAATGAAGGATATTATGTGATAGTAAATCGGCGCTACACATTGCTCAAAATCTGGTATTTCACGAGCGCACCAAACACATCGAGGTGGACTGTTATTTTGTCTATGATGAGATTCATTGCAATAACATTATGACTTCCCACATCCCGACTTCACACTAACTCGCTAACATTCTCACTAAGGTTGGCAAACATCAGTTTGATTTCCTTCTTGGCAAGTTGGGCACTACGGATCTCCATGCCCCAACTTTAGGGGGGGGGGGTTAGCGTATTGTTAGCATGTACATATCTGCCATTCTTATCTTTGGTATTGATTAGTTTGGTATATGGACAATTTCGGCTGATTGGTAGGAATCTTAGCATAACCTTTGGACTTTAACTTGGAGCCAAAGTCTTGGTTTTCTGTTTGTATATATACTGATTATAATCAATGAGAAAAGGTGAGAAACTCTTTCCACAAACCGTGTTATATTTTGACACTCATTTTAGGGAGAAGAGAGTAGTTATATTTATAACATAAGTACTTAATACAACACCTATGAAATACTTAATTCAAAAAAAGAATGTATCAGAATATCGCATTATGTATACATAGTCATAGCTTCTTCTTCGGTTATAGTGTTTTGTAGCCTCAGTTCTGGCCCATTCTATCAAGAAGAAGGTGGAGAATGGACATTGACTATGATTATGATATGCTTCAATTATATGAGTAAATATTAGTGTACCAAAACTATTGCTACACTACGATGTCCTAAAATATATCATTTATAAATTAAATAGAATAACAAAATTTAATTATGTTATGTTTCAGGGAAAAAAGGACTTAACGGACCTAACGAAGTTTAACGGAGGCAACAGAGGGGAGTTGAATGAAAAGTCAACAAAACCAGAAATTGGCTTGTTGGAGCCGCTCCCTCATCTCCTCCATGGTACCGCTCCATGCTGGTTGGAGCTGATCCCCTTGCACATTTATCTCTCTATAAAAATGCCATGCACACGTCAAAAATGGCGAAAACCATCCAACCTGCCACCCCAATGCCCTTAGTTCTCCGGTTGCCCACCTCCATTTTGGCCTATAAAAGGACCCCCAAGGCTCTTTCTCAAATGACCCCAAGCCTCTCCCACAGCTTTCCTTCTTCCTCTCTTCTCCCTTGTCTTCTGCGTAAGTGACCTTAGGCTGCCAACCTCTTTCTCCCTTGCCTTGTGTAAGTGAGCTTTCGATCACTTGGCCACCGGCCCCCTCAGTAGCCTCCTCCCTTGCCCGAGCAAGCGAGCCTCTTCCGTCCTCGCCTCGACGAGCCCATCTAAAAGCCAAATACTACAGTTACGCTGCCTGGATACAACGAAAATACAACAAATACAACAACAATAATTTTAAAAAAAACTTTCTCTCTCGAGGAGATAGGGGAAGCACTCTTCAATTGGGATCAGATACTCACGCTACAAGAGGTAGGTATCAACCTATTATTATGTCCCGTTGTTATTTAAAATATAACAAATATAGATATAAATTATATTATTATTATTGTAAATATTATTTGTAAATAATGCAACAATTATTTTATATGTTAATATATTTTAAAAGTAGCAAAATATAATATTTATTTGTTTAATATATAAAATAAAGTAGTATTTATTTAAATGTCCATAAAATATAAAAATAGTTATTATCATGCTTAAATAATGGCTAGCACACTTTAAGTGTTAATTTATCATAAAATATATATATATATATATATATATATATATATAAGTATTTTTCTAGTCCAAACGTACAAAAACTAAACATGTTTTAGCGAACTCATCATGAGATCGAAATGGCGAGCTGGGTGTCTAATCTCTTCCCAACTTGTAATTTAGCCCTCGAACCTACACTTTCTGGTAATTTTTGTTTTTCTCTGTTTAACCTTAAAATAGATATGGCGACTCTGTACATACATTTTTAGAGTCCACAACGAGGCCAAGTGTGCTTTAATTTGACTTATTTGAATGTGCTTATGACTTATGACTTACCATAAGTTGTTTTTAAAGTGTTTGATTTCACTTATGGTAAGATAAGTCATAAAGTCATGTACAAGTCACTTAAAGCACATGTAAGGCCATAAGTTGTAAGCACTAAGCCTAGTGCTTAATTCTACTTTTCAAAAACATATGAACCCTCTTTTTTATTGAAATTTTATATATTGCAATGTTACTCTTCTTAATAATAGTAATAAAAACAAAATGTAATAATAATAATAATGAATAATTATAATAAATAATAATAATAATAAAAGGAATTATAATAATATTAATAAATAATAATATGGCTAATGATAATAGTTATAATAATAATAAAAATAATAAATATAGTATTAATAATGATAAATATAATAATAATAATAATAATTAATAATGATAATAATAATAATAATAATAATAATAATAATTAATAATATTAATATTAATAATAATATAGTAAAAATAATCGTAATAATAATAAGTAATAATAATAGTAAAAGTAATATTAATATCAATATTATAATAATAAATATAATAATAATAATAATAATAAAATCAATGATAATAATAAGTAAAAATATTAATATAAATAAAATAAATATTATTATTAATAAAATAAAATAAATACTAAAATTAATAAGTAATAATAATAATAAAAGTAATATTAATGTTAATACAACAACAACAATAATAATAATAAAGGCAATAATAATGATAATAATAATAGTAATAATTAATAATAGTGATATTTTTTATTAATATTAATAAAATAATAAAAAGTGATAATAATAATAAATAAAATAAATAATAATGATAATAATACTATTAAAAGTAATATTAATAATAATAATAATAGTAATAATATGAATATTAATGTTAATGTTAATAATAATAATAATAATATGAATATGAATATTAATGTTAATGTTAATAATAATAATAATAATAATAATAATAATAATAATAATAATAATAATAATAATAATAATAATAATAATAATAATAATAATAATAATAATAATAATAATAATAATAATAATAATAATAATCATACTAATTATGTAAATCACATTTTGTGATGATGCTATTTTACTTTTTATATTTGATTTCAGCATTATTTCAACTTATTAATCAAACACACACATTAACTTATGAAAGCTAATCATCATTTTTAAAAAGCTAAATCAAACATGACCAGTTATTAGTAATCAGTCATAATCAATAAGTCATCAGTCATAAGTAATAAGTCATCAGCACATATCAATAAGCTAAATCAAACAGACCTTTTAATGTTTTGAAGACACACTTTTTTTCATTAACGAGATTAGGGTGTTGAAACGGGGTTCTTACAGTGACGACTCTATTGGGGATGTTATTTTTTTTAATTTAAAAAAACAGAAAGAAGACTAGACTCAATTTTTTTAGGATTTGCTAATTTGTTTACATACATAACATGCTTACATACATGCATAGTCTAGATTTTGTTATATATATATATATATATATATATATATATATATATATATATATATATATATATGCGCAAAATCTAGACTATGCAAATGTCCGCATAATTTGTTATTATTGCCAATATTATGCGAAAGTTGAAAGAAATTTGTGATTTGTGATTCATATTCTTTTGGGCGAAAGCCAGATGACATGTAATAATTATTTAGTCGTTCTGTCATTTTTTTCTTTGGGGATTATGGTCAAATGTAATTAATAGGAACATATAGTTTCCCCACTTTTCTTTCTATTTATTGATGTGATGGTTGTCTCGCCCGATCGCTTCGTCCCTTATGAGATTCAAACTAATCAGCCGATAAAATTCATAAACAAACAAAAAGACATGCCAAAATTTTACTACTTTATAACTGCAAAAAGTTTCTTGCTTTTTAGCTAACTCACACACATACACTCATGCAGAGATATTCTGAATTGTTACCCTTTTTAAACCCGGATAAACACGCCCGGGGTTCCCTGTTCATAGAGCTTGGAAACCTACGCCGAAATTATCCCTCTCTTAACCCTTCATATAAAGGGTCAATATGGTGTAAGCCAGCCTAGCCCTGTATCAACCACTTTTATATGCATGTATATATTTTATGATATTTCATTAACCGATCGGTTTTTATAACTCAAAATTAATGGTCAATCCCATGTGCATAAAAGTCAAAAAAAGATTGTTGACAAAAAATATATATCATCGCATGGTAAAAAAATGCACTGAAATTGACCAATAATTTTAGTGGTATCTCACTAGAACGATTGAATGGTGGATCCCGGAAGAGTATAGGCCATTCGCCCAGGATTTGTCCTATCTTGGGAGGTTGAAAAGCAAGTGGAATACGAAGGTCTTATACTCTCGAGAAAGAATCCACTGTTCCAGGATGTAATAAAGAAAGTCAAAACAAAGTTATGCTTGTCCAACCAATTTTAGAATAATAAACACAAAAATGTCTAATATGCGCACTGTACTTTCTCAAACCACCTCCTTGAGCCATGCCTTCTCATACACTACTTCGAGGCTTCGACTCTTTTTCCTCTAAAACCTGGCCCAGACCTAGAAAAGAAATGACAGGTCTTTTGATAAGAGATTTAGATACAAAAATCAGTTCAGAAAATACAGGTTCGAGTAGAATGGTTGTCGAAAATGAACAACGTCTATGGGTACAGATACAGGGGCTCCTGGTTATACTTCTACTCCTGCAATGCTCAAAATCTGAGTGCGCACACTGATCGTCTAATAACCAAATAGCAAAACTCATGCAAATCTTAAAGCCAAACATTGAAAACACTCCTTCCTCTATAGGACCCCATGAAGGTTCAACCTCAAATATTCCCCAAAACACCAACCCTCAAGCTCAAAATTCCAACCCTTCGTCTCAGTTCCAAAACATTGGCCCATTTTTTTCCATACTCCTACCCTTAATACCAGCACATCAACCCTCCTCTAAATACAAACATTGCAAATACCAAACCTCAGTTCCAAAATACCAGCTTCCATTTTCAAAACACTAATGTCCCACAACCAAATTCAGGGGGCTTTCCTCTCCCTACTACCAATCCACTCCAAAACAGCCCATATGAAGATCCCAGGGACTACGTTCCACGGAAACAAAATAACAACCTACCTCCCATTTAATTAATGACTTTGGTCTTCAAGCAGGAGCAACAAATATTGTGCCCCCTACAATGTCTATCAAACACCACAATTCGACTGTAGAAATGAATCTTACTGGAACCAATCTTGTGAATGTCTATAGTGCACCTCCAGCCCCGCACCTCTCGAAAGTTGAGTCAGATATTGAGAAGCTCAAAGAGTTAATGCTAAGGGTCTTAAACAAATGAGAGTTTTCTACATGGATGTTGACTCTACAACCCTCACCTATTTTGCCGATAAAATTTAAAATGCCTGACATAGAAAAGTTCAATGGAACTGGTTGCCTTATCTCCCACTTAAAGTCTTATGCCACCGGAATGCAATCAAGAGGTGCTAGTTTCAGAGTAAGGGCTACTAATTTCCATTTGACCTTGGTAGGAGCTGCAAAACAATGACTCATGTTAGCGGAAGGTAGTACATTAACCACTTGGGATCAAATTACCGACAAGTTTCAAAAGAGGTACAAAGATAACAGTAACTCAGAAAATAAAAGGAAGATAGAGTCATGCACCTAGAGGGAAAAAGAAACCTGCGCAGATTCCGCAGCCAGATGGAAAAAAAAAATTGCCCAAACTCTAGATAGGCCCACTCCTACTGAATCAACCCGAATGTTTATTAAAAAAACCTCCAGCCAGCCTATCTTGAACTTATGCGATACCTCTCATATGGTAATTTCAATGCCATTATTGAAGTTGGGATCTGCATAGATGAAGAAATACGTACAAGATACCTAGAGGTTGATACAACCCCGAGTTCTTTCCACTACTCTGAAGAAAGTCAATCAAAAACAGCACCCGTATCAGAAATCAATGTTGTTGGAGATATCCAAGTGACCAGGGCATATGACAATCACTCAGAGAAAGATGAAGAAAGTTTTTGAGGCTCATAGAACCTCAAAGTACCCCTTTTGGATATACCCACAATCCCTTTTGCCTTTAAGCGTCCTTTTGCCAAATAAAGTCCTTTGAACGTAACTTCTTGTCAAACTCGGTTTCAGTTTTTATGTGTCTTTTCCTTCAATGTTATCCAGATTGCTTCATCTCGAGTGTCCGTTGACTGGTATTCTTCTAAAAAATGATAAATTAACTCACTTAAAAACACAATCTATACAAGTTAATAATGAGTCATCTAGAAAATATTGACCTGCAAACCATTAAGACACACGAAATCCAAAGCAAGCAAGTTGTCCCGACCAGGATCACCTTCGACCCATTGCGGCCGAGCTGTCAAATAGCACATTGGGGCTTCCCACCATACACCAAAACCTTTCCAAATCCCAAGACCCATCTTATACCAAACCATGTCCAAACCCAAAACCTTGTCTACAAATCCAATTTGTATCAAACCCTCTTTCAAATACTTAACTCTGGTCGAAGCCAAAACTCCTTATCTTCGATCAAAAGAGTTATCCTCATGATCAAGTTTCTCGAAACTAATGTTGATTTACCCCTATAACGCTAAAGAATAACCACCCCTTTTTGCTCCCAAGAAAGAGAGGACGTGTTTTCATCATTCTCTTATAATGCTCCGAAAGGTAAAAATAAAATAAATAAATAAACTCTCTGGAACAAGTCCATCATTTGTCCAAATCAATTAGAGCCTCTCTGGAAAAATCAACACATATCAACTTCTTCACTGTGGATCAAAGCCAAAGACCAAAAGGCCAACCATACTTACGACCAAGTCCAAAGGCCAATTTTCCATCTAAACCCACCGCCTAAAAGCCAACCAACGATCGATTCTGATCGCCCTTCCAAACAACAACCAAATCCATAGCCAAAATCAAAAGCCAAAAAGCCCACCATACCTACCACCAAATCCAAAAACCAATTTCCTATCCAAACCCACAACCTAAAAAGCTAACCAATGAACAATTTTGATAACCATTTCAAAGACCAAAAAACCTTCAAGCCGAGAGGCCAATCAAAACCCTCAACCCTAAAACCAATTCATCCCAAACACTACACCCTAACCTAGTTGCCACATATAGCTCTGTTTCAATCGGTTATAACGTGACCTGAGTCAAAGACAAAACTCCATGTTAAAACATATAAAACCATTAAAATATGCCTAATACTATTTGGGAAGGCAACCAAAATCGTGCCGTTACTATTTGGGAGGGTCCATAATTCTACTATTTGGGAGGCATAAACCGTGCCAAATATTATTTGGCTGTTCAACAAAACCGATCCCAAATGCAAGTATTTGGCACGGTTCAAGCAATCCCAAAGTAAGCGGCACCACCCTATCAAAAGTCCCTCCCGACAAATGATTTGGCACCCAAGTATTTCGCACCCAAACCGTGCCAAATACTATTTGGGACGGTTTTGGCAGTATTTGGCACGGTTTTTGGCCGTCCCAAATACCCCATTTTCTTGTAGTGCGATCATCCTCATGTCTTTTGCCTTTGTTTTTCTCTTCAAATAAGTATGCCTGAGGTTGTCCTTCCATTCATTACTTTTCCAGGGCTATCCCCTCCATTCATTTCTTTCTGGGGCTATTCTCCATTTATTTCCATAAAAACGTGTCAATTGAGTCCACCAGGGGGCTTTTCTGTCCCATCTTAAGAAATTTGTTAATTTGAGTCACCCTGAGACTTCTCCCACTAGACCCATAAGTTTTGTCCATACAATCACCTATCTCATGTTCCATGAGAGAGGTGGCAATGACTGGCACGACACGATAGCACGAACCAACACGACACGATTATAAAACACGATTACAGAGACAAATGACACGATAAGCCCAGCACGACACGACACGAAAGACACAAAATTGCTATTATATTCAAAATAATATTTATTACTATATTTATGATCAAATAAGATAGATAATATGAAAACACGATAATGAGGCACGAACATGACATGATAGTACGAATTGTCAGCCCTAGGCTGAGCCGTGAATTGGTGATAACATCGAAGGACACTCTGGTTGGGAAACCTTTGAAAATATGTGTCCCGCTACAAGCAAGATTAAAAAAAGTTATTTCGGGACCTCACGACTCCTCATATAAGGTCGAGACATTTTGAAAACACCTCAGCCTTGTTTTGTAAAGACTTGGTAGGAAATAAATTCCTTGGAATGATTGACAAGAACACTAGCCACAAAGAAACCTCAATTGAATTTGTGGCCATCACAAATAGTACACCACATAATTGATCCACTACCATTATGGCCCCTCCTGATTACTGTGAGCCTGAAGGATCGTTTCAGATACACTTTGCTCCTACCTTCTCTTTGGTGTGGTCGTCTACCAGTTTCTGTCCATGATACCAAAGGTTAGGAACCTCACTTACAATGATCTTAGAGGTTTGACTATTTTTTTGCTTAGGTGTTGCGCCAGTTTTTCTAGGTTCTATCATATCTTGCTGCTTGACCGTTGTTGTCTTGTCCGATGGGCCCGATTTTTTAAGCCATCCTCGCTTTCTTTGCCGAAAACCATGATATCTTGTTATTAAGCCTAAAAGAGAAACATGAGACCTTCATTAAATTTCTTCATTGAGAAACCCCACCAGATACCAGAAACTGAACAACAGATACCCAACAAAACGACAACCTCAACCTTTTCACTCACCAGTCAAGAAGTATAATGTGTTTATAAAAGATAATTAGTTTTTCTTAAAAGAGTCAATCATATACAGTTACTATTAACTAGTGTCTGCATTTAAACTAACAATAATTGCAAATAATGGAGTAAATAACTCAACGTCGTCATTTCGCATCACTCTAGCTAATCTCGAAACATTTCATGCACATACTGCTAGCCTTATCATCATCCTTGCATTAAGAAGCGTCGACACTGCCACCCGGCATGAGAACTACTTGCATCTTTCCTTAATTTTGATACAAACAAGAGATACTAAAGAAGCTTCTCAACAATTAGCAATGGGCCGTGGCAGTCACATGTTTACAGCCATAAAAATTTGAACAGAGAAGGAAGAGGTTTGCGAACAAAGCCCCTCAAAATTCGAAGAATCTGTAGCTGAACCCCCCAAAATGCCCAATTTTCAAGTTGGCTTTTCCAATAACCTCAATTTAACGGAAGTTAACGGTCGTCAACAAAAGTTAACAGCCAGGGCAACTACCCAACGACACGACATCACTCCCCGTAGAGTGTCATCACATGAGCAATAACATAGTACCTGCATTTTACATTAAATGTTTGCATGCATCAAAAATCTCATCTTTCATCAAAATTTCTGATATTTCCGATGTTACATCGCATATTAAACTCTTAATTCCTATATTGCATCACATATTTGGTTATCATATTCATATTGCATCACACTTTCATTGGAAAAAGCTTTGGGCTTTGCAATGATTATTGCAACGTGACGTTTGAAATCCCTGGGCATTGCAATGCATATTGCAATGTAACGTTTGAAAGAATTCATCCTGTTTTTCCTATCCTGGGTGAAGCAACTGAATCCACACATCACATCACATAACTTTCTTTTACATATGCTTTTACATTCCACAACCACATCTTCTCTTTAAAATTTACACCTTGTCTTTATATTCAACATTTTTTTTAAAATTTACACCTTATCTTTAAAGTTTACACCATGTTTTTAAATTCCACACCGTCTTTAAAATTTACACCTTGTCTTTAAAATTTACACATTGTCTCTAAAATTTACACCATGTCTTTAAATTCCACACGGTCTATAAAATTTACACATTGTCTTTAAAATTTACACCATGTCTTTAAATTTACACATTGTCTTTTGTAAGGGTAAAATAGGCAAGACCTATTTTATCTTGTTTTCACCTTTCTTGGTCAAAGAAGGATTTTTTTAAATTAGTTAATAGTTAGGATGAAGAATTTTGTGTTAGATTAGGTTTAGTTTATTTTAGGTAGAAAAATCTTTCAAAAGATTTCGGGCATACAAATTTGGTAACTAAATCTTGCCAAGCAACTTAGATATTCCAAGAATCCAAAATTTGATTATGTTTGGTAAGACTATCTTATGATATTGGAAAGGTGTTGATTTGTTTCCTTTCATGGCTAATCCCTTTCCTAGTAGGATTGTGTCTTGTGCCGTGTGTTTATAGGTGATGCTGCCTATATATTATGAAGGCTGGAATTCGTGCAGTGTGGAGCTTGAGAGAGAAGAACAAAAGGCAAAAGCTGAGAGCAATATCACAGAAGTTTTCTAGTTGCACTGCAGCCGATTAGCATCTGATGTTACAACATCAGCAGCTACTTTGATTTCTGAAAAACTGTTTCTTTTTTATTCTTCCTGATTCTGTTTAAGGAAGTTGAATCTGTTTTCTTCCCACGTTTGGTTTAATTGTTTATGTGGGATTTTTGGTTCTCCAAGATACTTTATCTTGTGAGAATTTTTGCTAGTGATTTGACTAAGCTATTCGTTGTAAAACATTATTGTTTTTAATAAAGTTTTTGTGGCCTTGAGGCTTGGTCTACAAGTACTAAACTTGTAGATTGTTTTTCGGTTAAAATTTGTTTACAAATTTCTGTTTGAAGCTGTGTTTTGATACTATCTTCCGCTGCTACTGTTTTTGTGATTATTTACTGATTTCATTGTGTCTGCCATTGTTGCTACAATCACAGCAACATTGGTATTCACATTGACATCTATTGAGAACTGCACACTCTCGCTCTTTCAATTGGTATCGAGCCTTCTCTTGATATCACTAAGAGTCTATTCGCTTAAAGTCGTGATGGATTCTCGCATGAGAACGTGGTTCGCCTCCTACTCTTACAAATGCTAATTATTCTATTTGGAAAGTCAAGATGCGCATATTCATCAAATCCATCGATGAAAGAGCGTGGCTTGTCGCTTTAAATGGTTGGAATCCTCCCAAAATCAGATTCGGATGGTGATGTCAAGATCACCAAAGAATCGAGTGGACCAATGATGATAGGAACACGCTTCCTTTAACTCAAAAGCCTTGTCTGCTATTTATAAAGCCTTAGATGCTAATACTTTTAGGGTGATAGCAAATTATGAATCTGCTAAAGATGTGTGGGAGGCCCTTCAGACCTTATGTGAAGGACCTGCTAGTGTTCGTGCTTCTAAGTTAAGAATGCTCACCACTCAATTTGAAAACACTAGGATGCATGAGTCCGAGGATATTATGACATATTATGGAAGACTTCTTGATTTATCCACTCGCTTCTTGCTTTAGGAGATCCTATTACAAATAAGCGTCTTGTCGGCAAGATGATGAGAACTTTGCCTGAAGGTTCAATGTCAAGATATGTGCAATTGAAGAAGCACATGATATTGACAAGATGAGTTTTGAAAGACCGCCGAATTCTTCAAAACTTTGAACTAAACCTAAACGATCAAATAAAACAAAAAGGCAAAGGAGCTTCATCATCTTCTACACCCATTGTGAAAAATATTGTTATGCCTGCTGTGGGTCCCAATGAGCACAATAATAAGCTAGAAGGGGGGGTTGAATAGCTTATTAACACTTTAAAACTTTTAAAGTAAGTTCCTTGAAAGTTACTTGCAATCTATGAAAAGAATCAAGTAGCGGAAGACCTTCAAGAAAATTGTTCCAGTGTCCGCCGATAAGGACTACCTAGACCTTTTACAGCATTACTTAAGTTCTCAATAAATGGATGAAGTAAACTATGAAACCGAAAGCAGTTCAATAATTAAACGCATGTAAGGAAATAACACAAGTATTTTGGGATGGTTCACACTATAATGAGTGCTCCACCAGCCAACCTGATTTAAATTGTGCACTATGTTTTCTACTTAGATCAATTACAAAGAATATCCCTAATGGATCGTGTACAAAATATTGACTTGTGTTTGGGTCTAGGGAATTAAATATCTGTAAATACAAGATATTTAATTCGCAAGTGTATATAGTTAATGGAAGTAAACAACAAGAAGAATAAAACAATAAATGTTGAAGAAGCGCTTCTTGTTGTTGACGAGGACTTCTAGATCTGCTGAGGATCTATTGAATGCACCGTGAAAGACTTGGAGTTGTATAGATTCGAGCAATTCTTTAAGTGTTCGATTGATTACATGCTTGTTGCCGCCGATCCAGCTTCGATGGCGATTTAAAGCAGTGCACTTCAAAAGATCCGTTGGAGAAGGACGAAGACTTCAAACTCTTTTCATAAATGCATTAAATGCATGGGGTCATCAAGGGATTTCGTCTTCACGCATAACTAGAGCGTATAATCATTTCGAGATCTTCAAAAGGTGGGCGATTTGGTGTCGGATCCGAGAGATGAAGCGAAAGTAGGGGACACCGCTTTTATCGCTTTACATCTCAGACTAAAAGCATTCCTCGCTGAATTTTGCTTTCGGACTTGACATGTCGAGGGAAAAGACTTGGATTAATTCAAATATCAAATGAGAATAAGTTTGAATTAATCCAGCCTAGCTTTGATCCGAGAGGACACGTAGAAGCGCATCACCGACACGAGGTCTACCGATCTTAAGCTTTGAGGTGTCTTCCTAAGGTGAAGCAGAAGTGGTCTTCCGATGTACCCGAAAAGAGTCCTACAAAACTATACAAGGCAAAGTTCTATACACAGTTGCCACGCTAATCGATACGCACCCGATTAGCCACCGAAGTATAAAACTAAAGTAATCGATCGATATAAATTTAACATAAGAATCAACAATCTCCTCCTATTTATATCCGGTCATCATTACTACAAATGAGGGTTTTAAAACAAGCTATTTAATAGATAATAGCATGTCCGAGAAAGTTTATATATTACGTAATCGGTAGACATGCCTCTATTAAACGTAATAACACCTCGGATGCAAGGGACTAATCTAAGTGCATACAAGAATAAGAGAGTCAAAGAATAGCACACAGATCGCCAGCCAGCTTAAATTAATTTAAACCTGAATGTTTAAATTCTCATATAAATAAACAAGAAAGCAAAGAAGAATTTAAACAACATAATTTTTGAAAAGCAAGTAATCATCTCGTATTCATAAACAAGATGTTTACATTTGACAGAGTTTTCAAAAAATAAGATAAATACAAAGGAAAGGGAAGAAAAGATACAAAAGCTACCAAGGTCTTTTTCGCTTTGCCTCCTCCTTTTCTCTTCTTTCTCGCTCTAGCTCTTCCATTCTTCTTTGGTATTCGGCATCTGCATCGGTTGGAGGTCCGGTGAACGAGAACGGTAGTCCAGTTCTTCACGAAGGCGGTTGTTCTCTTCCATCGGCGATTCGTTGATAGATCTCATTTGTTTCTCCTCCGTGATGGCGGATCACGATCGGTTGGCATTCATAATGTCATGAGCGAGTTTCGAGCGAGGTTGTTTAGTTCCATAATAGAAGTGCGGACCGTGGTGAGATGGAGAGTGATGGCGTGGAAGAGCTCGTAGAAAATGGAACCTATGATACTGGCAGCCTTCATCTCGTTGAGCTTCTACGTTGATCTTGACATCGGTGAAGTCGTGCCGCATCTGTCCCAAAAGCGAGTCCGCACATCCTCTTGAAATTGTCGAAGAGTAGTGGCATCCTGCCGTTGGCCTTGGCCGCAAGTGGCTACTTCGGTAGCGGTAGATATGTTTGTAGCCGCTAACCGCCGGTAGATGGCGTCTAGCGGACAAAATTTCAAAGATTGTGGTGATTGGAAGTAGATGCTTGGCCAATGTGAATGGTGTCGGCAGAGGCGTAGTCCGTGCCCGATGGGTCATTGGATATGGGGAGAGGTGGAGGCGTAAGAAGAAGAGTCTTGGGTTGGTATGGTTTTGGTGGAAGAGGATAGGGTTATAGGGGAGGGAGGAGGGGGAGTTGGTGGGGAATTCAGCCCATATCGGTTGTCGAATTTTCAGCGATGTGGGAGGATTGGGGAATGGGTTCGGTAGAGAACCGTAAAGAAAGCGGTGGTAGAATAGAATGTTGGTTTTGAAGAAGGGAAGGTTGAGGAGGTTGAGAAGGTTGAGGAGGTTGATGAGAAGAGGTGAATAGATCTCGCATGAGAGTTCAAAGAGGAACTTGGCAAAGGGATCTAAGGGATGTGGTGTGGTTGAAGAAGTTGGTTGGGATTGGGGTGGTGAGGATGGTGTAGATGGGTCGTGAGTAGTTAAAGGGTGAAGGGGAGGAGGGAGTTGGGGTTACCGGCTCCTCCTCATTTGAGGCTCCTCCCGAGGATTGACTCCTCAGGAGGTGGTGAAGGGTAGTTGAAGGGTTGGCGTATAGATGAAGGGTTGACAGGTAGTTTGGGGTCGCCGTAGTTGGTTGGGGTTCGGTAAATGGTATAGATGAAGGGTTGACAGCTTGAGTGTTGGGCATCGGTAGAGGTAGGTGGTTGGTGGCGGTAGAGGGTTGGGTGGGTAGCTCTCCTTTTCTTCCTCGGCGAATAGGAGACTCGGCGCTTCATCGGTAGAGGTTGGAGGATCGCCGATGGCTGGTCTTCAAAGGTTTTACTGAGTCTCCTTCGCTTTGGTTTGGGTGTGGAGGCGGGAGATGGGGAGGGTTGTTGGGTGGGTTGGGCGTGGTTGAGAGGATGGCTTGGCTTGGGTGGATGGATGGGAGGAATGGCTAGATTGGCCTTGCGCCTTCTTTTTACGGCCTTCCTTCATCTCCTTCCTTATCCATTTGGCATGCTCCTCTTCGATTGGAGGTGCCACTTAGGCCTTGTCTTCTTGGCTTTGCCTGGCTGCGATTTTGGCCAATAGCACCTCGCCTCGCTGCGGGCCTTGGGCCTTAAGATGGAGGCCGTGGCCACCCGATCATCAAATTTTTGAGACCTTTTGAAGGTCTGCTCCGCTAAATGTGCTTCCATGTTGAGCGGGTGACCAAAATCGGTGTAGGTTTGGCCACTTTGTCAAGAGAGACTGCTTGCGGACCTTTTTGTAGCCGGCGCTTGTTCTCGTATTCAGTGCTGGCTTGGTGAGTTGCTTGTCCTTAGCTCACGCAAACAACTCATCTTCTTTCAAAGAAGAGTTGATCTGCATCATCCTCAGCGGGGCATTGATAAGCTGACGAAGGCGCTGCAGTGGGGTTGTTCTTAGTTTTCTCCACCTTGCTTCGGCTCGTCGAAGATGATGAGCCCCAATTGAGGCATTTGTAGAAATCTGCAGTCGGATTTATACATTGGCCGATAAACATATCATGTGCTCCACTCTTGAAAAGGCCCCTTGTCAAGAAGGTGGCTAGTGCGATGGCGTCAAGAGCAGATTTCGGAGCATTTTCCCTTGTGGCTCCGGGGTGTGTCGGCTCCTCATGGCTTCCGGTGCATGTAAAGCCTCGGTAGTTGTTGCAGAAAACGGCTCCACCGTAGTGCACGCCAATGATGGTGGAAATAGATTTTGCGGTGATAGCGTAAATAGGACGGCCTCGAATCCACCCACGAAGAAACGAGGCTGGCTCGCCAGAGCTCCATTCGTTGATAAAATTCTTTTCCGAGGCCAGAAGATCTTGTAGTTTTTGTCGTTGAGGCGTAGAGGCGGAATCTCGAGGAATCAGGGCGTCCATATCCTCATGAGCCTTTGCTGGCGGCAAGAATGGTAGAGTTGATTGACGGAAGGTCAATACACATGCCGGAATGTATAGCTTGGGGTCGTATGAGCGACAATGATGTCGTGGCGGCGGAGCGGATAGGTTGGATATCTGGAAGATTTATATTTGCACCTTATGGGAATGACTTTCTCGGGTCAAGTCTCTAGTCTTCCCACTTATCGCTCTTAGTTTTTGAAGTTCTTTTTTGCCCGAAAGAAAAACAAAATAAAATTTAGGCTTTTCATCTAGATATCTAAACAAGTAGGAATTTCAAAGTTTTATCAAATAATTGAAATTTTTAAGCAAAGACTTGAAACCCTGTAGAATGTTTAGAAACCACACTCGAGAAACGCATAATGTAAGTTTTCATAAGAATGAACAATGAATAAACAAAAACGATCAAGTAGTATTCAAGTATGTAAGGACAACAATGGCGAATCACTGCTCACTGAAAATGACGATTTGAATTCCAAAAGATTTTAATATGATTTTGAAATGCGTAACAAGATCCGAAAATTACGAGTAGTGAGATAAACGTAATTATTGTTTCGGATGACGAAGAAGAAGAAACAAGAAGAAGAACGAGAATTTGCGTAAAGTAGATGCTGAGAGAGAGAGAGAGAGAAGTTTTCTGCTCGCAGGGTTTCAGAAGTTTGGAAATGACTCGCTCAAGGGCTATTTAAAGGCGAGAAAATATCCGGTTTGAAAAAGCTGAACTTAAGATATTTTCTTGCTCAAATTTTGTCCTGACCCCTTTTATTGCTTTAGAAACCCTTTAGCGTAAAATAGACTAAGTAAGAGTACTAACCTTTAGGCTTTCTCCTGAAAGAAGAACTTACGCCTCCGATTAGTCTAATAACGGGTCTACCTGATGAAAGAAATATTAACAAAATATTGAATTAAGCAAGAGGGATCAATCATACCAAGATTTCTCCTTAAATAAGCAAACCCGGTGGCATCCAAAGGGTTTTGGAGAATGTTCCGCTAATTGATGCTCGCTTGGAACATATTCCGCATCGATGTTACCTTTTTCCACATGATTCGGTGAAAATGATAACGAATATCAATGTGCTTTGTCTTTGAATGCATTCGATTTTTGGAGACCGAGATAGCCGATGTGTTGTCACACATGATTGGCGCTTTCAGCCTTGATGTTGTAGTCCACCAATTGTTGCTTCATCCAGCTTGAGAGCAATGAAATGCAAAGAATATATTCGCTCGTGGTCGAAGTTTGCCATCGATCCTTGTTTCTTGCAAGACCATGAGACGAAGTCTGCTTCCAAGAAATTGACAAGTCCCACCGGTGCTTCTTCTCTGCTACTTTGCAGTTGCATAACGTGATCCGAGTATCCAACTAGATTGAAGTTGTTGGATTTTGAATACCGTATGCCTAGATTTGTTGTTTTTGAAACATATCCGATGATACGCTTCGCGCCAGCAAATGTGACTCCTGATCTCGCCTCATCTAGCACAAACACAAACAAAGAACATAATGTCGTCTGAGCCAACAGAAGGTAAAGAAGTGAACCTATGATTCTCTACTTGGTCATGTTCTCTCTTGCTTTCCCCTTTCATCTTTGTCAAGATGGCGCCGGTAGACATTGAGTTTCAAATCCTTTTGGTCAATCAAGACCAAACTTTGATTAGTTCCTTTGCATATTTGGTTTGGCCGATGAAGATTCCTGTCTCAAGTCTCGTTGTATCCGCAAATTCTAGAAAATAGGTAAGTTCACCCATCATGCTCATCTCGAACTTGCTTTTGTGACTAGCCTTCTAATCTTTTACACAAGCTGTTAGTTGATCCAAAGATAATGTCGCCCACATAGATTGTACTGTAAGAGAATGGCCTTGCGTTTGAGGATGAATAAAGTAGTGTCGATTCTTCCTCTCACGAATCCTTGTTCAATTAAGAACTTGGATGAGTTTCATACCAAGCTCTGTGAGCTTGCTTCAGCCGTAGTAGCTTTCAGCCTGTAGACGTGGTCCTAGTTTGTCGAGATGACAAATCCTCGGAGGTTGTTCCACGATACGCTTGAAGATCACCATTCTAAAGGCACTCTTTAACATCCATCCGATACACTTTGAAGTCCATAAGGCATAAGCAACAGAGCAAATGTTTCATCAAAGTCAATTCCTTCTTCCCCGTCTGTAGCCCCGAGCAACCAATCTAGCTTGCTTCTCGGACATTTCCATCTTCATCTCTTTTATTTCGAATACCCACTTCGTGCCGATGATCCTGGCTCAACTAAGCTCCACACCTTACATCTTTCAAACTGTTCAGCCTCTTCTTGCATAGCTTCAATCCGCCATGATCTTCGATGGCTTTACATCAATCTTCGTTCGAAGTTCCGATACAAATTAAGCAAACAACGCTTTCGAACCTTATTTCGCATTTAACTCCCTGTATTGAGATCACCAATGATTTGGGAAATGGGATGATCTCTTGCTTCTTCGAATCAGCTGAGGAAGATCACTGGTGATTCTTCCCTCAAGAATTCTCGGAGTCGGGCTGAGAAGGAGATTCACCAAAATCTCTGCGAAGAAATGTGAGTCTTCAAAACTTTCATTTTCTCGTGAACAAGAAGGATGAGATATATCCGTAAAGGTGCTTGGGGTAAAACAGAAGAGATGGGTTCAGGTCAACAGAGTTGTTATCGTGGTATCGGCAGAGATCTCTTCTACCCAAGCGGTTACCACAATG
>CM028379.1:106940549-107098782 GCA_013146195.2 Codonopsis lanceolata | reverse complement strand
AAAAGAGGTACAAAGATAACAGTAACTTAGAAAATAAAAAAGGGAGATGGAGTCATGCACCTAGAGGAAAAAACCTCTGCAGATTCCGCAGCCAGATGGAAAACAAAATTTGCCCAAACTCTAGATAGGCCCACTCCTGCTGAATCAACCCGAATGTTTATTAAAAAAAAACCTCCAGCCAGCCTATCTTGAACATATGAGATACCTCTCATATGGTAATTTCAATGCCATTATTGAAGTTGGGTTCTGCATAGATGAAGAAATACGTCTGAATACCTAGATGTTGATACAACCCCGAAGTTCTTTCCACTACTCGAAGAAAGTCAATCAAAAACAGCACCGTGTCGAAATCAATGTTGTTGGAGATATCCAAGTGACCAGGGCATATGACAATCACTTCGAGAAAGATGAAGAAAGTTTTTTAGGCTTATAGAACCTCAAAGTACCCCCTTTGGATATACCCACAATCCCTTTTGCCTTTAAGCCTCCTTTTGCCAAATAAAGTCCTTTGAACGTAACTTCTTGTCAAACTCGGTTTCAGTTTTTATGTGTCTTTTCCTTCAACGTTATCCAGATTGCTTCATCTCGAGTGTCCGTTGACTGGTATCCTTCTCAAAAATGATAAATTAACTCACTTAAAAATACAACCTATACAAGTTAATAATGAGTCATCTAGAAAATATTGACCTGCAAACCATTAAGACACACGAAATCCAAAGCAAACAAGTTGTCCCGACCAGATCACCCGACCCATTGCGTAGAGAGTCAAAATAGCACATTGGGGCTTCCCACCATACACCAAAACCTTTCCAAATCCCAAGACCCATCTTATACCAAACCATGTCCAAACCCAAAACCTTGTCTACAAATCCAATTTGTATCAAACCCTCTTCAATACTTAACTCGGTCGAAGCCAAAACTCCTTATCTTCGATCAAAAGAGTTATCCTCATGATCAAGTTTCTCGAAACTAATGTTGATTTACCCCTATAACGCTAAAGAATAACCACCCTTTTTTGCTCCCAAGAAAGAGAGGACGTGTTTTCATCATTCTCTTATAATGCTCCAAAAGGTAGAAATAAAATAAATAAATAAACTCTCTGGAACAAGTCCATCATTTGTCCAAATCAATTAGAGCCTCTCTGGAAAAATCAACACATATCAACTTCTTCACTGTGGATCAAAGCCAAAGACCAAAAGGCCAACCATACTTACGACCAAGTCCAAAGGCCAATTTTCCATCTAAACCCACCGCCTAAAAGCCAACCAACGATCGATTACGATCGCCCTTCCAACAACCAAATCCACCAAAATCAAAAGCCAAAAGCCCACCATACCTACCACCAAATCCAAAAACCAATTTCCTATCCAAACCCACAACCTAAAAAGCTAACCAACGAACAATTTTGATAACCATTTCAAAGACCAAAAAACCTTCAAGCCGAGAGGCCAATCAAAACCCTCAACCCTAAAACCAATTCATCCCAAACACTACACCCTAACCTAGTTGCCACATATAGCTCTGTTTCAATCGGTTATAACGTGACCTGAGTCAAAGACAAAACTCCTTGTTAAAACATATAAAACCATTAAAATATGATTACCAAGTAGGGTCCATAACCCATCGATCTGGTGATACTCGTCAATAAAGTGAACTCTGGATCTCGACTCTCTTTCTTATTCATTATAGTCATCCTCATGTCTTTTGCCCTTGTTTTTCTCTTCAAATAAGTCTGCCTGAGGTTGTCCCTCAATTCATTACTTTTCCAGGGCTATCCCCTCCATTCATTTCTTTCTGGGGCTATTCTCCATTTATTTCCATAAAAACGTGTTAATTGAGTCCACCATGGGACTTTTCTGTCCCATCTTAAGAAATTTGTTAATTTGAGTCACCCTGGGACTTCTCCCACTAGACCCATAAGTTTTGTCCATACAATCACCTATCTCATGTTCCCTGAGAGGGGGTGGCAATGACTGGCACGACACGATAGCACGAACCAGCACGACACGATTATAAAACATGATTACAGAGACAAATGACACGATAAGCCCAGCACGACACGACACGACATGAAAGACACGAAATTGTTAATATATTCAAAATAATATTTATTACTATATTTATGATCAAATAAGATAGATAATATGAAAACACGATAATGAGGCACGAACACGACACGATAGTACGAATTGCCACCCCTAGGCTGAGCCGTGAATTGGTGATAACAGCGAAGGACACTCTGGTTGGGAAACCTTTGAAAATATGTGTCCCGCTACAAGCAAGATTAAAAAAAGTTATTTCGGGACCTCACGAATCCTCATATAAGGTCGAGACATTTTGAAAACACCTCAGCCTTGTTTTGTAAAGACTTGGTAGGAAATAAATTCCTAGGAATGATTGACAGGAATGCTAGCCACAAAGAAACCTCAGTTGAATTTGTGGCCATCACAAATAGTACACCACATAATTGATACACTACCATTTTGGCCCCTCCTGATTACTGTGAGCCTGAAGGATCGTTTCGGATACACTTTGCTCCTACCTTCCTTTTGGTGTGGTCGTCTACCAGTTTCTGTCCATGATACCAAAGGTTAGGAACCTCACTTACAATGATCTTAGAGGTTTGACTATTTTTTTGCTTAGGCGTTGCGCCAGTTTTTCTAGGTTCTATCATATCTTGCTGCTTGACCGTTGTTGTCTTGTCCGATGGACCCGATTTTTGAAGCCATCCTTGCTTTCTTTGCCGAAAACCATGATATCTTGTTATTAAGCCTAAAAGAGAAACATGAGACCTTCATTAAATTTCTTCACTGAGAAACCCCACCAGATACCAGAAACCAAACAACATATACCCAACAAAACGACAACCTCAACCTTTTCACTCACCAGTCAAGAAGTACAATGTGTTTATAAAAGATAATTAGTTTTTCTTAAAAGAGTCAATCATATACAGTTACTATTAACTAGTGTCTGCATTTAAACTAACAATAATTGCAAATAATGGAGTAAATAACTCAACGTCGTCATTTCGCACCACTCTAGCTAATCTCGAAACATTTCATGCACATACTGCTAGCCTTATCATCATCCTTGCATTAAGAAGCGTCAACACTGCCACCCGACATGAGAACTACTTGCGTCTTTCCTTAATTTTGATACAAACAAGAGATACAAAAGAAGCTTCTCAACAATTAGCAATGGGTCGTGGCAGTCACATGTTTACAGCCATAAAAATTTGAACAGGGAAGGAAGAGGTTTGCGAACAAAGCCCCTCAAAATTCGAAGAATCTGTAGCTGAACCCCCCAAAATGCCCAATTTTCAAGTTGGCTTTTCCAACAACCTCAATTTAACGGAAGTTAACGGTCTTCAACAAAAGTTAACAGCCAGGGCAACTACCCAACGACACGACATCACTCCCCGTAGAGTGTCATCACATGAGCAATAACATAGTACCTACATTTTACATTAAATGTTTGCATGCATCAAAATCTCATCTTTCATCAAAATTTCTGATATTTCCGATGTTACATCGCATATTAAACTCTTAATTCCTATATTGCATCACATATTTGGTTATCATATTCATATTGCATCACACTTTCATTGGAAAAAGCTTTGGGCTTTGCAATGATTATTGCAACGTGACGTTTGAAATCCCTGGGCATTGCAATGCATCTTGCAATGTAACGTTTGAAAGAATTCATCCTGCTTTTCCTATCCTGGGTGAAGCAACTGAATCCACACCTCACATCACATAACTTTCTTTTACATATGCTTTTACATTCCACAACCACATCTTGTCTTTAAAATTTACACCTTGTCTTTATATTCAACATTGTTTTTAAAATTTTCACCTTGTTTTTAAAATTTACACCTTATCTTTAAAGTTTACACCATGTTTTTAAATTCCACACCGTCTTTAAAATTTACACCTTGTCTTTAAAATTTACACATTGTCTCTAAAATTTACACCATGTCTTTAAATTCCACACGGTCTTTAAAATTTACACTATGTCTTTAAATTTACACGTTGTCTTTAAATTTACACTATCTTTCAATTTACACTTTGTCTTTAAATTTACATTATCTTTCAATTTACAATGTCTTTCAATATACACATGCTTTTCAGTTTACACCGTCTTTCAATATACACATGTCTTTCAATATACACTGTCTTTCAATATACATATGTCTTTCAATTTACACTGTCTTTCAATATACATCATCTTTTAATATACACATGTCTTTAAATTTACATCGTCGTTCATTTTACACCTCATTTTAAAATGTCGGCATCAGGCCGAACTACGATTCGGTCTGATTCCTTTAACGAGGATACGTAGGTAACCTATTCCAGTAGGTTCGACCGTTACTTAAAAAAAGGAGGAGGAGGAAAAGAAAGAAAAAAAGAGAGGAGATTTCCACCACGTCCCGACTTGCATCATAAAAATGCTTTCAAATATTAAAATTTTCCCCAATAGTGCGTGTCCCGAAATCGGGAGTCTATTCATATCAACAACATTCGTTTGCATGTAAACTCATGTTCACTTGCTAACTCCGTCATTGAGGGGCTCTGTAAACACCCCAATTTCGTACCCCTACACTACGATGCCCTAAGATATATAATTTATAAATTAAATGGACTAACGAAATTTAATTCAGTTATGTTTCAGGGAAAAAAAGACTTAACGAACCTAACGGAGATTAACGGAGGCAACATAGGGGAGTTGACTAAAAAGTCAACAAAACCAGAAATTGGCTTGTTGGAGCCACTCCCTCTTCCATGGTGCCGCTCCATGCTGGTTGGAGCCGCTCCCCTTTCACCTTCATCTCCTCCAGTAAAACGCCATGCATACGTCGAAAATGGCAAAAGCCATCCAACCTACCACCCAGGTGCCCTTGCTATCCGGTTGCCCACCTCTATTTTGGCCTATAAAAGGACCCCCAAGGCTCCTTCTCAAATGACCCCAAGCCTATCTCATGGCTTTCCTTCTTCCTCTCTTCTCCCCATGCCTTTTACGCAAGTGACCAAGGCTACCAGTCTCTTCCTCCCTTACCTTGTGCAAGCGAGCCTTCAAGCCCTTGGCCTCCGACCCCCTCGGCAGCCTCCTCCCTTACTCGAGCAAGTGAGTCTCTTCCGTCCTCGTCCTGGGGAACCAATCTAAAAAGTCAAATATCGCGATTACGTTGCCCGGATACAACGAAAATACAACAACAACAATAAAGAAAAAGATTTTCTCTCGAGGAGACAGGGAAAACACTCGTTAATCGCCTAAGCCTAGGCATACCGGGATCAGATACTCACGCTACAAAAGTAGGTATCAACCTATTATTCTGTCCCGCAGTTATTTAAAATAGAATAAATATAGATATAAATTATATTATTATTATTGTAAATATTATCTGTAAATAATACGATAATTAGTTTATATGTTATTATATTTTAACAAAATATATTAAATATTTATTTAATATAATATTTATTTGTTTAAATAACTATTTATTTGTTTAATATATTAAATAAAGTAGTATTTATTTAAATGTCCATAAAATATGAAAATAGTTATTATCATACTTAAATAATGGCTAGCACACTTTAAATGTTAATTTATCATAAAATAACCATTATTATGCCCAAATATTTAAAATAGATCTCCTTCATTTTTCCAATATATATATATATATATATATATATATATATATATATATATATATATATATATATATATATATATATATATTGTTCTCGGGTATATCAAGGTTCAGTCTCCGATTCAAATTTCGTTGACCAATCCTTCCTAATTCGCATCTTTGTTGAAAGAATTTATTTTGTAATTCCTGACATAAGGAGTCAGAATATATATAGTGTACCAAAACTATTGCTACAAGTTTAAAGTAGATATGTGGATATGGAGGGAACTAATGTGTTCAAAATTAAATTACTTCCATAGTCCTTGCTGCATGTCTACCGCTGTAACCTAAACATTGATCAAATCATTTACCATCATTCAAACCAACTCACCGTAAAATATACTTCCCCTTTTGGGAAGAGTCTATTATTTTATTTTGTAATGTTTCATTTTAAGAGTTTATTTTCAAAAATTAAGGCATAAACTACTAAAAGCATCATTTTCTTAAAAAGTTTGATTTTTAAAAGAGGAATCTTTGCCTGAAACGAGAGGAAGTATTAGTATATATACTCTCTTTTTTTATTTATTTTTAATTAATTGTTTGGAGACCTTATTCAGTCATTTTGCCATAGCATCGTCATAGTGCTCAAACGTCACCTCTGAGCTCTGATGCATCTTCAAGAATATAGATACGATTAATAAATTTCTTACAAGTCAATTTTTATATTCAAAAGATAATACTGCATACTTTTCCACATATTTCATCTGTTCCAACAAAATAGTTTATATTTGAAAAGTTTAATAATCAATAAATATATAATTAACATTAGAGTTGATCATAATTACAATAATGCGAAAACATAAAGTTGAAATGTTATGAAACATGCAAATATAATTTTAAAAAGTAAACTTTTAATGTAACACGTCTCAAAATAATATGTAGTCTTTACTCGATTGGTACACAAAAATGAATCAATTCTATAGAATCGAATACTACTAATGAGAATCCATGGAAATAGATAGGAAGAAGATTTCTAAAAAGTGTTTTGTAGAATAAAGAATGTGATTATCAATATAGTACAAATTTCTATTATATTGTTTGGTTGGTAACAAAACAACTTGGAATGCAATGACATAATTAAGACAATTGGCAATATTATCCCAAAGTATACAAATAATTGTTAATGACTTTCATGATAGAAATTAGACATTAATGTTATTACTGCTCCATAAAATATTAAGTTACTCATTCTTTTTCAATTTATGTGAAAAAATTAAATTATCCACCATCAATAAAGTAAGAAAAAATTATTAAATTAAATTTTTAAAATAACAAGTTAATGTTATAATGAAACTAGTTCAAATAAAAATAGCTTAAATATTTGAACAATTCAAGAAAAGTAAGTGTTGCTTCATAGCTAAAATAATACTCTCTCCGTCCCTAAATTATCGTCTATCTTTCCTTTTTCATATATCTCAAAATAATTGTCCCGTTAAAAACTTACCTTTTAAAACATCACTTTTACCACTTTATCCTTACTTTTTCGCAATACTTTAATTATGGACCACATACACATATGCTTTAAAGTAAAATACACATTAAACCAATATAAATAATCAAATCAATTATTTTTCTTAATCTGTGCGCCGGGTCAACTAGGACAATAATTTAGGGACGAATGGAGTAATAATTATATTATATTTTGTAGTACCGAGTAGGTTAATCGCCCACAATCTTCTTTTTCATCATATACTTTAATTCATCGAATTGAATTATTATCGATAATAGGAAAATTTTAATGAAACAACAAACTAGCGTTCCAAATTGATCTCACCGAATTTGAGAAAGAAGAAGGAATAAAAGTATAGTCATCTCAATCAAATGACTAACATTGAGAACATCGTTGTTGATTACTACGAATAGTCACCACAAAACAATTAGTTTGGTATTGTCCGAAACTAATTTTTCTAAACTTAACATGTAGGTTTTACTTGGTTTTAAAAAAACAAAAGAAACAAAATTGGGACACGATCAAAACCATTCAAACAAATTTTATGAACAAATTAAATAAAATGGAAAGAGTTAGAAGAATATAATTGTCCTTTTACATGGATTCCAACTATTAGGAATCCAAATCTCACCTCGTCCATCTGGATTGTGATTCCTTAAATTTTATGAATCAATTTTAAGATTTCATTAATTTATTTCTTTTCGAAATAAAATTTTGACAATACCAAACGCTATTAATCGATTCTATGAAATCAATTTCGCATAATTGATTTTATGTTCATATACCAATAGAGGTTTAAATGTAAAACGTCTCAAAATAATATGATAGTAAACTTTATGTGAAACAGAGGGAGTAGAAAGTAAGATCTTTTAAGCGAATGGATCAAAACGGTTTCTTTCATACCAGCTATAAGCTCATTTTCGCTACCCAAAAAATTTAAACTTACTTGTAAAACGATCAATAGTAATACTTTGGAATCCTAATTTTTCAATGATAAGATGTGTGATTGGTTTAGACATGACAAAACTTAACTGTGGTGCCATAGATTAACCAATCACATACGTTACAATGTGCATTATAATGGAAAGTTGAGATACCGAATATTTTCTTCCAAAACTAATACTCCCTCTATTTTAAAATTATTGTATTTTTTAATTTGATGTATCGTTTAAAAAATAATAATTAATTGTATTATAAATATTTATAAAATATGTGGTTTTCTTCAATGCCCTGAGCATGTGCCTATAATTAAAGTAGGTATAAAAAGTAAGTATAAAATTGTAAAAATGTTTTACTAAAAGGAAAGTTTTAAAAGATAAACAATTATTTTAGAACAAACGAAAAAAAAAGAAAACGATAGTTTGAAAACGGAGGAAGTATTTCAAAAAGGAAATGTAGAACATTTTGCATAGCCTAGATGGAGTAATAACTGAGTAATGCCAGAGTCACTCAATGAGCACTCAAATTTGTGCACCAAATGATGTGGTTTCCAATGTGTCATCTTATTTGGCATTTTATGGGCTCCACTATAAGTTAAAAAGTTATGTTAACAATATGACAAATAAGATGCCACATCATTTGGTACCCAAAATTGAGTGCTATTAGAGTGGCTCTAGCATTATCCGTAATAACTAAGTATTTTTTTGGTGGAGCGTTTTGACCAAAATACTAATAAAAAATGTAACATTTTCTCTTTGAAAATGTTGAAATAATTTTAAAACGTGTTTATAAGAAAAAAAATATATAATTTAAAAATATTACGTTTTAAAAAATATACATTTTAAAAAAACGTTGCAACAAACGAATCCTAAATAAATTACTACCTAATGCCGCAATAGAGTACACAAGACTCCATTACTGTGGACTGAGAGAAATGTCTAATGTATACGGTCTTGTCCCAAGCAAGTACATAAATTGTTTCTTCAATAATTAAGTTAATTTAACATCAAAACTAAGAACACATCCATGGGATGTTTATAAATCAATACAAAGGTTTATGAAGCGCTTTATACCATTGGAGTGAAAGGTTTACAACTATCAACTGCTTGCAAGGCTTGGGGTTGTCGGCTGACTCATAAAAAACAAAAAAAAATTGTGACTATCCAATTCTTTCAACTCAACATCTCCGTCTGTCAAGAAAAAAAAAAAAACATTGAAATCGAGCTATTGCAAAAAGGTACAATTTACTTTGCAAGAATTTTGCAACTATACAATTTATGACTGTTTTTTGTTTTTTTTTATTCTATAAGTTTTTCTATAAATATGTTTCCAAAAAAAATCATTACATTCTTTCAAACATACATTACTTTTATACTATTTAATTTTCATTAAATTACACAAATTCTTCTTTTTCACTTCTTTTGTTATGAATAAAATTTTTTTTACAAATTTATTGAATTTTTCTAATGTCAAAGATTCTGCGAATGCCGAAACTACTCTAAATTTTCAAAGTTCGCCAAATTTTCCAGCTCCGTCGAATTTTCAAGCTCCGCCGAATATTCAAGCATATTTGGAAACGCGTTTGAGACAACAACAATGCAAATTAAGTTGTAACGATGTGATATTTCTTTTAGTATTTAATTACTTTATTTTCCCATTGTATTATGTAACTTTAATTATAATTCGTATGATTTTATATTGATTTAATTTAATAAAGTCTATATTGTTGCATTGATGTTTTGAATTACTAATAAATATTTATGAATAAAAATATTTTTTTCGAAAGATAAAATGAAAAAAAAATGTATAAATTATTTGTTGGACATATTATATATTTTCTATAAATTTTTATGTTTTAAAAAGATATGTTTATTTTTGAAAATAAATGTATATTGAAAAAAAATGAATCCATGCTATAAAGCTTTTTATGAGTTTACGTATAGTCGAAAATAAGTTTATTGGAAAAAAGTTTATAAACTGATGACGTGTCATGACATGGTAGGAATGATAAACTTTTTAAAATGTTTATGATTGTGAATGCCCTAAGGAATAAGGAGTATTAGAGCAACTCAATTGTTTAATATTCTTATACATCTTCTTAACTGGGTCTCACTGTCACCTACATATATTTCTCTTTTTATTTAATTTAAGAATATATCTTCTCATTCATAATCTTCTTAGCTGGGTCTCACTGATACCTCATTAACTTTATATTTCTATCTTATTTTTATACTTTCAAACAAATAAATTTATTTAATTTTATTTAATATATTTAATATTTAAATATTTCATATAAATACATTAATTTATAAATTAAGACATTAATTCATTTATAAATAATAAATTAATCATACATTATATAATTTATAATTTAAATAATAAATAATCTATAAAACACATACATAAAACAATTGAATTAAAAAATTAAAAAATATATTTCCTCCCCCCCCCCAAAGGTACATTGCTATCCGCAAAACAATTGAATTTTAAAAAAAAATCGAATTAAAGAAAAAACAGACAATGGACCCACAAAACCTCCTTCCGATGCCCCTTCCCCGTGCGTGTGGTGTATGCGCCCGCTTTGGGAAAGCGGTGCACCACACCGTCCTTCTCTGACCAAATCTTCTTATCCCAAATTTATCTTCCTAAATAGGAAGTAAAATCTCTCTCTCTCCTACCTGGATCTTTAAGAAGAATGCTCCCAATATTTAATTTTTCTTCTTTTAAATAAGAAGGGGCCCTAAGAATAACAATGGAATTGCTTTTAATAAGCTTACTCCCAACCCCACCTCCCACTCTTCCCAAAAAAGAAACAAAAATAAAAACAAAAGCAAATCAAACAAAGATATTTGAAAAGAGCAGATTCAATGTTTAATATGTTACTGACGTTTGCAATGAGCGATTTTTCATTGCAAGTCAAACAGAGGTCATTGGACCTTCTTATCTTAGCCTACCACTACAGTATGATCATTTTAATGTATATAAATAGGCACACTTAACTTGTACAATACAGCATTAATATTCTGCGTCTCTGTTGAGTTTCTATCTCCAGTTTGGTCAGTGCTTACTGTAGAGAAGTCAACGTGAGAATAATTAGTTTCTAATTATTCTCCCCTATTTTAGCTAACCTTTTATTGTGTATATCAATTAGCTTAATTCTCTCCTTAATGTAGATATCTTCTAACCCTTTCACACCTTAGGCTGTACCTATTAATACGCTTGTATTTACCCTATTGTAATCATCCTTGAATTAATATAATCTATTCCTTTCTACATGGTATCAGAGCAGGAACGATCCCCTTCCAAGTAAAACCCCACCAAACACCATCCTCCTCCTCGCCTTGATCGACTATGTCAGGCGCAACAATCCCCAATCCAAATGACCCAACCAAACCATTTGTCCTCCTCAACGTGCATTCCATCGTGAAACTTGATGGCACCAATTATCGTCAATGGCGTATTCAACTTGAATCGTTATTTGATGGTTATGGACTCGCCTCCTTCATCGATGGGACTGCACCCCCTTCCAAAACAGTGGCTACGGCTACCGACAAACAACTCACCCCTAACCCCGCGTATGACTCTTGGTATCGGCAAGACAGGCTTCTTTTCTCCGCCGTGACTAGCACCGTCACATCTGCCATTTCCCCCCTCCTCAATCGTCTGACTACGACTCGCGCCGCATGGGATGCTCTTGCAGCCGCCTATGCTCGCCTCGTCGTGGTCATATCAAACAACTCGCCATAAATTAAAACATATCACCAAAGGCTCCCTCTCCATAACTGATTATATGACCCAAATCAAAAACACCATTGATGAATTAGCCCTCTTAGGCACCATAATACCTGATGAGGATGTCACAGACCAAGTACTCGCCGGTCTTGACGATTCCTATCAACCCGTCATTGATGCTATCAACGCCGTGGACGATCCTATTCCCTTTTCTACTCTTCTCGGCGAAAACCGATTAATTGAATTGACTCTTTCCCAAACCACCCCCAGTCCCCTTCCCTCGACTGATTTCCCAGCCGTTGCCCACCCCACGTCCACCCGCCACAATACCCATCACTATCGACCACCCCAATCCGCTACCCGCACTGCCACTCCCCCACCTCCCGCTTCAAATCAGAATCCGCGCAACCCATTCAAAGGAAAATGTCAGTGGTGTCATACCCAAGGACACACCCTCGCCTATTGCACCATCTTCAAAGCCCTATACCCACATATCCAAGTCCCTCCCTATATCCGCACACCCGCAGTGACCCAAACCCCTCGCTCACCCCACGCTTCATCGCCCCAACCCCGCCTCTCGTGGCTCGATGGTGCCGCACCATGTTACCTCGGACCTCGACAACCTCGCCCTTCACCAACCCTATGACGGAACCGATGAAATCGTTATTGGTGATGGCTCCGGTCTCCCGATTCTTAATACTGGTTCCGCCTCTATCTCTTTCTTTAAGCTTCATAATGTTCTTCATGTTCCCGCCATGCACAAAAACATTATTTCCGTATCTCAATTTTGCCGTGAGAATAATGTGACTATTGATTTTTGTTCCAACTGTTTTACTGTGAAGGACACTAAGAATGGAGCCATCCTCTACACGGGACCAGCTACGGACGGAGTCTACTATTGGCCGGCGTCGTCTCCACCGCAAGCCCACTCCACCTCTCTCACCACGGCTGACCTTCACCACCGCTTTGGCCATCCCCATTTTTCTGTTTTAAAGCATATTGTGTCTTGTTTTGATTCCAAAGTTATTATCAATACTAAAACTGATTGCTCGTCTTGCCATATTTACAAAAGTCATAAATTACCATTTAACACATCGTCAATTACATCCAACGCCCCACTCGAAATAATTTTTAGCGACCTATGGTCGTCTCCAGTTCAATCAATTAATAAATTTAATTATTACGTCATCTTTGTTGACCACTACACTAAATTCACTTGGTTTTTTCCCTTAAGAAAAAAATCCGACACCCATGCCATCTTTTTATCATTTAAAAATCTTGTCGAAAAACAATTTTCCCGATCAATTCTCACTTTCTACTCCGACAATGGGGGCGAATTTGAGAAATTAAAACCCGACCTTGCCAAATTCGGCATACAACACCTCACCTCTCCTCCTCACACCCCGGAACATAATGGCTTTGCGGAGCAGCGACACCGGCACATAGTCGATACCGGCGCTTACTCTTCTCGCTCATGCCTCCATGCCCTTCCTTATTGGTCATATGCCTCCAAATTGCTACCTACTTAATTAATCGAATGCCCACACCCACTCTTCAAAATGACACTCCCTATTTCCGTCTCTTCCAAACGCACCCTAAATACACCAATTTCCATAATTTCGGATGCCTATGCTTTCCTTGGCTCGCCCATACACCCATCACAAACTTGAGGCTCGGTCCATTGCTTGTGCTTTCATCGGTTACTCACCCTCTCAACATGCCTACCTGCGCTTCGACCCATCTACTAACCGGGTTTATAGTTCCCGTCATGTCGGTTTGTAGAAACCACTATCCCTTTGCCTCCCAACCTACCACGGCTCCTACCCACCTCCACCGAATGGTGTCCGTCTTCATTCCTCACTAATCCACGACCCTTCCCCAACCGCCATCTCCCACTCTCGCGCTTCGCCAACACCCCTGCCGCCACCTGTAACCTCCACTTCCTCCGTCTCCACTCTCCCCACTGTACCTCGCCCCTCTCCTCCCTACCCACGACCCCTCGCCCGCCTCCACGCCTCCTCCACCACCCTCCACCAACACACCCTCATGCGACTCGTGCCTCTCACAATATCTTCAAACCCATCAATAAACTCAACCTTAGTGCTCATCTTCACTCACAGAACCCACCATTTGCCAAGCAGGCCTTACTCGACCCGACTTGGCGCCTCCGCCATGGAAACCCAATTTCGTGCTCTCCAAAGTAATCAAACACGGGAACTTCGTTCCCGTCCCCATCCCAAAATATCGTGGGTTGTAAATGGGTTTTTCGCACCAAATACAACCCCGATGGCACCATTCATAAACACAAAGCCCGTCTCGTCGCAAAAGGGTTTCATCAACGACCCGGACTCGACTATTCGGAAACCTTTAGCCCCGTTATAAAACCTGTCACGGTCCGATTAAAACTTGTTGCTTAGTCTTGCCGCTTACCAATGGGTGGTCGCTCGTCAACTTGACATCAATGATGCCTTCTCCAAGGTACCCTCACCGACCACGGTTTATATGGCACGACCTCGAGGGTTTGTTGATCCATCAAAACCAACTCATGTGTGTAAGCTACGCGAGGCTCTCTATGGTTTGAAAGCAGGCCCCGGGCGTGGTACAATGAGCTGTTCTATCTCCAAGGCTCGGGTTTCACGAATTCCATTTGTGACACCTCGCTTCTTTATTCTCCACGGCCTAACCCATTATATGTTCTTGTGTACGTTGATGACATTATTGTTACAGGTGCTTGTCGAGTCGAAAGTTCTTTGCCTTCATTGCCGCCTCTCAACCAAGTTCTCCCTCAAAGACCTTGGTCCACTCCACTACTTCCTCGGTGTTGAAGTGCGTCCCTGCGCTCAAGGCCTATTCCTAAATCAACACAAGTACACTCTTGATCTCCTTGTGCGTGCCAACATGTCTGATGCTAAGGCAGCCACCACGCCTATGGATGCCTCGGCTCTGCTCAGTTTAGGTGACAGCCCTGCCCACGATGATCCAACACAATACAGGTACCTTAGTGGGTGGTCTTCGATCTCATTAACTTCGTCGGGATATCGCCTTGCCAACAAGCTCTCTCAATTTATGCATGCTCCTACGGTTTGTCACTGGAATGCCCTCAAGCGTCTACTCCGCTACCTTGCTGGTACATCTTCTCATGGCATAACAATTTTTCGTCACTCCCCGGTAAATCTCCATGCCTTCTCCGACTCTGATTGGGGTGGCAATCCCAATGACCTCACCTCCACTTTGCTTATATTGTCTATTTAGGTCGAAATATTGTCTCATGGAGCTCGAAAAGCAACGTCTTGTTGCTAGGTCCTCAACCGAGGCCGAATACCGGTGCATTGCCAATGCTACGGCCGAAATCATTTGGCTATCGAATCTCCTCCTAGAGCTACGAGTCAAGGCGCTACCCACCGGTTGTGTATTGTGACAACATTGGTGCAACGAACTTCGCCAACCCGATCTTCCACTCTCGTATGAAGCATCTTGCACTCGATTTTCACTTTGTTCGTGAGAAAGTCCAAGCTGGCACTTTACGTGTAGTTCCCGTTGTTAATGATGATCAGCTTGCCGATGCCCTCACCAAGCCCTTGCATCGTCCTCGGTTCACTATGTTAATGTCCAAGATTGGTCTTTCCCAAAGGCCGTCCATCTTGCGGGGGGATGTAGAGAAGTCAACGTGAGAATAATTAGTTTCTAATTATTCTCCCCTATTTTAGCTAACCTTTTATTGTGTATATCAATTAGCTTAATTCTCTCCTTAATGTAGATATCTTCTAACCCTTTCACACCTTAGGCTGTACCTATTAATACGCTTGTATTTACCCTATTGTAATCATCCTTGAATTAATATAATCTATTCCTTTCTACACTTACTAAATTAATTTGGATCTTGAAAATTATGGATGGAAGAAAAGTAACTGGTTGGGCTGCCAGAGATACATCTGGCCTCCTCTCTCCTTACTCGTTCCATCTAAGGTAATTCCTCACTCTCCCACCCCCTTTTCCTCCAGTGACTTACAACCATCGTTTGTGAATTGAACAGGAAAACAGCTCCCGATGATGTACTGTTTAAGGTGCTATATTGTGGAGTAGACCACTCAGACCTTCATCAAATGAGGAATGAAATACACCACGCAAACTATCCTTTGGTCCCAGGGTATGTACATGTATATATACATCTTTCTTTCTTGTCACTATACTCTGCACTTGCCTCTACACAAACTAGGCATGTTTTGAAAGCACACACTGACACAGTTGAGCTTGCACACAAGGATCATCCACTCCAGCACCAAATCAATGTTCCTTTCCCTTTTGCTTTACATTCTCATGCACTGTGCTTAATGCATGGATTTTGCAGGCATGAAGTGGTGGGAGAAATAATAGAGTTGGGTTCAGAGGTAAAGAAATTCAGTGTAGGGGACACGGTAGGAGTGGGATGTATTGTTGGATCTTGTGGAAACTGTTTGTGTTGTAACTCCAGCAAAGAACAGTATTGCAACAACATGATATTCACTTACAATGGCATCTACAAAGATGGCAGCCCAACTCAGGGAGGCTTCTCCTCTGCCATGGTTGTTCATCAAGAGTAAGCTAAAAATTAATACTCATTTCTTACAGGACTAGAATCAAACTCATCAGTTGACTTGAGCAATTTGAATAAATGCAGCTTCGTAGTAAAAATACCTAAAAAGCTATCACCAGAGCAGGCAGCGCCGCTGATGTGTGCCGGGGTGACAGCTTACAGCCCCTTGAAACAGTTCATTGGGTCTGATAAGGCTGTGAAGGCCGGAATTTTGGGTTTGGGTGGAGTCGGACATTTAGGTGTTCTAATAGCAAAGGCAATGGGGCATCACGTGACGGTCATCAGTTCTTCAAATAAAAAGAGGGAGGAGGCTTTGGAGCATTTGGGTGCTGATGCCTATTTGGTGAGCTCCAATCCTGCTGAATTGGAGGAAGCAACAAACAGTTTGGACTATATCCTGGACACTGTCCCGGCTTCTCATCCATTGCAAACTTATCTTCCACTTTTCAAGTTTGAAGGAAAAATATTTGTAGTTGGAGTTGCTGCCGAGCCACTGCAAATAGATGCATCGGGTTTGATCCTAGGTAAGTTCTTTCTTACATTTCTTGTATCATTAATTGTTAGTGTAAGAGATTGATTACACCAGCTACATCTAAATTGGGACTCTGATAATATTAACAGGTAAGAAGTCAGTAAGTGGGAGCTTCATTGGAAGCATTGAGGAGACGCAGGAAATATTAGATTTTTGGGTCGAAAAGGGTTTGAAGACAATGGTAGAAGTAGTGAAGATGGACTATGTGAACAAAGCATTTGAGAGGGTAGAACAGAATGATGTCAGGTACCGGTTTGTGCTAGATGTTGCTGGTAGCAATCTAGAGTGAAATCAACCTTGCCATTTCTGGAGAGATTCTATCTTCTTTTTCTTGTCTTGCAAGGATGCACCCAAGGTCTTTCTTCAAAATAAATTTGCTATCACGAAAGAAACTATTTCTTTCTAATTAGAATCCTATCTTAATATTTTTTACCCACCACAACAAATTTTATGTACTATGAGCAAAATAACCAACTACTTAATAATAAAATAAAGAATTAAATTATCATTTACCGCCAGGGTAAAATCTTTTCAACACAAGCAGTTTTTGAATACCACACATGGCTAATCAAATCAAAATCTAAAAAAACCAAAAAAAAAAAAAATGTGATTAACACATGTCATAATTCAAGGTCTGCTTGTGTAAAAAAGATTCTACACCACTGGTGAAGTTGCGCTATTCATACATTTGCAACAATTATACATGTAAAGTAACAGTCAATATATACAATCACACAGTTGGTTAGATAATCTAAGCAGATGTCCCATGCCCACTTACACATGAGTGTGTATGCAAATCCAACAGAGAGTTGTTCACAATTACACAAGAAAGAGTTTACAATAGAATCTGAAATGGTATAATACAGCTTGAAGATTCAGGTTGGAAGCAACAGTTTTTGGAATCTAATCAGTAATGAATGCTAATGTTACAAAACTTGGGTATTTTACCAAGTAAACTTTTCATTGTACAATGTACATAGGACTAGATTAAGGTCACTTTCTATTAAATGTCTCCGTAGAGGAAGAAAAGAATGAACCATTGTTACAATACCTACAAATGGGTTGGTTCTATTGATGTATCTTCAAAACAGTATCAGAGTGCCAAACAATCTCGCTGATCAATGATCACAGCAACTAATGTTACAAGTCTTCGCAAGCAGTCATGACCGACAAAAACTCAGTGTTGTCACTCGGTACTTTGTTTAGACACTTGTGAGCCCATCACAAGCAGAAAGCATTAAAGTGCATTGTTTTAGAGCAGTCATGACTGGAGATAACTCAGTCATCGTTTCCTTTGCTACTTCCTTCAGATACTTTAGATCCCTCATATTGAGAAAGGAAGAAAGTGCCCTGGTTCTTCTGCAAAAACCTACATTAACACGGGGATACAAAAGGAAAGGATTTAATAGATCAATAATACATCGACAGCTTATTACTGAAAATCATCGGATGGATTTATGGACATCTTATTCAACTCTTACCGTCAGCAAATAAATATGATTATAATGATAACTACAGAAAGATGACAATTAGTGTAAGAGTAGAGCTTATACTTGAGGAAGTCTAGTAGCTTCTGCTGCAAGCGGACAAGCGTCTCCTCTTCTATGTTGACATATGCCAACAATTCGGGCAACTTAACTGCAGATGCAAGAAACAGTATCAAAACCCTGGGACATTCACTAAACATAAGATCAAAACCAATAAATTATGATATTTCCATTCCCAAGAGAGTCGACTTTCCAAAATAGTATCAGTAAATCTGTTGCCCCCTTTTTAACCCATATTGAGAAAGGAGATAGATTTCTTTCCCGTTGTACAAAATAGTCGATGAGAACAGTTAAGGAAAAGTAGATTTCATTAATAGCCATTCACAATGATGAAACTTGTTTCAAGAATGATAACAAAGAGAATGAAGAGGAGAAAAGAAGGTGAACCTAACTAGACATGGAACCCCTAATCAGCAGGAACCCTACTAGCTGTACTGGTCACGACAAACCAGCAAAAAGCCAATGGCAGATATGATAATAAACCCAGACAACGATCACCCAGATAATCCATTATAGGAATAATAGACCCTGCAGTTCCCAATTATAACAACAATAATAGTAATGTAACTCGAAAACTTCACGGAACCAAAAAAACAGCAGGCTAGGCATGGGACAATGAAGCTTAGGACTATTCATCTCAAGCCGGGGACAGATCCAGGATCTTGAGTAATGAGGGTCAAAATATTATATATAATACTTGAAGAGGGTTGGCGACTGCTCTCGTGTGGTTGGAATGGCAATGGCGACTGCGAGGTGCTACTCGGAGGCTTCTTGGTGACAACGTCCCTCGCAATAAGGAATGGACGGCCTAAAAGTAGACTGCTGGGAAGGGATAGGAAAAGGTTTATGTGGAGAGGGAGAGTGAGAGAGATTTATACAGTTGTTTAAATTCTAAGTACATCTTACCCCACTTAACTTTAATAACTTTTTGATATTGACAGGTTTTACAAAAAAAAAAGTCAGGACATAAATGAATTTTCAATACTGGTAAAGAGATTCATAATTAACGGGGAAAATTGAGATTTTGACGAACTCCAAGGTGGTAAAAAATACATATAGGTATATTTTTTCTGAAACCAAAAGGGGTTAAACTGTAGATTAAAAAACCAGGGGGTCAATAGACACCCTTGCGCAAATGTACATCCGGCACCGTCCCAATCCCTTAATATTTCCTTCTGGTTCTCTCTCCACCATGTGCAGACCATCGAGGACTGTCCGCCGAGTCCCCAATCTTTGCGGGCCAGAACAAATGCAATTAGATGCACGGATCAGCCCACATACAACGATGATTGAACGCCGTCTTACTCCTGTCTCAAGTTGTCACCAACAAGAAGGAAGCCCATACAAAGGACAAGTTAACAACCAAACAGGAGATAAGGGGAAATCTGGTCATGATGGTCTTGCAAGGTCTTTTACTTCTACAAATAACCTAGCAATATAACTCATCTACAATGGCTACGAAATGCGCAGGAATAGTCCTACGATCTCACTCTAATTGTGGTAAAACATGCAGATTGCTGAGGGGGGGGGGATGAGGCGAGGGAGGTGCAGCGAAGCATAACTCACAACAACTCAAGTTTTGGTAAGTTTACAATAAACCAAAGCTCTCGAATCGTATAAGTGCACTGTAGTCATAAGATCTCCTACTAATCTTAATAAGGTCACTCTGATGATGCAGAGCAGAGTAGACTTGCAGTGCCATACCAAAGAGACGCAACAGATGCTCAGCACCGTAAATGCATGATGGGGATACATTATCGGTAACTGCTTCAAGAAACTGCTGGCGCTCCTTTTTGTATAAAAGAATAATTGGTAGTGCTTTATCGAAGTAACAACGCAGCCCATTTAGAATCTCACCAACCGCATCTGTCATCCTGCATCCAAAACACCACGTTAAATGTAAATGTGGCACTTTATTACAGCCTACTCAGTACTCTTAAGATCCATTAAAACACACCAGATATGAATTGCAGAGAACCTTGCACAAGACATGAGACAAACACTGAAGCATATTTATACTTCCAATTCTAATCTTGTGCAAGCAAAGCAAGCAGTCCAATTATGAGTTTCAATGAATAAAACATAATACTGGCAATGCAGGTAATGCAGGTAGGATCCAACCAAGCTCATACTGCATGTACACTGCGACAAAGAAACAATCTGACCTGGTGCATGTGCTCCTCACTAAGAATACTAGTGCAGGCACAAATTGAAGATTTACTGACCAGCGCAAGTAGCGACTCACACATAGGTCATACACACACTGGAGATAAAACCCAGTATAGTACATTGGCAACTATGATAGACATAGTATAATGAAGTGACTAACATCCAATATATGGACCCACCTGAGTCCTAACCCAAGACAACACAACAAAAAGTGCAATCTCGCATACCAATTGCCAACCATGTTAACCATTGCCATGTTACCAACTCATCTAAAAGCTTAAGTTGTTAGATAGGGGCTCAACAATGTATATCAAGCTTAACACTTCCACACTCCCTCACGTGTAACATGTCCACACGTGGAGAGATGCACAAACATGCCTCACTAGAGGCATCACAAACCAAACAGAGTGACCACATGCACTCACAAAATATTTGGGTAACAAATGCAAGCAGGAACCCACAACCTTGATACCATGTTAAGTTACCAACTCATCTAAATGCTTAAGTTGTTAGATAGGGGCTCAACAATGTATATCAAGCTTAATACTCCCACAACCATCCTACAAAAGTAACTTAAAAACAAACACTCGAGGTGCAGATAAGCACACAAGTACCCTATTCAGACGATAGTTCATTCACCATACAGAAGCATGAGATGCTTCAAGAAACAAAGTGTTCACCTCTAGACCAAAGAGAAGACACAATATTCAACTCAACATCCAGGGAAAGATGTTTCCACAACAGAACCCACTGCCTAAGAAAGCTTCATGTCACCAGTGTTCCCAGGTTAGTCTATTGAATAAATTTCTACTAGAACTGAAATTCTGATGCATGATTTGTTAGGACACCCAACTCATCCATCAAATTAACCAACACAGTAGACAAATGAAGTGAGCCCAGTTACCCATTTTAGCCCATTTATTTTCACAGATTTGAATGGGTTGAAACAAAGTCAAACCCAATCTTTAAAAATGACCAGGAGATCCCTTCTTTTTTGCAGGTAAGATATCGGTTTCCTTTCTTCAATCCATAATCTCATTCTTTGGCTACAACTCACTACAGACCTATTAAAGCTCCGGCACCAACACTATGCGTAGCTCATCATTTTGCAGTCTCTTGCACATTGCTTTTCCGTTTTTATATTTTTCCCGAGTTTAGAAGGCTCACTTGTTTCTCTTTATTTATATTTTCTTCTACAAAAGCCTAAATCACCAGTCATTTTTCTTTTTTCCTTTCTATATGATTTCCAACAATTCCTTTATTGAAATGCCATACGATTAGATTTAATTTCCAAATCAACTTTCAAATTGTCGTTGTGACATATGACCTTCCCTGTTAATAATTACAACAGTCTGTATAAATGTGCACACACAAAAACATATTGAACAACATTCAATTAATTGGGTAACATGTTAAATTCAGTGACGATATGAAAATGAGTTGGTTCAAAAGTAAAGAAGTGAAACTTACATGCCGTCCTTCTTTGACCGGTAGTCCAGGTACTTTGTCAATAGATCATCAACAGTTGGGGAACGCGGAAGTTTGACAAGCTGAAAGAAAAAGATTTCAATCAACCAACTTCTCCAATATCCTCACATAAAAGACGATATATGTTGAACAAAATTACTTCAAAAAATGGCAATGAAGGAGAATCAAATTAAGTTTGCAAGGTGTGCCAACTATTATCCCAAATGAAATGACAAGACCAGAATTCACAAAAAGAAGAATACCAACTAGGATCAATATATCTTTTGGTCCCTCAACTTTCTCGATTTTTTTTGTTTGGTCTTACCTCTTGCATTTTTATTCGTTTGGTCCTACTATCCTTTTTTTGGTGAGATTCCCCCCTCCTTTCGGGGATACTGTAACATTTTCCATTAGTACCCTTACTAAGAAGCTTCTTATGGGCCGACTTTTTAGAAAGTTCAAAATATAGGGGGTCAATCTGCCAATTCGAAAAAGAGCTCATCTTCAACTCCAATTGACGAAACCCTAGATTGTCAAAAAATTGAATCAATCAAATTGATCAAATAAATCACCCAGATTACCCTATTTGTTTCAATGAACTTCTCAAAATCTGTTAACTTCGAGACTAAGAACCGACCAAGCCTAGATATCAGGAACATGTCCTCGAAAGCAAGCGGCAAAACAACTTTCATTCATCAGATTCAAGGCTTGAAGACAGGGCTGAACACTCAAAGGCGCACATAGAGGCTAGCTCACCACAGCCTGATCAGTCGACAACAGCGGCGGACATCTTCCAACGAACATGAAGGACGGCAGTGGGACAAATCTTCTGTCTTTTGAGATCCAGATTTTCTCTCAAAAATCATCTGTCTTCAAATCTCAAAACCCCCAATAATTTCCCCTTTTACACAAACCCACCAAACCCTAGAACAAAAATCGTCTATCTTCATCAGTTTACCAAGAAATCTATTGCACGACAACTGTGAGACTCCAAGAAAGGAAGACTGGGAGAGAGAGAGAGTGAGAGAATTTGCCGGAATTTTGCGGGATTACAAATTAGGTGGGCCACAAATAAACCTCAAACAAGATGGCTACATCGATAAAAATGCAGTAAAGGCAGTTGGCAATGAAAATGATTCGCGGAGATATTTTGGAAGTGGGATTTGTCGTGAGCCAGTAGAAGAGTGAGGCTGGGTGATGGTAGCCTGCCTGGTAGGTGACAATGGAGGAATTAGTAATCTTTCTTTACTACATTTGTCATTTGGTAGGGGAGTGGTTAATGAGAATGGATTTGGTAGTGTAACCAATTTATCAATTTGTTCATGCCAATAATATAGAGTTTCTTTTTGGCTTAAATAGCAATTTGGTCACCCTATTTTCCAACTTTTTTCATTAAGCTCACTCTACTTTTTTTTTTTCACAATTTAGTGACTATACTTGGCTTTATTTTCACGTGCATCACTCCATCCAGTTTTTTGGATGAAAAACTTCAAAAAAATTAAAAACCCGAAAATGCTCCTACTGAACACAATTTGGTCTTTTGCACTTTACCCCCACCACAAACTTCATCTTCAACCTTGGCTAACTCACATCCCTTTTCTTTAACACTGTGAAGGGAGACTTGCTCATCAAATTGACTATAGGCCTAGTTTTTTGGAATTAAAGAAGAAAATAACTTCTTTGCGTGAAGAGGGGGTTTGAATCAACAAAGGAGTCACAACGGCAGTGAGAGAAACTCCGGCAATGAGAAAATGAAGTACAACCCTAGGGTATTGAGCTCCCGCCGCAAGATCCATAAGGCTCACTTCACCACCCCGTCTAGCATGCGTCGTGTGCTAATGAGCGCACCCCTCTCCACCGATCTCCGAACCAAGTACAATGTCTGATCCGTTCCGATCCGAAAAGATGACGAGGTCCAGGTCATTCGTGGGAAATACAAGGGAAGCAAGGGCAAGATAGTTCAGGTGTACCGCCGAAAGTGGGTCATCCATGTCGAAAGGATCACCTGGACATCAATGGCTCAACGGTCAACGTTGGGATTAACCATTCCAAGGTGGTCGTGACCAAGCTCAAGCTAGACAAGGATAGGAAATCACTCCTTGACAGGAAGCAAAGGGTCGTTCCGTGGATAAATCCAAGGGCAACACTTTAGACTTTCGAGCTCTCAATCAAAAGACTGCCCTCTCTTACTTTTCCACTAACGAAAGAAAAAGATTAAGTGCCAGAGCGGCAGACTCCTATTTGATCAAGAAACTCCATAATCAAAGTAGCTCAAGGAAGATTTTTACCGCTCCTCAGTCTAGGCACGAGTGTTAAAGTGGAATAATTTTGGATGATGTTCATTACGATCCATTCTATCATTACTCTATTCCCCAATTTTTTGCTTTTTATAATCATGGATTTGGTATTTTGTTTTTTAATTAGAAGTGTTAAAGTGGTATTTTGTTCTATCATTACATCTTCTTGAATTTCAACTTGGCATTCTATGATTCAAAGATTGTGCTCGAGTAATTAGACTTGTTGGATATTTGTTTGAAATCAATTTTTTGGGTGATTGAATAATCACGGATCGGTACCTTTCTCATCGCCGGAGCTCCAATCTCCGGCTGGCGCGTCTGCAGGAATTAGGTCGGGGTTTTGGGGTCGCCGGTCTCGTCTTGTTGCGTCGTTTTCATATAAGCTGAAAAATTTGTACTCCGGGCATGGCTGAAGAAGGAGGGAGGACTTTCTCGTATTAGTTGTATATTCATCATGAGGATGGCGGAGGATGATAGGTTGATCTTTCAGTGCGGGAGGAAGACATTCGAAGTTTACAGAATTGGAGTGAAAGAGCTTTTCGAATTCCGGGTGGTGGAAAGGTACAGGGCAGACCTCACGAAGCTTTCCTCTCTTCGGTGCAGTTTGAATGGGTGTGTACATTGCTAGATAGTTTCTCTACTTTCAAAGGGTTGTGCTGGAAGAAGAGACGGGGAAGGCGACGAGAATTTCTGGTGGCTGAAGAGAGGAATGCTTCGGGGTTGTTTATTAAAATCCTGATTAAGGGATCAGCCAGATCAGGAATGATTTGTATCCCTGAGAATGTGGAAGATGGCGGGTGGGGGTGACCGCAAGAGGAGTCCGAGTTGTTGTTATGTATGGCAAATACTTTCTATTTGAGTTTCCATCAAAGAAGGAAGCTAACAGGATTCTTCAGGTAAAGGATTGGGTGGGGAACCAGCAGCCCCTCTTCTTGGGCGAAAATCCTCGTTCGGTATGGGAAGAAGATAACGGGTTCGATCAAAATAGGAGTGGTGGAAGGATTTTTGAGGTTCCCATTTGGGCGGAGGGCAACTTTCTGCCAGCCGTGGTTGAAGATTGATGGTGGTGGTGGCAGAGACGACGGCTCTGGTGTGACGTTTAGTGGGGGTGTTGTCGGGGGTGAAGAGGGAGGAGAAACTCACGCGCGGTCAAAGAAGGGACAATGGCAGTCTGCTGCAGAGTCGCGTACTGCGTGCAACAGGTCTGATGTTGGCACGTGGGTGGAGAGGAATTCAATTTTAAAATCAAAGCAGTAGACAACGTTGGTACTAGTAAGACTGCTGGCGATTTGGGCCACTCATTGGATAGGAGTGATGGGCCTGAAAATGGATATAAGGGAGGCCCAGATTTTGGGGAAGGTCCATCGACTGGGGTTAATTTGGGTCAGAGGGATAATATTGCGGTTGACGTTGACCCAAATAGGAGGGGGGGGCTCGATTTGTGGGTCATTCCCCTCTTTCTTTATAGATGACCCTGTTATTTTGGAAGATTGTCTTGGAAATATGGGTCACGAGACCGAAGACCAAAGCCAGGGGGTTGAGCCCAACAACCAAATTGACTTATCAAGGACGGAGAACGATATAGTCACTGTAGAGTGATACAGGATGCGAGCACTTAGCGAAGGAAGGATTGAATGTATTGAAGGAGATGGCGACTGGATCTCCAGCGGTGAGGAGCCAAAACGAGTTGCGAAAAAGAGATAACGGGTTTGTGATGGGGGAGGATTGCTGTAATCCGAAGTCAGTTGCTGAGGATGGCAGTTTGCGTAAGATCTCTTCTGAAATTTTGATTGAATTATCGGGCGAAGAAAAGGGTACAGAAACTGGTTTGGGTGACGAAAGTGTTTGTGAGCAGATGGTGAAGGACAGGTCGAGTAATCAAAATATTATGGAACATGAGACTGTTACAGGAAAGAGTCAAGATGAAACGCAAGAGGGAAATTCCAGCTTTCCAGCTTGCGGCGATCATAGTAGTCATGGGTCAGATGCTCAGTTGGATAGTTCTTTTGACAGGGTTGGTCCAAAGGTTATAACACCTCACATGGGATCTCCAGAAGTACTACAAGCAACTCCTCTGAATTGTTCTCCTTTGAATGTGGTGCTGCCAAATTGGGAACAAGAAAACGAGATGTTGACAACTACGGAGGACACAGAATATTTCCGTGTGGGTTAGCAGGAGGATGAAAGGTTTTGGGAGAATCTTAGGGGCATCTTGCAAGGATTATGAAGAAAAATTCCTTAACACTGTTGTTGGAAATAGAAAAGGACAGGAAAGGCAAAGGGGGAGGGGATCAGCAGCAGTAAGTCAAAAAGTCGAGGTCGCAGCAACAGGGAGCTAAAAAATCTCAGTTGCAGTCTGAACTTTGACAAAGTGGAGAAGGGGGTGAATGGGGTTTGAATATTCAATCTTTTTCAGTTTTTTTTATGGATATACGGATTATCTCTTGGAATGTGTATTAAAGAAGAGTCCAAAAGGCTAGTAATTAAAGCGGCATTAAGGAGATGGAGACCTCAGGTGATTTGCTTACAAGAAACTAAAATGGAAGAAGTTAACAGGAAACTAGTTATGAGTGTGGGAGGTGGCAGATGGTCTAAATGGGAGCACTTGGATGCAAATGGAGCCCTATGGAGGGATTTTAGTAATATGGGACAGCAGAGTAGTCAATAGAGTGGGAGTGATTCTTGGCAAGCACACTATCTCGTGTCTGTTTGAGAATAGTAACAACGACCTAAGGTGAATTTTTTCAGGTGTGTATGGTCCTTGTGCAGATGCGGAATGTAGAGGTCGGTGGGATGGCCTTAGAGATGTTTTTGACAAATGGAAGTTTCCATGGTGTATTGGCGGGGATTTTAACGTCATCAGATTTCCGCCCAAATGTACAGGAACAAAGGTGTTCTCCCCTGCCATGACATAATTTAATGACTTTATTAGTGAGATGGAGTTAATTGATTTGTAGAGTGGACTTTCACGTGGTCGAGAAATAGTGAGATGAAGCAATGCTCTAGAATAGACAGATTCTCGGTGTCAACGGGGATTTCTCAAGATTGTTTACCAAGGGTAGTCTCGGACCATGCTCCTCTTGTTCTTAACTGCGAAGGGGTGCGTAAAGGTAAGACCCCATTTTGTGTCGAAATCATGTGGTTCGAGGAACCTGGTTTTCTGGATTTGGTGAAGGAGAAATGGCAGTCCTACTTGGTAGAAGGTGACCCCTGTTTCAGATTTGCGAAGAAGCTGCAGTGGTTGAAACAGGACCTCAAAAGGTGGAATAAACAGATTTTTGGGAATATCAGAGTTAGGTTGGATAAATACTTAGAGGTGGTGAGATCCTTGGATGAAAAAGAAGGCGCGTCTGGTTCGAGTAGGGAGGAATATGCTCAGAGGTCTACGCTACAAACATAAATACAGAGACTTCTTAAAAGTGAGGAAATCAGTTGGAGTCAGAAAGCTCGGGTCCGGTGGCTGCGTGAAGGTGATAACAACACGAGGTTTTCCATAAAATGGCAACCATCCACAAGCATGGTAATCAGATTAGGAAAGTGTTAATCAACGGGGAGTTGAGTTGCTGGAAAACGAAGGTGAGATCAGAACAGGTATAGCAAGGTTTTATGTAGGCCTGTATAACGTGGAAGAGGATTCGGCGGTTAAGCTGAAGGGGGACTCTATCAGTGCAGAGAATCAGAGGTAGCTTGAAACCTCTTTTTTCAGAAGAGGAAGAGGAGGTGTTCGCTGCAGTTAAAGGTATGAAAGGGGATAAAGCTCCCAGAAATGCTGGACAATGCTAAAGGATGAGCTGATGGGGGTCTTTTATTTTTTCCACAAGCATAGGAGATTCGAGAGGAGTCTAAATGCTTCATTCATTGCTCTCATTCCCAAAAAGGCACGTGCAGAGGATATAAAAGATTTCAGGCCTATCAGTCTTATTGGAGGGGTGTATAAGATAATTGCAAAAGTCCTATATATCCGCCTTAAAAAGGTTTTAGGAAAGTGATTTCTGACTCAACATGCATTTGTGGGTGGTCATCAAATAACAGATGCGGTGCTTATCACGAAGGAGGTCGTGGATTCTATAGTTCGCAGCAGGGAGGCAGGATTAATTTGCAAATTGGATATAGAAAAGGCCTATGATCATGTGAGCTGGGAGTTTCTGGACTACTTGTTGTCAAGGATGGGGTTTGGGAGATGCTGGAGGGAGTGGATGGTTTCCTGCATTTCATCGGTGAGATTTTCAGTTTTGGTGAATGGGGAGCCAGCGGGTTTCTTTGCTAGCTCAAGAGGTCTTTGACAGGGAGACCCCCTTTCTCCGTCCCTGTTTATTATAGTGATGGAAGCTTTGAGTAGGATAATAGATGTTTCCATTTCGAGACAACTCATTAATGGTTTTAAAGTGAATAGGGAAAGGGGTCATGAATTGATGGTTTCTCACCTTCTATTTGCGGACGACACTTTGGTTTTTTGTGATGTGGAGGCGAGGCAATTGGGGTATCTCCGTTTGGTTCTTCTATTCTTTCAGGCTGCCTCCGGATTGAAGATCAACATTCAAAAGAGTGAGCTCTTTTCAGTTGGGACGGCTGATTCTATGGACAGTTTGGCAGAATTCTTTGGGTGTAAGGTTGGTTCCTTCCCGACTTCTTACCTTGGCTTACCCCTTGGGGCACAATCTACCAATAAAGACATGTATCAAAAGGTTCGAGCGAAGGCTAGCGGGGTGGAAGAAGTAATATCTGTCTAAGGGTGGCAGATTGACTCTAACTAAGAGTACGTTATCTAGCTTACCTACTTATTTCATGTCAGTCTTCGATATGCCGGTTTCTTTGGCCAAGAGACTAGAAAAGCTGGAAAGAGATTTTTTTGTGGGAAGGCCAAATGGATGAGAGGAAATATCACTTGGTGAAATGGGAGGTAGCTTGTTCCAACTTGAAGAATGGAGGGTTAGGGATCAAAAGATTAAAAGCCTTGAATTTTGCTTTTTTGGGGAAGTGGCTGTGGCGCTACTTAACGGAGAAGGTGGCTCATTGGAAGAGAGTTGTGGTGGCCAAGTATGGGGCTGGGGACCATATGTGGTTTCCAAATGAGGTGAATTCTTATAGTGGGATGAGGGTTTGGAAAAGCATTAGGAAAAAATGGGATCTGGTGGTACGCTTCATCTCTTTCAACGTGGGTAAAGGGGACTCGGTTAAATTTTGGAGGGACATTTGGTGTGGAGATTTGGAGTGGCAGCGAGCTTTTCCCTCTTTATTTAATTTAGCCGTGAACAAGGAAGAGTATGTTAGCTTGGTTACGTTAGTTGATGGTGACGCCGTCACGTGGAATCCTGTTTTTAGAAGGAACATGCAAGACTGGGAGATGGGTACTCTTGAGGCCTGCGCGATAAACAAAAGATGGACAGAAATTCTTATGATTCCATTGTGTGGAACGGGAAGAAAGATAGGCCTTTTTCGGTTAAGTCTTTGTACCAACTTATGGTGGCTAGTGACAGGTCTTTTCCGTGGAGGAGCGTTTGGAAATCAAGGGCTCCATATAGGGTGGGGTTTTTTTATATGGGAAGCTGCGCTCGAAACCATCTTAACAGGTGATAACTTGAGGAGGCGGAGAAAAATCTATATTAATTTGTATTTCATGTGCAAGAGAGACGGAGAAAGTGTGAATCATCTGCTGATTCATTGCCCGGTTGTGACTTGTGGAATTTATATTGAATCTGTTTCAAGTTACTTGGGTGATGCCAAACTTGATCAAGAAGTTGCTTTTGTTCTGGACTTTGTACAAGCACAAAAGAAAAAAACTGTTTTTGGGATGTTGCTCCGCTGGCGGTTTGTTGGTCTATTTGGAAAGAAAGAAACCCTAGGGCTTTCGAGAACGAGGAAAGGAATTTGGAGGGGATCAAAAATCAGATCATTCAGACTATGTATTTCTGGTGCAATGAGGCGATTTTGACGGAATCTAATCCTTTTGTAGAGTTTGTGGATAACATTTTTGTTGGCTAGCAAGGGTTGGTTGTATATTGTCCATGTGCATAGGACACGTCACCTATTTTGACGATTTCATTTATATACCATATTTACTTATCAAAAAAAAGTTTTTTAAAACAATTATAATTTTAAAATATCTCAAAATATCAAATGGATATCAATTTTTATTTTAATTAGTTGTAATTTATTTAAGAAAAATTATAATTTAAAAATATATTAAACATCAATGGTTATTAATTGGATGGAGAGATGAACTTACATTGCACCCTATTGACTTGATTGGCCAAGTATAGTCACTAAATTGAGAAAAAAAAAGTAGAGTGAGCTTAACGAAAAAAATGTGAAAGAAGGGTGACCAAATTGCTATTTAAGCCTTTCTTTTTTATATTTTCTATATTTTTGGAAAGTAAAAACATAGTTTTTAGATTCAAATAAATTTTGGTCCCTCAACTTAGTAAGGATAATTTTGCCATTTGATAATATTTTTGACGGAAAATGTAACAGTAATCCCGAAAGGGGGGGAATCTCACAAAAAAAAAAAGAATAGTAGGACTAAATGAATAAAAAAGTAACAGGTAGGAGTAGGACCAAACTAAAAATTCCGAAAAAGTTGAGAGACCAAAAGATATATGGATCCTACCAACTATTGTCCCAAGCCCAACCATTCATCCACTTATATGGGCAGCATTAGACTTCTCTCAGTTTCCCATGCAAACAACCCCCCCTCCCAACCAAAAAATTAAAAAGAAAAAGAAAATCCAGCATAATAAGAATGCAATCCACTTGACAAAGTTTTTCAAGTCATTAGGTGATATTGACCGATAAAAGAATAATAACATTCAAATGCAATAGAGAGTAAAACGTCTCAATGAGTCAATGGCCAAAGAAAACACTGAAATCTGTGTCCAGTTTAGTGACAAATAAAATATAAAGAGCACACAACACGGACAATAACTTTAAGACTTTAGTCACTAAAAATAAAAATATAAACAGAACCTTAGAAGTCTACACAAGATTTAATGTCTGGCCTGGGCAGTTGGACAAATATATGTGCATATTCTAATTCTTATTTCAAAACATGAAGCAATAATCTTTTTTTTTTTTTTTGATAATGAACATGAAGCAATAATCTTGTCAATTCCAAGTCGGTCCAAATATGTCAATTTATTGTGTCAAATTTTCTAGTTAAGTTGATGACTGATAGGGGCTACAATACACAAACACACACACATTGCAAAGATCCAAAGTAATATTGTTTTGAAAATATTTTTGGCTATACATAATTATAACAATTCTTTTCTTCATTTTGCAAAAGCTCTAGAGGCCAATCCTATTAGGTTGATCTTAGACTTTTCTTCAGCTTTACACTCACTCAGAGGTTTTCGTTTCTTTTTTTATTGAAAGAAGAATATATTAAGAAGGAAGAAAGATTACATAAAAGATGGATATGTCAAATTCAATTTATTTTATGGTTTTTGTTTGTTGAGATTTTCATTTTTAAGTTTATTTCAATAACATGTGTTGGGTTGGTGTGTGTGAGAGATTGAATGCTTTTGGATGTTTAATTATACTCTTTTTAGATGAGTTACAAAATTTTATAGCCAATAAAATGTATTATTTCTTTAGTTTTTGGGATATAGTCTTTTTTTATAGTGTATATTGATCCAACTCCTACAAAATCTCAAGCATATATTAATTTATTCGCATCATGCTCACTTTCACATCCATCCTAACACACGAAATCTAGTATATTAAGAAGGAAGAAAGATTACATAAAAGATGGATGAATTACAACAAAACAGCCCTCCAATCCGCTGAAAAATGGAAAAAGGGCACCCGACAAAAGCACTCCGGGCACTTGGCCAAGCGAAGCAAGACAGACCACTCTATCCCGTCAGAGAAGTTTGACCAAACACTTAATGGTAGACCAGAAGAAAGGATCTAATTGCTTCTACTAAAATAACCAATTAATCCATATCATGTGATTCATTTTAACAAATTTAACTACAAACTGAGGAATAAATTATGTCAATTAATAACTTTTTCAAGCATCATTAGTTACTATTATAATTATAAATAGGGAGGGGTGTCTTTGAAGCTTCATTAATGTTTTATTTGAATTGCCAAAGCAACCCCAAATATAAGTAATAGTTGCACATCAACTAAATATATTATCCACATCCGAAAAACAACTACCCAATCACTCCTACTACTCCGGGAATAAATTAATCAAAACTATAACTTTTAAAAATATCCAGTAAAAAATTGAACACAACAGATTATGGAACAAATAATATAAACCAAAAAAATACAGATATTTGTATGCATTGTGTGTGCCCTATTTACTAGTTAAATAAAAATGCTAAAAATTTGAATTTTTTTTTATAAAAGTTAATAGAACAATACCTTATCTTGCTGCGTAATGAATTCCCAATCATCAACTAGTTGCTTCTTTAAAGTGGAAGGAATTTGAATCTTTACAAGTTTTTCTGCAGATATATTATCCTTCTGAAAAATAAATGATGATTAATAAGAGCTTCAATGGCTCTCAGAATCTTTTAAACAACAAATTAATGAATAAAGGATTACATGTGTATGGAAAAATAAAATCTTTGTAGAGACAACAATACGGCAACAAATTCCAACAAATCATCCAAAATATTACTTTCCTGTTTTCTATGTGAAGAAGGAAAGTACATTGTGTAAAAGTTTCAAGAAATACATTAACTAAATATTCCCACCTTTCCAAAATGAGTGCCACACTTCAACTTTAGTCCATTCCAACATGCCAACATAAGTGTCGAATTCCCAAAAGTGCAAGTAGTTTTGGTCTTACTTTTACAGCTTATATCCATTAAAGTAAAGACATAGAGCATTGGAGCTCATTACGATATTCACTTAATCAATAGGCTTAGAAACGACTGTTTTCATTTATCAAAAGACAACTCAGATGGCACTGACCCACATCATATATGTCCTTGATCATGACAATATATATCACATTGGCTCCTTTTTTCGCTAATAACCTCCAAATTAGTCTCTCCCAGATACTCCAAGTCAATAAAAATCCTAAGCAGATTATTCCTTTCCTTTATATATTTTCAAGAATCCCTTCAATAAGCACCCATAATTGACCACCCAGGCACAAAACCAAACTAGGTCTTGGAATACATAGCTAAGTTGGGTCACAGCAACAATATACCAAATTTCCATCATAAGAGTAACCACCAAATTAGTCTCTTTCCCCATCTAATCCATAGTTTTCGGCTCCCACAGGAAAATTTAAGAGGTCAATCATTACCAGGGACAGCATTGGAATCAATCACCCTTCAGGCCATAAAATTACCTAAACAACTTTTGGTAAAAATGTTCAAACAAAAGAGAATTATAAGTAACATTTAGGAATTTGGTTCACTAAATTCCTTGGACCATCATGTTTTTGTCCTATGCTGGAACTTGGTCCAGTTACAGCATTTTTCAGTAAAGTTTCCTACAAGAAATACGTTAGTAATACACATAACCACCAACATTCCACAGGTGAGTGATTCCTCGTACAACTATACTAAACTCTGCCTAAGAATCTATGTACAATCTCTCTAAAGCATATAAGCATCTAACACAAAGCAGCTGAAACATACACGGAGATAACAGAAAAGATGATAGATTAGAGTATACCTCAGTGCCTGATTCACCCTTTCGCTTCTTCCCTTTTGCTCCTGCTACGACTATAAAAAAGAAACAAAAATTATCTAAACTTGGGCTGCGATAATAGTTTTCCAAACCGGACCGATAAAAACCAGACGAACCAACACTTACAGTTAGGTCTCGGTCCTATATTTTAGTAAAACTTGTCAAATTTTTTTTGTTTGATGAGTAGTAAAACTTGTCAATTGGTTCAGCCCCAATTTTGAAAATGTTGTCGAAGAAGAAGAACAATACAATTGTGTTGAAGCCAATAATCATAAAACAGTTCGGCAAAGAAATATATACGTACGTACAAGTTACATCAAGGTCCTTACAAATATAAAGGTATACAATATAATCCTAAATACACATATAACTATATTATAACACTCCCCCTCAAGTTGGAGCATAAATGGCATGCATGCACAGCTTGTTACAAATATAACTAATACTATTCTCATTCAATGACTTAGTAAACACATCCGCAAGTTGATCCTCATATCTAACATAACTCGTGACAATCACCTTATCTTAAAGTTTCTCTCAAACAAAATGATAATCAATCTATGTGTTTCGTTCGTTCATGGAACACTGGATTCGTGACAATATGAATGGCCTGGTTAACAGTTATCACACCATAACTACATAAGTAATGAGTTACCAATGCCAATCTCACCCAGGAACTGACGAATCCACACAAGCTCACACGTGGCATTACCTATAGCCCTATATTCAAACTCCGCACTAGATCTTGACACGCCTCTCCGCACTAGATCTCGTCTCCGCACCAGATTTCGACACGACTGGTTGTTTCTTTCTCTTCCAAGATACCAAGTTACCCCCAATAAATATGCAGTATCATGATAGAGTATCCTGAAGTAGACCTAGACCCTGCCCAATGAGCATCAGCAAACCCTTCAATTCTCATATGTCCATGATCACGATCTAGAACACATTGCCCCGAAGCCCGTTTAAGATATCTTAGAATCCTCACACCAGCATCCCAATGAGTAGTGCGTGGTGAAAGCAATATCTGGCTTGAGCAAGATAATTCAATTTACCAACAAGTCGACGATATCTCTCTGGCACAGCAAATTCTTCACCATTTTCAGCCCTAAGCTTTAAACTCTGATCCATAGGAGTGACTGAAGGTTTTGCTCCTAACATTCCCGTCTCACACAACAAATCAAGCACATACTTCCTTTGAAACAAGAAGATACCTTGCTTGCAACAAGCAACCTCGATACCCAAGAAGTATTTCAAACTACCTAAATCCTTAGTTTGAAATTTCGTTTGAAGAAACTCCTTAAGTGTACTAATGCATGCGCTATCACCGCTATCACCACTAGTAATAACAATATCATCCATATACATGACTAATAAAACAATACCAACACTACTCTGTCGATAAAATCCAAAGTGATCACTATGACACCTCGAAAGACCAAACTCTATCACCGCATCACTAAATCTGCCAACGTGAAGACTGTTTCAAACCATACAACGATCACTTTACCTTGCAAACCATACTAGATAACTCCCCTTGAGCAACAAAGCTCAAACCCTAGTGGTTGCTCCATATACACCTATACACCTCTTCTTGTAAATCACCATGAAGAAAAGCATTCTTCACATCAAGCTGGTGAAGTGGCAATGATAAGACAAAGCAAGTGATATGAGTAAACGAACAAAACCAAGTTTAGCAACCGGAGAAAATGTATTAGAATAATCAACGTCATATGTTTGAGCATATCCTTCGGCAACAAAAGGAGCCTTAAGGCGAGTCAAAGTTTCATCTGAATTTACCTTAATTGTGTACACTCGTAACACCTCGGATCCTTATGTGCTTGACTTGCCTGATATGTGTGCATGATTCTCATTTGCCTTGCATGACTTACATGTTGTGAGAGTCTTTATGTGTTTGGGTAGACCAATTGAGGTCAAAACTCTAGTATTGTGTGATTCATACTTGTTGGCTTGCTAGAGTTACAAGGCGTAACTCGACATTGGTATTTGGTAGGAACTCGACTCGGTCGAGAGTTTACTTACGTAGTTCCTCCTCGTGACCTCGGTTATACCTAAGGTCTTTACATGATTGATATAAGCGTGCTTGGATGTGTTTGATTTCATGTTGGATGTGTTCCTTAAGTCTATAGGTGTCTATGACGCTTTAACCATAGCCTTCGTCTCTATTGCGATGCATGAAACCGAGTCTCGTGAACGTCTTGTCTTTTAGAGGCTCGATACTCTTGATTGTTGTTTAACTTCGTAGAAGTATTCGAGTCTATTCCTTAGCCCCTAGACTTGCTTTAAGTCTCTTGTTCTGGCCCACCCAATATTCGCTTCATTCGTTGTTTCGATCGTGGGTTAGTTGTGCCTTGATCCGATTTCCTTTTGGGTTGTTTCAGGTGTGGTTCGGGCAAATCACGGACTTGTTTTGAGTAGGGTTTCAACCTTGTATGGTTGGGGTTTGAGTTGGGGTTCATTTTGGCTTAGTTTTAAGCCCATTTTCCTTTGGATGCGGTCGCATTGACTCATCAATGCCCTTGCATTAAGATATGAGAGTTTCATTTCACGTAGAATGGAGGATGAGCTCGCATTGTAGGGCTCAATGCGACCACATTGAGCCTGGCTATGCTCGAAGAAGATTTCTTCAATTTTGGATTTTGGCCGTGAAATACCTATTCTACCTTTAATGAAACCTTCCCTAATCTATCCTAATTAGGTCCTAACATCTTAGATTAGTTTGGTTGATGACGGATTGAGTTTAGTTAAGTGTATTTATCACTAAACCTTCTCTAATTGAACTATTAAGTTACCTATTGTGCCCCCTTGTGTTTGACCTTTATAACATCACACACCAAGCTGAAGCTCTCATTCTTTTCTCAGATATTTCTTCCCCAAACCGTCCATTAGAGAGAGAGAGACTAAGGAGAACCAAGGTGAGATTGGTGTGTGTAACACCATTCCCGACGATCCGACTCCATAGAATCGAAGCCCTAGACGAGTAGTCTTTCCCCTCGATTCAATCTTTGATTCCATAGGTTTGTTGTCACGCTTGGTAAGTTGCTACCCCCTTCTTTGTGCAAACTAGTTATAATGAATTCTAGGTTATTGTAGACATGTGTACCATGCTATAAATATCGTTATCAACTTTATATGCTGGGGATTTTGGATGAATATGATGTATGAACATGTGGGTTCAATAGAGATGGGTTATTTGAGTAATTAGACTCTAGACATAAAATAAAAGGGTTTAGGAACCCGAATCTTGCTGAAATTGGATTTGTGACCTAAGTTGTCAAACCTATCTTTCAACTCAACATAGTTAATTAGGGAATTAACGAGTTTATATAAGGTCTTGGACAAAGTCCTACGATTATTGAAGTCACGGGTTTGCAATAGTAAGACGTTGCTTTAGGTGAGGAGTCCTACGGAGTTAGGATGATTAAGGTTGTGACTTCCGACTCGTTAGAGTCGCTATGCATGCACGTTAGTGGCACCGTCTCGTTAAAGGATATGTTCATGACTATTATGAGGTTTGTGTTGAATTGGGGGATCAGAATGAGGGTTTGTATTTCATTTGTGTACACCTTGGCACTCCACCTACAAAGTCTACTCGGTTAGTCTCGATGTATAAGAGGGTTAATAACTATTATATACTTTCAATGAATTGGCTTTGATGAGTTTAGTACTTGAACATTATATGTATCAGAATCATTCCGAAATTTGGGAATGGGTATCCATCGGTGTACGAATATCGTGTGGAGTGTGGTTAATTGAACTTATAGAATGGAGCACCATTCTAAGAGATTATGAAGAGTGTATTCTCAACACTCAACACGTAGAGACTATTTAGATGGTCTCAAGGTATAGTGGATTGTACTTTGGATATGATTTCATTGGATTGAACTTGATAAGGTCGTTATGCGCGTGAATTGTGATTTAAGTTATGGAGTGGGTTACCTCTCCAAGGAGATTGTGACAAGTGTACTTTGGACACTCATATCGGTGTTTTTTATGGATTGCTATTTCAAGTATTGCCCCCGTCGGTCTTCTTATGTCAGGATATGGCTCAAATAATAAATATTCCTTTTTAGGTGGTCTACGAGCTGCTACTCAATCAATTAGTTATGAAATACCATTAACCCTATGTGTGTTATCAATATCTCTACGTGTGATTCGTTAAGACACAACCCCCTATCTATTTTCTTTCTAGGACGGAAGTGTCATGAGTTGAATATATATTTTGATTTGACGATTTATAGAGACTGTTTATATGGTCTCGGGGCACAATGTGATTTGTTTGCATGCTATTTATGAGTTACGCTTGGTTATATGCTAGAAATGAATTCTCTATGCTCATTTGATAATATTACTTATGAAAGGTATTATGTGGAACTGCTTGAAGTTTGATTGGTTCTTGAAATGCCTTAGGGTTTCAATGATATTGCATTTGTGAACTTGTGTTGAACTAAGGTTTTGTAGTAAACGTGAACCTAGCTAGTGACTTGAATCGAGAACTTATATCGGGTTACCTTGCATATAGCAATCATACCCTAAATTGATTAACTTGTAGTGAAGACTTAACGGAGTCGATATTAGGGAAGAATTGAAAATCCGAACACCATGTTAAATCCCTACGAGGGTTAGTATTTGTTTGAGTAGGTTTTCTAGCTTTCGAGTTTTGATTGGTTAAGTGCACATTTACGGCACTTGTGATTAGAGACTTGTGTAGCTCTAATGTGATTAGTTGATTGAATACAACTATATGCTTGATCATGACCCCTGTTTGACATTAGACGAGGCACTACCTTCGCACTCGATCCCAAATTTGAAAAACAACGATGTTTGATTATGACTTTCTTGGTACAGTTTTATGACATACTTGACTGGATGAGTTCTCCTTACTTGATTTTATGGCAAGTAAATACTACTTGTGCATTGCATAAATTAAGCTAGCATAATTTGATTTGATTAGTTGATGGTGGGACGATGCATCACCTGCACGAATTATGGGATTCGCTATACCAGATACCGCACACACCCCTCCACTGTTGGCCACAGTGGGGACGTAGCCCCTTTGACGTATGCAATACACGCGACACTAGCTTGCTATTTTCCCGAGAAAGTTGTTGGTACTTTGATACACCAATCACAGGTATCTGTGGCACAATATGGTTTAACATTGTGTATTGTAGGAGCAACGCAGTGGCATTGATACGGTAACTTATCCAACTATTATGTGGCTTACTATGAGCACTTATGAGACCTCAATGTACTATATATAATGTGAGATTTACGTAACCGTGTTTATATCAATTGTGTATCACTTGACATATTTGATATGCGTGAGATAATGGATGATGTATTGTATGATTATGAGACTATGCTTCTTAGTATGTCATATTGTTGTAGTTGCCAAGTCTTTATGATTCACCCCACGCCTTTGTTTACTTAGTTTGCAGATTTACAGTTAGCTCGTTGTGTGGCCGGCTAGTTCGTGTTTGTCGCGGTTGATCCTCCAGGACAGCTTCCCGTTGAGGACGTGTCTCTTATTTATATTTGGTAAGGAGTTGTGATAGGATTATATCAATCCTATGAGTTGTTGTGTAGAACTGTGTTTTGATATTTGTAATAGTCTTTGAGCCAACATTTGTCGTGCGGTTCTTAGATGTATATATTTCTTTGTACCCCGGTTGGTATTCTGGTTCTTTTTTTTTTTTGATAAATAAAGTATATATTAATAACAAAAGCGGTAAAGAAGGAGCCGCAACCTATATACACTGGAGGATTACTCCAATAATTACAGATTACAAAAGTTCGCTACGAAGTCAGCAAAAGAGTTGACCTCAGACCTAACACCGTCACTACACCAAAAATACAACAGCTGAAGCATATCATTCTTCAGCAACGGCAAACAGCTCTTCCTCGTTATCAAATGCTCCCCTATTCCTCTCTTTCCAAATCACCCAACATACTCCCAAAGGAATAGTATGCCAAATAAAATCTCTTCGTTTCCTCTTGTGCAAAGCCCAACAAAGAAAGAGATCCTTAATAGATTCCGGCATAGCCCAAGGTAAGTTAAAAATGTGAAAGATAAAATCCCACAAGACGCCCGCCACCGGACAATGAAGCATAAGATGATCAGCAGTCTCACAATTACTTTTACACACATAGCACCAGCTCACTGTCACCTTACCGCGTCTCCGAAGATTATCCCCTTTAAGAATGGCTTCGTTCACCACTTCCCAAATAAAGAAAGCAACTCTAGCCGGAGCTTTAGTCTTCCAAATAGCTTTCCAGGAAACAGACCCCTTCCCCCAATATCCGAGCCAAAGTAGTAAGACTTAACCGAGAACATTTTGTTTTTAGCCCTATCCCAGATGACCTTGTCAACAATACTCCTGAACAGTTGCTGAGAATATAGCAACTCGGAGAGCCGGAGAAAACTCTGCACTTCCTGAAAACTGGATTCCAACTGATCAAACCTCCTTCGTGCGAAATAATAGCACTGATGAAAACTTCTTTATCACTCGCAATGTTAAAAAGACTAGAAAAGGCCCTCCACAGCTCCACATGACCACACCACCTGTCCAACCAAAATCTGACCGTAGAGCCTTCTCCTACCTCAAAGGAGATATTTCTAGCGAAAGCATCCCACCCTTTCCGGATTCCTTTCCAAACTCCCACCCCATAAAACAAGGAAACTTCCTTAGGAAACCAAAGATGATTTCCTTCCCCATACTTGCTCACCACCAATCTCCTCCACAAAGCGTCCTTATCGATCAAGAATCTCCACAACCATTTACCCAACAAAGCTCTATTAAAAACTCTGATGTTCTTAACCCCTAGGCCACCAGATTTGATACCATAACACACTTTGGACCACTTAACTAGGTGATACTTGCGATCCACCATCGAACCTTCCCATAAGAAGTCCCTTTCAAGTTTTTCTAGTCCCTTTCTGGTTCATTATTCTCGGTAGAGTTATTCTTATTTCAGTATTTTTCTCAAGCATGTCTTGGCTCGTGGTTTCTAATTAGTTGGTTTTTCCTCTAGCATACTTTAGCAGTCGAGTGGTTGTTGTTTGGTCGGGTTGCCTGTTATTGTGTCGGCCTTAGGTTTGCCGATGGTTTTGCTGCCCGTGTTTAATGTTGAGTCATGTATGTCGTATAATTGTCCAGTGATATTCGTCTCTCTTTGGTTGATTTGTTTCCGTTCCGAGCTTAATAGCTTGGGGCTTCACCCTATTATTGCTTCCGCAGATTCAGTTTTTGAGTTTTAGTATCGCCGTTATGGCTTTACGGTTTCCTTGGAGCCTTGTTGGCTCGCGAGTTTTAGCCATTGTGCTTCGCAAATGCCTATCCTGTTATTAGATTGTTTTCGCAGCATGACCTTAGGATCTCGCATTGGGGTCTGGGTCGGGTCGTGACAACACCCAATGGCATGTTTACCGGTAGGTAGAGAAACCAAATCCAAGCATAAGAGCACTCATCTCTTCTTCCATAGCTACTCACCAACTAGGATGACCTAGAAGCTTCACTGCTTTTAGACACAGAATTTGGTATAGAATAAGACAAGAAGACCAACAAATGCACAATGCTCGGGAGATAACCCATGCAATTGACAAAGTTAGAAATAGATTGTAAAGTACAACTACGTTTACCTTTGCATTGAGCAATAGGAACATCAAAATCCGAAGAAGAATCAACCATGTAAGGATCAAGCGAGAAGTGAACTGGCTCGGCAGGAGCAGAATCAGGAGGCAAATTCTTTTGAGTACACGTGCGACGAGTATAAACATGCTCAATAGGAGGCCTAACCATCGGCGAAATAGGAGCAGGAGAAGAACTGGACCGCACTACTCGATAAACACGGAAATCATCTTCAGACATGGAAACAACAGAAGGTGCAACAGATGTGGGATAAAACGAAATGTAACATCGACACAAACGAAATACCGGTTCAAGTCCAGAGAAAAACAACGATACCCTTTTTGACTACGAGAAAAACCCACAAATATGAATTTAAGTGCCTTAGGATCTAACTTAGTAAGACTCGGATGATGATCACGAACAAAACAAACAGACCCAAATATCCTGATACCCTGAATAAAGAAGCTGAGAGGAGAACAAGACAAGATATGGAATCTCTCCTTGAAGGAGAGTAGAAGGCATCCTATTAATGAGATGACAACCAGTTAAGAATAGGGGTGGCAAATCGGTTGTACTGGGCCGTTATCGGGCCATCACGATAACAGCACGACACGATAAGCACGACCACGGCACAATAAGCTTATCGTGCCTAATATTAAAACCCGAACACGACACGATAAAAACACAAAAAGCACGGCACGACATGATAGACACGATAAACAAAAAAGTACGATTTATTTAGTCAGGCCCATTAAGGACGTTAAGCCCAATAAACATTATCAAATATATAATTTTGATTTTTTAATACATATTTTGAAAATTTATCAATATAAATAGTCAAGTAGTTTAAAAGTCATAAATGTTCAAATGATAAACTATGAAATAATCATGAAAATAGTTCGAAAGAAGTGAACAACCCCCAGTAAATTTTAAAAAATATATTTTAAAAACATATATATTTCAGTTATCGTGTCTTACCGTGCTTATCAAGTCAGCTAGATAACAATCCATTTTTATCGTGTCTTATCGTGTTGGCCCTATAATGGCCTGAACCTGATAAGCACCCACCAAACCCTATAATTTCGTACCGTGTTCGTGTCAGCCAATCATGTCGTGGCTCAAATTGCCACCCCAAGTTAAGAAAGCATCTGCTCGAAATTGTTTAGGTACATGCATTTGAAAGCAGAGACAGCAAGCAACTTCAAGTAAATGACAACTCAGCTACCCCATTTTGTTGAGGTGTATCAAAACACGAGGATTAGTGAAGTATACCACAAACGGCCATGAACCTAGAATATACATTAGAAAAGTACTATTGAGCATTATCACTACGAAGTAGTTTAACAGGCACGATAAACTGAGTTTCAATTTCAGCACAAAAGTCGAAAAAAATATCAAATAATTCAAAATGATTTTTCATTAAATAAATCCAAGTTACACGGGATAATCATCCACAAAGGTGACAAAATATCGATATCCTAACTTAGAGACCACGGGACTAGGGCCCCACACATCAGAATGTAGAATGTACAACATCAAATTGGGCATTCACCCGCTTATTAACCGAAGGAAAGTAAGAAATACGATTATGTTTCGCAAATTGACAGGCATTACACGCATGATCATACAAAGAAGAACTTGAACATGTAGTCAACGACATAGTCTCAAAGAAGTAAAGTCGCACGAGCCCAAAATACACAATGTGTAGGAAAAAATAAGACCTCACAATTATGATCACGAGTAAACCGACTAATAGACAAGAGGTTAAACGAAAAACCCAAAATATACAAAATCGAAGACAGTTGAAGAGACAACGTGAGACATATATTACTGAGCCCCTGAATAGGAGCAATTGAACCATTTTCTAGGGTTACACTAGGATTACCCAACGCACGAGTAAACGAAGAAAAGAGACCATGGTTGCCAGTCATATGATCGGAGGCACCCGAATCAAGAACCCATTGACAACCAGACAAAGAGACACATGCATTAGGGTTACCTGTTTGAACAAATCTTCAGACATCATCACCCTCTCACCCTCACTCGGATGAGGTTGTGCAGGAGTACGTTAAGGCAACATGAGCGAAGCGATCAGGTGGTTTCCCATGTAGTTTCCAGAAACTACGAATCATATGACGTGTGTCCCCACAATGATAACAAATACGGACTTCTAAATTCGCTTTACCACCACCTCGACCACTACGACCACCGATGCAACTCCAAGTACGACTCCCTCTACCAGGCCCTACCACCTCAACCACCATAGTCGAGGTTCGACGCATATGACTAACACTTCCAGTCACATTATTACTCGCGCTAGACTCTAAGGAAGTACGAAGAACATGAGAAAATGCATCTTGAAGAGATTGGATAAAATATGTGAACTCAAAGTGCTAAACTCAGAGTGAGCTCATGCCACAAACCAGCAAGAAATCCAAGTATCATTAGTTGTTCCCGTTGTGCCTGCATGTTATGAACATCCGCACTCAACGATAGTAAGGAACTCCATTCCACAGCTAATTTCTTGTAATCAGCCAAGTGTTGAGTCATAGTGCGATCTCGCTAATGATCGTGACGAAGCATCGCACAAGATAAATCATAAATACGGTTCAAATTATCTTTGCCCCCGTATATAACAGCCAAGTACTCCCACATATCTCGAACATTAGTAGTATCAGCGACTAACTCTGCAACCTCGTCATCCATTGAATTCATAAGCTTCCCATACAAATCGGTATCATCTCTCATCCACATAGTGTTTTTCTCACAAACATTTCAATAACAAGGCACCACATCAAATAGTTCTTCCCCGTAAGTCGCTTATCTGTAATCCTCAAACCAACATAGATTCTTTCGTTGCCCTTTCAAACTCATTTCAATAACACGGCGCCACATCAAATAGTTCTTCCCCGTAAGTCACTTATCTGTAATCCCCGAACCAATGGAGATAACTTTAAAAACCAAAGCCTTACCATCGGAGGTCCTAGAAGTAAACATTGTGTTACTTTTGAAATTACGCCAAAGCCAAAACAAAAATACAGTGCATTGAAGCAGTTAGCGCACCACCAAAAAATTGTCAAACTAAAAAATAAACGTCGAAACCTGAAAGAAAACATGTGGGCAAACTTGTATGTGGATGTCCATCGAGAAAATTCCGGTAGACGCACCGGCGCATGAGGTACTATTCCAACACCAGCCGGCAACGAAAGTAACACAGAAAGGTTCGCCTTTTCTAGGCGACTACACCGAGTGAATTCCTTCCCCATCTTAATTCCAATCCTGGATTACAAAGGCACATTCAAGAATTGCTATGCACGAAGACATGATTCACACTACACTAGGATCAGTTCAACACTCCACAAGGGTCGCACGATCAAGGCAACTGAAATCCCCTAGCTCTGATACCATGTTGTCAAAGAAGAAGAACAATGCAATTGTGTTGAAGCCGATAAGTCGATAACCATAAAACAGTTCGGCCAAAAAATATATATGTATGTACAAGTTACATCAAGGTCCCTACAAATATAAAGGTAATACAATATAATCCTAAATATACATATAACTATATTCTAACAAACCGAACCAATTAGAAACAAACCGAACCAATATATGTATTGTGTACATAATATATAATTATATATATGTGTGTTTTAGTAAATAAATATTTCAAAAACTTATAATTTCAAACTAAGTAAAAAATACCTTATGTTCTACTTTCTAACCCTAGTCTTGCATGAACAAGTTTATAATGCAAAGACTCTACCTTTATTTTTTGACAAAGGTAAAGAATATATATATATGAAGTGCGTCAAAACAGGTGACGCGTCCTTAACATAGAAGTATACACTTCACAAAAATAACCCACTAGCCAATATGAAAAATATTCACAACATCTGCACTAGTGTTATCACTATGAATCATAGTATGGTCTGCCCGTACACTCCATCCAAGCATGTTCGAGAGCAGCGATTTCCTCGAAGCAACCATAGATCCCTCTTCATTATTGAACGCCCTTCGATTTCTTTCTTTCCAGATCGTCTGGCATACGCTTAACGAGGCAACATCCCATAAACTATTCCTGCTCTCACTCCTCCCAAAATAAGACCAATTCCAGAAAAGATCATTGGTAGATTGGAAGCACCCATGATATGTTAAACAGACAAAAAGGGCAGACCAAAGAGTCCCCACTTGCAGAGATAGCACCGATTAGTATACAGAAGGCCTCTTTTCCTCAAGTTATCACCTGCTAGAATGGCTCCATTTGCTACCTCCCACACCAAAAGGCTGGAACCCCAGATTTCCATATCGCCCTCCACGGGAACAAGTTTGTGTTGCTGCTGTCCAGTTTTCGAGGAATACCCGTTCACCGAGAACACTTTACTTTTGACATCGTCCAATAATACTTTATCTGCTGGAAGGCCAACTTTCTGAGCATATAATAACTCGAACAGTCTCAATCTCCCAGTCTTGAAATTTCTGCGAAAAGAAGGATTCCACGAGATCCTTCCCTCCTCTAAATTAAGCACATATTTTATAGAACACTCCTTTCCTCTAGCCAGAACAAACAGATTTGGGAAAGATCTGCATAACTCCCCTCCATCACACCAATTGTGATTCCAAAACATCACTGAAGATCCATCACCAATTTTAAAAGAGATGTGTATGACGAAATTATCCCATCCTCTTCTTAGACCTTTCCAAAGGCCCACCCCAAAGGATTCATTGAAGGAAGCAGGAAACCAAGAATGATTTCCCTTATCATATTTACTCTCCACCACCTTCCGCCAAAGGGCCTCTCTCCATAAGATACCTCCACAACCATTTCCCAAGTAAGGCTTAATCTTTCCGGCTTAGAACTCCTACAAACTGACGACCATTTAATCAAATGAAATTTTTTCCCCTCCGAACCCCCTTCCCACAGGAAATCTCTTTCCGGCTTTTCTAAATGATTCCTAACCGAAACAGGAATCACAAGCAGCGATAGAAAATAAGTAGGCATGCGGACAATGTATTTTTCACTGGAATAAGCCTCCCCCCTTTGCACAAGTATTGCCTCTTCCAACCCGCTAGCCAACGTTCAAACCTTTCAATCACCTTGTTCCACACTGCTTTGCTTTTAAAAGGAGCCCCAATGGGTAAGCCGAAACAAAAGGCAGGGAGTCCCATTACCTCACACCCAAAAAAAGGAAGTCAAATCCCCCACGTCTCCAACAGAAATGATTTCGCTCTTAGAAATATTTATCTTAAGACCCGAAAGAGAAAACAGAGAGGAGCTGTGAGAACCTTAAACAGCAAACAATCTAGCTTTTGTACTTTTAGTGCCACGATGTGGTCTCACAGGGTTAAGCCCTTTTGTAGAGCTTGTGGATAACAGTTATGTAGGGTTGTAGGAGTTCATGGTGTTTTCCTACTTCTATAAATAGAACGTGTCACCTTTTTTGGTGCCCTTTTTTTATATATATACTTTTACTTATCAAAAGAAAAGACTTGAAGCCGCCTGAAAGAATAAAAGCACCAAACGAAGAAATCCGATTTGAGACTTTTCCGCCCTTCAGAAAACCAAGATGTTGTCCGCAAACAAGAGATGAGACACCTTGGTAAATGGACCCACCTGCCCTATCCACCCTGAATCCATCAAAAAAAACCTTCCAGCGTTGCTTTTTCCACCAAATTACTGAAAGCCTCCATAACTATGATGAACAAAAAAGGAGAAAGAGGATCACCTTGATGCAAACCATTCGTACTCCCGAAAAATCCAGAAGGTTCCCCGTTAACTAAGACGGAATACCAAGCTAAGGAAACGCAAAACAGAACCCAATTTCTCCACTTAACCCCAAACACCATTTTCTCCATCATAAACATCAGGAAATCCCAATTCACATTATCAAACGCCTTTTCTATATCCAGTTTACGTAGTAAGCCCGGTGTTCCACCATTGATTCTAGCATCCACTGCTTCGTTTACAATCAGCGGCGCATCTAGGATTTGCCTGTTTCGGACAAACGCGTGCTGGGAATCAGAGATGATTTTATCCATTATTTTCCTCAATCTATGGGATAGCATCTTCGCAATGATTTTATACACCCCTCCAACCAAGCTAATGGGTCGGAACTCCTTCACATTGCTAGCGGCTTTCTTCTTAGGGATTAGAGCAATAAAAGTAGCATTTAAACTTTTCTCAAAACGCGATTTCTCACGAAAATGATGGAAAACTCTCATCATATCCTCCCTTAAGACCTCCCAACATTGCTGAAAAAAAACTAAAGAAAAACCGTCTGGACCCGGGCTTTGTCACCACTCATTTTCCACAAGACCAGCACCACTTCCTCTTCCGTAAAAGGAATCTCTAGTTCAGTCGAAGCTTCCAAGTCAAGGGCCTTGGCGCCTTGCACGTGACCCCCTCTAGCACTGGTCTCCAATCACTGCTGTCCCTATAAAGTCTCTCATAGAACTTCACAATCCCTCTCTTGATCTCCTCCTTTTCTTCCAGATTCATCCCAATCCCATCAACTGTCAACTTTTGAATCTGATTTACTGAGGAGTGCGCACTTGCCATCCTATGGAAGAATTTGGTATTGTTATCCCCCTCCTTGAGCCACTGGACCCTAGATTTTTGTCTCCAACTAGTTCCCTCACATCTGGGTAGACGCTCTAGTTCCATCTTCAAATCCAATATTCTCCTCTCACCATCCCCAGCAGAAGCTACTGCCTCATCTGATTTCCTGACCTCTTCCTCCAAAATTGTACCATCTTCATTTTTTATTTTTTATTTTTTGCTTTTGTGAACTTCTCACCATTTTACGATTGCTGAATGCTTTTCAATTGTTGTTTAAAATGTTAGATTTTGTTGTTTTGTTTATAGTGGTTTAAAAAATAAGGCCCGAGTTATAAAGCTCAAAAAAAATGAAAAGGCTCAGCCCCTCAAGACCAAACAAAGAGTAGAACCAGACTATTGAAACCGGGACCAAAGTTTTGGTTCTCACAGGTCTAGGTTTGGTCCTAGTTCTGAATTTTCAGAAATTGAAATATTTGTTATCGTCTTGGTTCTCTCTTCTTCCTTTTTTCTTTTACCGAAAAAGGACCGGAACAGACCGTGAACACCCCTAGTCTAAACTAAACCACTTGAAACCGGAAATACCACAGTTTTGACAGCCAAAAGATAACTAACAGCGCATATTTAAGAGATTATAATTTTACATGCAATAAAGGGAATATACAGAATAAAAACTTTAGTAGAAAAAGTAACAGTCTTGAGCAAAAATTAAGTATCCTTTAGAACATATTAGGGAAACAAAAGAATGAATATGAGCACTTAAGATAATTGGTGTATTATCCGATTTATGGAAAGAGCAGCAGAAGTATGAAAATAGAGGATAATTCTATTAGTAAAAAAGACACTTGTCAAGCATGAAGAAAAGTAACTTAGTTAAACTCCACAGAGAAGACAAAAGTTATTAACAAGCATAATTCTTTACCACTATTCTTCACATCCTCTTTATCCACTTTTGCCTCTGCAAATTCCAATAAAACAAAAATACCATCAACATAGTTGATCAATAGGAAAGTGCTGACTGTTAAACTTTAATTATTCCACCAAAGATCGAATCGAGACATAATTTTCTTAACTAAATTGTGTTCAAAGACAAAAATACAAAATGAACTTCGCTCTTCGACACAACTCAAATATGACAAGACTGCTTTTAAAGCCAACAAGTAATTTGAATTATATTCAACGAGTTTAGATATACCACTTAAGATTTTTGGCTTAGTCTGTGCTGAACGGGCTGATTTTGGATTCTTGTCCACACCCTGCTTTTTGTCAAGGGCCTGCTGCTTCAAGATATTCTCTTCAGTGAACTTCATTAAACGGTCTGCACCTACCCATTCATCCCAACTGTTATCAACATATCCAAGCTTCAGTAACCATTTTTATACAGCTGTTGACTACTGAATAAGAAGAATAACAAACCTTATATTGAGCAGCTTTTGTTGCATAGTCCTGTCATTATTCTTGCTTAAATGCACACTCAATGTACTTAAAGTTCCAAGATCTAGTGCTCATACTAAAACAGGAACAATTTCAATTTAACTTCATTATGAACTTTTCATGGTGATGGAAGTTGAATCATATGTCAAGAAACTGACCCCCGATATAATTTTGTTTAATATCCATATATCATACCACTAAAAATTGGCGCTTGTTTAATATAACTCGGAACGATCTAAGAGCATTGATCATTAAATAAAGAAAAACCATATATAGCATTACATTATAGATTTAGGCTACATGCTTAAATAAGGAAACGCCATATTCTTCGAAAGAACAAACTATAGAGACGTTGAATGGCCACCATTTAAGCGATAAGATACTGAACGTGGCTTAATAAGCATTCTAGAGTTCGAACACATGACTAACATCAATTTGTTTGACCTCAGCTTGACCATGACTCTAGCAACCCGCTTGTAAGACAATAGAGGCAATCTTAAGTTTCACTTAAAATCTCTGTACATAAATGGTTCAAAGCTTGAGCATACTTAATTAAGCTCCTTTATCATGGTTAGGAAACAAACTAGCACATGCGAGGGTGGAATGTATTAAAGATCACATATATCTTACGAGAAGGGCAATGTTTTCATGTTTTGACATGTTAATGTGAATATAAAGAACATTGTCTAGACAAAAATATAGAACAAAAAAAGGATGCAACAAATAGAAGCAATAGAAAAGGTTAGTGGATTCACAAGAAACAAAGAGGAGCATCAGGAAAGTTAGCTTAACCACACAATTCCTGATTTAATGCATTATCTGAACCTGAGAAGATAATTTAGTAACTCGGACCGAAGTGAACAAAAGGCATACTCACTTTTTATTCCAACCCTGCAATTTGGATAGAAAGGAATTCATTAGATGCCATACCATGAAAAAAAAAAGATAAGTACATAACCAATACTATAATTTGTGAAGTTAAGATGAGATCATAATATCCCACACAAAAAACTGGTAGAATACCCAAACATAATTTGTCTTGGACAAATAGGAAAAAGGAAATCCTTTCCAGTTATCAAACTTACAAGGTAATGGACGAAGTATTTCCACTCACTCTTCCTAATCTCAGCTTTTTGGACCTTCAGAGAAAGGAAGCATAAAAAAAGAGAGCAATAAAGATTAGATTCTGAAAACATTGGAGTAAAGAGATTACAACATGATACAAATAGATGAAGTACAAAAATAACAGAGGATATAAACATGGTCGAAAGACAAAGTAGCTCAAACATATATAGAGCTGAGGAATATAATTTGTAGCCCTGCACATCGCTTCCCTCATTAAGCATCATATGGAACCTTTAACACATTGAGCTCACTGAAATCTCATTGCAAAACATAATTATAGCAACCAACCTCAGAATGTAGCAATGGACTCCAACCTCAATGCAGTAGAGTCAAACAACAGGTATCAATTACACAAGGAGAAAAACAATCAACAACTTGAATTAACTAATTGCAATAAGAGGACAACATTTATAAATCTTCGAGTAAATATAAACGAAAACATAGCACAAAAGCATTCTCCAAAAGGTTAGGCAAAAGAAAATAATTTCCCAACCCTGATGCAAAACGAAAATAACGCAAGATAGGGCAAAGCTCCCTGAAATCTCATTGCAAAACATAACTATAGCAGCCAACCTCAGAATGTAGCAATGGACTCCAACCACAATGCAGTAGAGTCAAACAACAGGTATCAATTACACTAGGAGAAAAACAATCGACAACTTGAATTAACTAATTGCAGTAAGAGGACAAGATTTATAAATCTTCAAGTAAATATAAATGAAAACATAGCACAAAAGCATTCTCCAAAAGGTTAGGCAAAAGAAAATAATTTCCCAAACCTGATGCAAAATGAAAATAACGCAAGATGGGGCAAAGCTAACTGAAATCTCATTGCAAAACATAATTATAGCAGCCAACCTCAGAATGTAGCAATGGACTCCAACCACAATGCAGTAGAGTCAAACAACAGGTATCAATTATACTAGGAGAAAAACAATCGACAACTTGAATTAACTAATTGCAGTAAGAGGACAACATTTATAAATCCTCAAGTAAATATAAACGAAAACATAGCACAAAAGCATTCTCCAAAAGGTTAGGCAAAAGAAAATAATTTCCCAAAACCTCATGCAAGATGAAAATAACGCAAGATAGGGCAAAGCCAACTAACCAAAAAGAAAATTCAACAATAATGCAAGAGTGAACTTAGTTTTTTTTAATATAGTTCGAATTAAGCTTGAGATTTACATTTCTAGAGAAGTAAAGCAACACAAAACCTAGCTATCTGCCTTCTACATCTTTCCAGTTCCCAAATTATCTGAGCAACTACGGATCGTAAATCGAAATTACTTGCAGAAGAGTACACATTAACGTGTAAACGGAGAGTGCCTTGGAGTAAGTGAATTTGTAGTTTGCGTGTGTGAATGTATGTCCGAGTGAGAAGTGTGAGTGTGTGTGTGTGTGTGAGAGAGAGAGAGAGAGAGAGAGAGATAATGATGATAAGCTTGCCTTGGCTTCGTATATGCGAGGACCGTGATAAGCGAGGACTTTCTCGCCGTCGGAGAATAGGTTGGAATTGGAGTCCGGGCGATCTCCGCTGGAATTGTCGCCGTCGGTGGCGGAGTCGTCTTTAGAACTCCCCATTAGCCCTCAAATATTGTAGCGATTATTTTTTGGGTTCAGTGTGATGTCGTCGACGTCGGGATAGGAGAACAATAAGCCCGCCTCTTTTTGAGCGTTGCACTTATAACATAATGCTAAAATGGAGTATTGGATAGATTATAGTCGATCACGTAAATTAGGGTGCAAGTAGTTTGGTTACGACCAAGCGAGTCGTATTTTATTGGTTTTAAAAATCTTAAACTAAACTAAATCGAATAATATTAAAATTAAGTATTGAATAGATTATAATCAATCATGTAAATTAGGGCGTAAGTAGTTTGGTTATCACGAATCGAACCGTCTTTTATTGGTTTCAAAAATTTCAAATCAAATTAAAAAATCGAAATGAATCACTCGGTTTAGTTTGGTTCGATTTTGTAGGTTTTGTGGTTTATATAAAAAAAAAATTAATCAACTTAACCAATGATGTATCCAAAAAGTTCGGATACACTGGGCTTTGAATATCTGGATATCTGACTTTCAATCTATCCTTGTCTTGAGGCCCAAACCTGTCAAAGAGCTTCCAAAACAAACGTAAACTAAGCAGGGGCTTTCCCTGCAAAAGCACTCCGGTGTGATAATCAGAAAACCAGCAAGTGTATATGTATTCTGACAGAGTTTAGCCTTAGTCCAAAAAATTACGTACCTCCCTCCTTTGTTTGGAAGGGTTTTATAGCCTTCATGGGAGACTGAATAACTCCCCATTAAATGTCGGCGTGTATGGCGGGCACATTAATTACCACGTCCAACTCAACGGCCTCATCATGAATGTTGAAGCGATTTTTTCGGAGATAACTACCCACGTCCAGGATGACCGTTATTTGCATAACCAAGAATAATAAGCCTGCTCGTTGAACACTTACTCACTGGGTATTTAGCCCCCAGCTCGTTGTACACTTGCCAACTTGGTATTCAGCCCCTAGATTCTGAAGGATAAATGCTAGGCTCTCAATCCAAACTGATTAAAGTATGGCCGGTGGCCGCTTCATAATTTCGACTTGGACTTTGGATTGCACGTGCTTCGCTCATGACTGAAGAAAATGTGCCAGGCACGTGACTCAGGTATGGGCCTATCAGGCCAGGCAGTTCAGTAGCCTCTTGCTTCTTGTTTGGCGAGTATTTATGCTCGGAGCGAGGAGAAGTATCCTGAACTTTCCAAGTCTGATCGTTTATAAGATGAGTCATTTTTGTGGATTCACAAGGAGTTGTCTTCAGCCAAATATTACAAATGGATGCCAGCCCAAAGAGGTTTAACCCTGAAAGGACGGGCCACCATTAGCCCTCTTACACCGTCACGTGGGCTCATATTCCAAGGCATCATTTAATGCAACGCCTTGGCTTCCGTGCCATAATGATGGCACGAATTCTCAGAACGACCCCCAAACGACGGTTTCTCCTACTATAAAACCATAAGCTCATCTTCATTTTGAACTTTCCCAAATTTGTGAAAAGTTAGAGCCAGAGCCAATTCTTAACTCTGCATTCAGCCGCGCGCAAACAGGATTCTTAAGATCTTCCTCAACTCGATCCCTCAAATTCAACAGGTATTTCTCAACCCTTATTATTTACCATGTTGTAACCTTCATCTGTATTTTCGCTACTAGAACCCCAGTTTTTAGGGTTCATAGATGCCGGCTGGGTGTATGATGACTGTTTTTGTTACGATCGGAAAATCAATCTGTCGTAAATCTGAAAGTCTGACCATTATTTCTTTTCTCTTTACTTTAGTCTTCCAATGTTCACAAAATGTCATGACCTTTTCTCCCTCTAAACGGCAAAGGTCTGGCCCTTTTATTGGCTTCACGAACACAAAAACCCAACTTATAAATGGGAATCGAGGAATACCAAACTAGTGCCATGTTCATCGGTCTTGAAACGATCCCTAACCGAGAGTTCTAGTTTGCCCGCTCTCGCTTGCTTTCACGAGCAAGGACTAATATGTATTCTTCGATTCCTATTTCCTGTAGGATGTCTTCCAGCAACGAAACGCGTTCCAAAACTGAAGGTCGTAGCTATGGTCATGGAGCCTCAACTGAAACCGAAAAGAGCTTCGAAACGGAATCCCACAATTTTGAAGGAACCGAGCTGGAAGAAACCCTGTTAAACCCTCAAAAGTTCAACACCCTTGTGGAAGAAATCTTAGAATCCCACAACGAACTAGAAAATAGACTGATTGAGAACGAGCAAAGCGTCTTCGAAGAAAATGAGCGATCTAAAGACAACATCCCGAGCACGAGCATCCCGCGAACCAAGAGGAAAAGAGACATCCTCAAAGGCAAACACATCGCAGCCAATGTTCCCGCCCAACTTAAATGGGACGACTTGAACTGCGAAGATGATGTATCTGCTTGGTTCTACTCGCTGGGTATAGACCCCAAAAACTACCGTGTAAAGGCCTTCGACCTGGACATCGAGAAAAACGGGCATAATTTCCAAGGAGACAGCATGGTCTTCTACTTCGATTTCTTCTTCGTCGGCCTAAGGCTTCCCCTAGACCCATTTTTCTCTGAATTCTTGAACCTAAATAATGCCCTTCCCTGTGATCTGACCCTCACAACTGTGAGGTTTCTGGTCGCCTACACCGTTGCCTGCCGGCTACTCAGGTTTGAACCCAACATGGCTCTATTCAGAAAATTCTTTTTATTTTCCTTAGACAAAAAGAATGGTCGTATTACTGGACGATCCAACCCCAATTATTTCAAACTCCTCACTAACGGCCCCAACAAGGTTGATGCCTGGGACGAAAAGGCATTGCTCGTCGAATCTCGAGTCGGATGGCCTTTTGCTCCATACCTGGAAGAGTTGGAGATTGCCAAGTATGATAGAAATGCATTTCGAGCAGGAGAACCCCAGCTAGCCAAAGCCTTTAGGAAGCTGCTCGGTGTTAAGGAAGGGAAAAATGGACAAGACTGGGTAGCACTTACATCTGATTCCTCCTTACTCCACCTGGTCGGGATATTAAGCTGGCATGTTGAAGGAATAGAACCCAGGGTCATTGTGCATGCTGAAAAACCTCACCCATACTGGGGTAGCTGTCATGGAAGAAGATTCCCTAGTGAATGCCCAGACTGCGAGCTAGCTGGGACCAGTTGCACCCATGTTTTTTCATTGAATGGTTTGCATATTTTTCGATCTAGTTTTCTCTCACATCTTACTTCAACCCAAATTTTTACAAATTCTTCCTGACTCTTCTTGCAGATATGAGGCAGTTAGAAGACTCAAACAGATTTCTTTAGGCTATGAAAAGGAATGCAACAAGAATGAATACTCAGATGGCCACCTTAGAGCATGCTTGCCTCCCCACCGTCCCTGCTGCAAACACAGGACGAGGGACGAGTCGAGGACACAACGAGACAAGTCGGGCTGCCACTCATGTCCCTACTGTTGCTCCTTCCATTATCATTCCTGCTGCTTCCAATCCGACCATCCCTGCTACTGAAATAACAACAAAGCGGCCTGCCATCGAACTCCCTACCGATAGAAGAACCAAATCGCGGACAGAAAAAGGCGATCAGATTGAAACATCAAACTCTCAAGCACCCTCATAGCAGAGTGATAACTTTCAAATGCTAGAAACTCGGGAGCTTGCTGCCAAGATAATCGCCGAGGTAGCCAACGTGCTCGACCTGGCCAATATCAATACAAATAGACGCGGAGGGCATGCTGCCACAGTCAGGCTAGGCATAATGAAGCGGCTTCATCATACTGGTATTCGAAAGAGGAGTACCGAGCATTCCAGCTCGATCCTCGTTGGTGAAATAGGGATGTGCATGGCCGAGGTAACTAACTTCCTTGTTCTATACGTACAAATAGATCCCAGATGTGTTTGATTCTAACTAACCCTAATTTTAGGTGGCCTCCAAAACTGAGCTGCTATACGACCGGTTTCTTGACAACCTCAAATCCTTCGGCTCGCTGACCGCGGAGAAGAATCAGCTTGAAGAACAAGTCAATACCCTCCGAGCAGAGCTTAAAGAAAACGAAGAAGCCATGACCAAAAAAGCTACCGAGCTCTCCAAGCTGGAGGAGGAGGAGAAGACTTTGGAAGCTCATCTTTAGCTTTTCAAGGAAATCCGAGGAGGCTGCTCTCAACAACATTGGGCAGGTGAGGAAGGAGCTCAAGGAAACACTTAACTAGTTGGAGAAAACCAAGGAGGAAGCCTCTGAGAGAGAAAAACAACTAAGAGAAGAGCTTGTCTCAGCTTGACGAGGAGCAAAAACAAGCAATCATTGCCAATTACAAGAGTTCTGATGATTTCCAGGCCTGCGTTGAAGATGAAGCCTACCTTTCTTCCTTCAAGGGGTGCACCATGTCTTAAGGCAATTGGCGTGCAGCGGGATGGACATCCGACCAGAAGTACTTGCTGAATGGGGAACTAACACCCCCTTCTGTCCCTCTACTCGTTCGGGACATGCCTTGGTACCCTATACTGAGGATGAACTGATTTATCTGGCGCAATTAGACACACAACAGGGGCTTGCTGCCTGGACCCCTCCGAAGACTGTCGACGTGACAGTAACATATCTGATGACCTAGATCTGGATGGCCAAAAAACAAGAGGCTTCAACCTTTGCTGCTCACTGTACCGGTGACGACGAGGACGTGATCGTGATCGAAGAGACTACCACTAGGGAAGTGGCTGACCCTTGCCAAAGCACTCCTCAAATCGTTCCCATCAACCCTTAAATCTCTTCTGGCATGCACGCCACAACACTAGACTTTTCATTACATTTTCCTACAAAACAATTTACAATATCTTTGGGCATGTAACATTAACACTTCTACACTTAATATCAATGCTTGTATTTTCTCAATAATGCTTCAACCATTTTAAAAACCCATCTTTTAAATCGAACAAGCACATTCCGAGCTTGACGAAAATAAAAGAAGCACAACCCTCGAACACCAACCCCTTCAATCAAACATAAAAAATCTACTCGATGAAGCATAATCGAGGAGACGATCTCGAACACCAACCCTTTCACAAATAAGGTGTATCCTTGCCAGTGTAAGAGAATAATCAAGATAAATTTATACCGTACTCGAACACCAACTTTTTAATCAAGCAGAAAAGACCCATGCCCGCCAAAAGCATAATCGAGTTTGCACTAAATGCCGTAAGCGAGATAATCAAAAAATGAAGGCCAATGTATGCTCATTCATTTCATCCCAACTTACAATAAAGAAAAAAGAGAAAAAACAACTTGCACACTACCAATCAACGGTAATATTTCTTCAAATGATCTACATGCCATGGATGTTTCAGCTCGCTGCCTTCCTCTGTTCGCAACATGTAGGTCCCCTCCTTAACTATTCTGATAACTTGGAAAGGACCTTCCCAATTAGGGGAAAGTTTCCCCCATTCTACTCGATGGCATGTTGCCTCAATTTTTTGGAGAACCCAATCGCCCACAGCAAATGACCGACCACGAACTCTCTTATCGTGATGGGCCTTTGCATGCTGCTTATAATTGGCCATCCTCATTTTAGATTCCACGCGTTTTTCCTCCAACAAATCAAGATCAGATGCTCGAGCTACAGTGTTGTATTCTGTATCATAGTGAGATACTCTATGACTTGGTAAGTACATCTCCACCGGCGCCATGGCCTCAGATCCATAGGCAAGAGAAAAAGTCGTTTCACCCGTGGGACCCCTGACCGATGTTCTGACCGCCCACAAAGCTGATGGTGACTCATCCACCCATCTTCCTACTTCATCCACGAGATTTCTCTTGAGGGTGTGCAAAACTTGCTTGTTAGCTGCCTCAGCCTGCCCATTGCCCTAAGGATATGCCACAGAGGATTGCCAATATTTCACACACATCTGCTCACATACCCTTGTGAATTTCTCTGAAAACTGAGTTCCATGATCATAAACTATAGCCCTGGGCACCCCAAAACGGCACCATATATGCTCGTGTACAAAGTCAATCACATTAACCTCATTGATAGTTGTCAAAGGCTTAGCCTCAACCCACTTGGTGAAGTAATCCACAGCAACTACCGCATATTTAAACTTTTAGCGAGCTAACGGGAAAGGACCAATCAGGTATATACCCCACATATCAAACGACCATGATGCCACCACCGGAGTCTGCTCGGTAGAAGGTAACCGAGGTATATTAGCGTAACGTTGACACTTATCACACCGCCGAACATACATCTATGCATCTCGCCTCAAAGTAATCCAGTAAAAGCCTGCAGCTAGAACCTTTTCTGCCAACGATCGTTAACCTGAGTGCCCTCCACATTTTCCTTCATGAATTTCCCCTAGTGTGCCCTCGGTCATCTCTGGCCGCACACATCTAAGCAAAGGCCTGGTATATGACCGCCTATAGAGAATTTTGTCCAGGATAACATACCGACATGCTCGTTTTTGAATGGTTCGTGCTTCTGAATTACTCTCGGGCAACACTCCCTTCTCGATGTAATCTTTTAAGTCATCTATCCAGCACATCGTAGCGGGCTCAATATCCATGATTTCCTCCTTCTCTATCGCTGGTACTTCCAAGTACTCAATCATAACCCCTAGATGCAAAGATTGAATTTCGTCTTCAGCCATCTTCGAAAGGTAATCTGCACGCATATTATCTTCGCGGCCAATTCTAACCAACTCCCAGTAATCAAAATCCTTCAAAATCTCCTTCACCATGGTACAATATGGAACCAGAACTTGATGATGGACAAGATAATCACCCTTGACCTGATTTATAACCAATTGCGAATCACAGTAAATCACTATCTCGCGCACTCCTGCGTCTGCGCGAGCTTAAGCCCCGCAATCAATGCTTCATATTCTGCTTGATTATTTGATTCTGGAACTTGAAACGCAAAGCCTTCTCAAACTCCACATCTTGCTCGGGCGAAACTAATACAAGACCTACTCTGCTTCCGAGCCTGCTACCTGAACCGTCCACATGTAACTCCCAGCAGTAATCTGGGCGAGACCGCTGAGTAGGGACATTCGCTGATGCAATCTAGGTAGAAATCTCCGCGCCTAAATCCTTGAAACTAGTCTCAGCCACAAAATCTGCCAAAGCTTGTGCCTTAATAGCTCGTCGAGGCTGGTAATCAATCTAGAACTCGGTCAACTCAATTGACCAAGTGAGCAAATGACCAAAAGAATCCGGCTTGTGCAGAATTTTCCTAAGGGGTGTGTCTGTGTATACAATGATGGGGTGTGCAGAAAAATAAGCTCGAAGTTTCCGAACAGCGACAACAAGTGAATAAGCAAATTTTTTTGCATTAAAATAGCGCCCTTCCACCGTGGTGAGGGCCTTTGAAACATAATACACATGCTTTTGAAGATTACATTCTTCCCTAACTAACACAGCGACCACAGCCTGCTCTGTGGCCGCGAGATATACAAACAGATTCTCGCCTACGACCGGGCTGCTTAACAATGGAGGCTATCCCAGATATTCCACCAGCTGCTTGAAAGCCTCTTGACATTCTGTTGTCCATTCAAATCCCTTGTTTCCCCGAAGCACTTTGAAAAAAGGCAGACACCTTTCTGTCGACTTGGAAATAAAAAAGACTAAGATCAATAACTCCGCCGTTAAGCTTCTGGACATCATTGATGCAGCGAGGAGGCTTCATTGTGACCAACACTTCGATTTTTTCCGGATTGGCCTCAATCCCTTTTTCGTTCACCATGAACCCCAGGAACTTGCCGGCCTTCACACCGAACACACACTTGCTCAGATTAAGCTTCATGTTATTCTTCCTGAGATTGTCGAAGGTTTCCTCCAAATCGACGGTATGATCATGTCCTATGGATTTCACGACCATATCATCTATGTATGCCTCCACATTTATGCCAATCTGCGAGCTGAAGACCTTGTTTACCATTCGCTGATAGGTAGCTACTGCATTCTTCAAACTGAAAGGCATCATCTTGTAACAATAGAGGCCTCCCACTGCTCGAAATGTAGTCAAAGCTTTATCCTTTTCATTCATCTTCACCTGATGATACCCTGAATACGCATCAATGAAGCTCAGGAACTCGAAGCCTGCTATAGCATCCACCAGCTTATCGATGCGAGGAAGAGGATAACAATCCTTCGAGCAAGCTTTATTAAGGTCGGTGAAATCCACACACATCCTCCACTTTCCATTCGACTTCTTAACCATAACCACATTGGCCAACCAAGTGGGGTAGTGAATTTCCTCGATGATATCCGCACTGAGCAGTTTTTCGACCTCCTCCTTGATCGCTTTGTCCTTTTCTGTGGAGTATACTCTAGGTTGCTGCTGAATTGGCCTAAAAGCTAGATCCACATTAAGGCAATGAACTGCCACGTCCTCACTAACCCCTTGTATATCATCTGGCTGCCACGCGAACACATCCAAGCTGCTCTGGAGTTGTTTAACCAATCTAGCCCGAGCTTCAACCGACAGTGCTCTGCCAATCTTTATTCTCTGCTCGGGATAAGCATGTTGAGTGATTTTCAATTGATCACTAAATCCTACCGCAAGCGCACGACTATTTGTGTAGTATTTAGGATGTCGATCCCACAGGGACTTTGAATCAAGTACCGAAGAACTCATAATTAAAATTATCTAGACTGATTGATTTAAAGATTTTGGTGCAATGAGTAAATTAAATTAACAAGACTAAATTAACTAAATTAAAATGCAAAATTAGATTTTGGATTAAAAACAATAATTAAAAAGCTTCTAAGATTTCGGTTCACCACAACAATGAATTTATACATTTCGTAACAATCTTTTCGTTCGTGATGAATATCATATTTTGAAGGTGAATTGCATAAAAATAGTTAATTGCATTCTTTCGAACTAGTCTCAACCGTGCTTAGATTAATTCAAATCCGATGTCTCGCTCAATGAATTAAACTAAACCCATTATATCCTACAATTCTATAAGCCTCTAGAAATTTAATCAACTCTCGTTCTCATGAATTTCTAGTTCAATATTAGAGTTTCGTTACTTACGCTTCACCTTTCGGTCCTTCACTTCAGTAACTAAGATTATTGTATAAATGTAGTAGTTTCACCTTTCGGTCCCTCGCTACTACAATTTTATACAATTATTAATAAAGCTAAAATTGAATCAAAACGGGTGACATTCAAATAAACGGAAAGATAAAAACTTTATTTATAAATCCATTACGGGCTACACCTAATCCTAGAATTAGAAAACTACTCACACATAATTAAAGTAACTAAAAGAAACATGTAATATAAAAGTAAAGAGAAGAGAAGAAGAAGAACTTATAATAAAATACTTCCAAATGAATTCACGAACTCTAGTCTTCAAATATAAAACTACTTTAAAATGTCTATCTAACTATTTGAGAAGAGAATATGGAAGTAAAATTCTATGTCCCTAAGGAGGGGAAGAAGGAGATATATATAGGAAAGATAAGCCTTCCCTCTCCCCTTGTCTCACCAACCAAAATAAATTGGAGTAATGAGAAATAAATGACAATAAATGAGAAATAAAGGAGATATAAATGAGAGGCTAAAAGTTCTCCATTCTCCCATTAGATGACATTTAGTCTAGATGCATAAAAAGGGTCTAAACTGGAAAATATTGGAAGTGACTCTTGAGCTGCCCCGATTGAAGGTGCAAAATATTTTGCACCTATGGTGCGATTGTTGCTGGAAATTCAATTTAATTCTTGACATTAGTTTTCCACCCCACGAAAAGTAACCGTTGCCCACGAAAAATGTTGGAATTCAATTTGCCTTTACTTAATCATTAAAGCTTGTCTTTAACTCACCAATAATGCTTGACTTTAATGCACAAAATTGCAAAACTGCCCAATTAAGACAAATAAAGGTAAATGTGTCAAAACAATTAAATTAGCAGTGATAAAATGCAATATTGACTAGGAAAATAAGCCTAAAGTATCCAAAAATATGGACAATATGCACATTTATCAAAGCATAATTAATAACAACCTTTTCAAGCTCGTCCTGAGCTGTAAATTCGGGCTCATCCCGCATTTGGAGTGTGTTAAATTCCACTTTTTCTTCTTTTTCAGCCTGCGTTTCTGCCTTATCGAGCTGGTCCAGCTCCATATCCACAGCCTGCTCGACTTGTCCCCCCAACCCCACCGTCAGCAAAGGACAAGTGATTTCGTCTGGGCAACGCTGCTCGCCTTGTGCCGAACTCTTACCGACCACAACGATCGTCAAAGGGCCCACGATTATGTGTGACTTTTCTTTGTTACTGATGGTGACCTTCTGCTCGCCATCTTCAAGAGTCAGTTTCTGCTTCTTCCTTTGACTATTTCGAACGTATTCCAACACTGTCCGGGGATGACTCTTCAAGACCCCCACCCCCTTTGATCTGTATAAAACTTTGCCCGCTGGTGAGGGATCGAAGCAACCATCTGAAATTTTCTCTTACTGGGCACCCCTAAAATTATATTGTAAGGAGATTTCAGGTCGATTACCATGAAAGTAATCTTCTCCACCCTGGTGCCAGTACCCTCGTCGATGAAAACTTCAAGCTCGACTGTGCCTTTAACCGGCACTTTGTGATTAGTAAAGCCCTCAAAGATCCCTGCATAGGGCTTGAGGCATTCATCTCTCAGCTCTAAGCCTTGGAAACAAGAATAATACATCACGTTTCTGCAGGCTCTAGTATCCACCAGAATCCTATGCACCACCCAACCATCGACCAGAGCAGAAACAATCAAAGACTGCTCCCCAGCCACATTACTCGCCAACTCACTGCGAGTAAACTGTATCGATTCCTCCCCTGCTTGTAGAGTGGTCGGGCAATCCACCACCTTTGACAAGGAATAAATCTGTTTGCCGAGCTGAGTATGTGTAGGCTCCTCATCCATGATGACATTTATTGCCCCTTGAATTGGGGGTGCATCTCTGCGAGGGGCATTCCCCCTATTATTCCCATCTCTCTTAAACTGGTCCAACCGGCCTTCGTTTATCAATTGATGTATGGCCTTCTTCAATGGACAACACTCCTCTGTCGTACGCCCATAATCATTGTGATAGGCACACCTCTTAGTCCGGCCTCGAACATCCGATGTGTCCGGATTCATACGGGGAGCACGAGGAAGCTCGTCCCTGACTTCATACATTATATCTTCCCGCAAGGTATTGAGCGGGGTGAGATCACTTTCTGTGAGAAACTCCTTTGGGCGGTCATATCGCGATTTGTTGCGGTTATAACCACCCCCTGCACCCTGGCCGCTACCTTTGGAACTAGCCCCGGCTCCCCCAGTCTTGGTGTTTTCCTTCTTCTTCTCTTTCTTCGCAGTCTCCCCCGCACACCACTTCTGAGCCCGCATCAGCATGTCGACCTGCGTCTTGGGCTCCCGCATTTCGACCAGGAACTTGTTCAAGCATTTTCGTAAATCGTTCCAAATAGCTGGCAATTGATTAGTGGGCTCCCTGTTTAACCTTAGACAAGTCAGCCTTTGTCTTTGCGATTGCCCTCGAAGTTCCAAAATCTGCCAAGAACTTTGCCCGTAAATCTGCCCAGTTGTTGATAGACTTGCGAGGTAAAGCTCCCATCCAGGCCAATGTTTTTCCTTGTAATGAGCCCACAAAAGCTCGGATTTTTAATGCCTCGTCTAATGTTACAAGGCCAATGTGGGACTCAAATGACATCAACCAATCTCTCGCCTTGGTCTTCCTTGTATACTCCTTAACGTTAGGGAAGATGAGCCCTTGTGCTGGAGGTGCATTCTCAATCCAGGGGGCCAAAGGACTAGCTGTAGAGCCGTCAAAACGGACCAGCGGGGCGGACCAACCCGCAAAATGACGGACCCCGCCAATTGGCGGGGTGGGGCGGACCAACCCGAAAATTTGGCGGACTGAAAAAACAATGACCCAACCCAACCCACCTTGGGTTGCGGGACGGGGCGGACCAACCCACCTTTAAATCTGATTACATTTAAATCATGGATGAGTCTCAACCAGCTGATTTTCCCTAACAGATATTGCCTCATCAAGGTTTGCCAAAAGTTCATTAAGCAGTTCAATGCGACTTTTTGACTTTTCCAAAGCTTGTATAATTTACAGTAATGCACACACATATAATGCCAAGTGCATTCATCCACTTTAAAGATTCCAGTGTATGTACTCAAATATATATAACAATTAAGAAATGCTCAAGTAGGCTGCATGATTAAAAGAAAATCAATTAAGTTGGAAATTAATGTGAATTAAGATGAAAGAAGAATATACTTTGTAAAGCCAGTCAACTCATCATCATCTGCCAATGCTACTGCGAAATGTTTCGAAGTAAATGGCAATTCCCTAGCTGTGTAAAGGGCTCCTGTGCCATCAAAAACAGGGAGCTTCATCCCCAATTTCGTGTTTTTATAAAGCTTCACCAACTTGTGACATGATAGCTTTGTTCAAATTCATACTATTAACTTCAGGAATTATTTTCACATGCACCAAGAAGACAAAAATTTCGACATTAACTACTGAGAGCAGTTGAAGTGGACAGACTATAACCTTCCTCTTTTGGAACAGTAGATCACTTGCATCATTCTCCTTTGCCTGTTGCCGTAGTAGTACAAAATCATCTCTCTCTCTCTCTGTGCGTGGCTGCGTGCCGAGGAGCCGAGTTCGGTTAAGGGCAACTTCCGAGATAACCGCAATTTCGATAGGAATACACTATATATATGTATGTATGTATGTATATTATAGTAGGTAAAAATAGGCGGACCAACCCCCCCCCCCCCCCGCCTAACCCGCGACCCGTTTGGGTCTAGCCCAAAAAGCCCGCCTTTTGGCGGGGTCATATTTTTAAAACCCAACCCACCTTTTTAATATGACGGGGCGGACCAACCCAACGGGTTTGGCCCATTTTGACGGCTCTAACTAGCTGACGTGCCCAGAAAATTCCCATCCAGGGCCTTGCCCTGCTCCCAAGCTTCCATACGGCATTTCAGATCCTCAAACTCTTGCATGTTGATGGTTACAGCAAACCACCCACGGGCTGAGGCTGCACCCCGGGCCCGGGCACAAGAGGGGCCTGTGGGGGTCCCATAGCTCCCATAACCTGAGCCATACCCACGGCCTGGGCTACATCTGCGAGTTGAGGCACTGGATCATTGGCCACTAGACTTTTCTGTGCATTTGTTTGACGCAAATCACGCTTGCCTCTAGAATGATATGACATATGAACTTGTGACCTTCCAGGTGAAGGTGTCCGAGGACGACGAGCATGTGACCTCCTAGGTGATGGAGTGCGATGATTGCGAGCATGGAACCTGCGTGGAGATGGTGGACGAGGGCGGCGAGGATGTGACCTTCGCGGAGAAGGCGACCTTCGACGGCGGCGAGACTGTGCCGAATCCTCTCCTGCCCGGGGTCCCAATCGAGAATGTACACTCGGAACAACCCTGTGACTGGCTCGCCCCTCTTGCTAGCTCCGCCCCCTGTTGGATTCTCGTTCACGAGGTTGCGAAGGAACCTGTACTGGACGTTGGGCATTGCCCACCGACATGGATACACTTGCTGCTAGACTTGGCACGGGCATATGCTCCAACTCAATGGGTAGCGGGGGCTTGCCCATTGCAATTAGCTGCAAATTCAATTGGTGCATCTGCCCCAAATATATCGCCTTCTGGCGTAAGGCTTCCTCCTGAAACTCATTAGCCAGACCAACATCAGCAACGACACTCCTGGCCAGCGAATCCAAGCCTCGCCACTGATTAAGCTGATGACGAGCGTCATGAAGTGGTGGAGGTGGTGGATTATTACCAACTGGAAGGTTCATGCTAGGCGTGGCTGTATGTACCTCCTCCACCTGATTACCGCCATTGACGTCGTTTTCAGCCATAACTAAAACTTGTAACATTGTCAGAAAGTAATTCGATTCCTGGCAATGGAACTAACTGATGTATCCAAAAAGTTCTGATACACTGGGCTTTGAATATCTGGATATCTAGCTTTCAATCTATCCTTGTCTTGAGGCCCAAACATGTCAAAGAGCTTCCAAAATAAACGTAAACTAGGCAGGGGCTTTCCCTGCAAAAGCACTCCGGTGTGATAATCAGATAACCAGCAAATGTGTGTGTATTTTGACAGAGTTTAGCCTTAGTCCAAAAAATTATGTACCTCCCTCCTTTGTTTGGAAGGGTTTTATAGCCTTCATGGGAGACTAAATAACTCCCCATTAAATGTTGGCATGTATGGCGGGCATATTAACTGCCACGTCCAACTCAACGGCCTCATCATGAATGTTTAAGCGATTTTTCCGGAGATAACTGCCCACGTCCAGGATGACTGTTATTTGCATAACCAAGAATAGTAAGCCGCTCACTGAACACTTGCTCGCTGGGTGTTTAGCCCCCAGCTCGTTGTATCTAGCTCCCAGCTCGCTGCACACTTGCCAACTTGGTATTCAGCTCCCAGATTCTGAGGGATAAATGTTAGGCTCTCAATCCAAACTGATCTAAGTCTGGCCGGTGCCCGGTTCATAATTTCGACTTGGACTTTGGATTGCACGTGCTTCACTCATGACTGAAGAAAATGTGTCAGGCATGTGACTTAGGTCTGGGCCTATCGGGCCAGGCAGTTCAACCAACATTAATTATCACAATAAAAATAATATTTTTATTTGGAATTGACATCAAAATTAAAAAATAACTTACAAAAATAAATTATTATAAAGAAAACAATGCAAAATCCAAAATAAACATAAACAAATGGAAGAAATAATAGTCCTCAAATAATCAAGATTTTATTTGATTTAGTATATATATATATATGTGTGTGTGTGTGTGTGTGTGTGTGTATGTATGTATGTATGTATATATATGTGTGTGTATGTATGTATGTATGTATGTATGTATATTATGACTAAATCAATGCCTAGATTATGCATATTAGATGATACAAAGGTTCATAATAGTTAACAAATATTATATAATATAATAAATAAATAAAAATATATAGATTGGTTTGGTTTTGTTTGATTTGATACCAAAAACAGTCAACCGAACCGAGCAATTCTTTAATTTTTGAAACTAAAACCGAAACTGAACCGTTTCCGACCAAAACTGAATCAAGCCGACTGATTTAGTTTGATTTAGTTCGGTTATGTGGTTCCATTTACAACTGTTTATCATATGATATGATGGAACGGGTAACAACTATTGCATATCTTATCCCAGTCGCAGTGGGGCATCTTCTTACCTCACGTTGCACTTCAACACTTGTAATAAAACAACAAAATTGCTAAACGTTAGGCCTGACTCTAAAACAAAGGCCAAACTGCCATTTTTAACCTTTCAGTAGTAAATTTTGATTACAAGGGTGTATTTAGCTTCGTAATTTAATAATTTAATTATAGATTTAAAAAATTTATTTTTTTGAAATTGGTTTTTGATGTGCGTAAAAATACAATTGAGGCAAGAATACCCGGTTGTATCAAGTAATAAAGTGTATATAAGTACGAGTTATCAATCTCATAGAGAATGTACGTAATTTTCACTTCGACTAAGTATCAAAATTAAGCTAACTAATTATATTTGAGCGAAAAAAAATGAATTAAAATCTAAAAATATAAAAAAATCTAAAAAAGTAATTAAATTTTAAACAAATGTGCAAGTGGTTTGGCAACATCAAAACAAGATAAAAAGATAGGAGTGTAATATTTTTAGTCTAGCCGGTGTTTAATTTTAATCATCTTTCTGCTTTTCTTTAACTCAAATCTTGGTAGTCAGACGCACTATTTTATTCACTACGGGCTCTCGCAACGTATAACAAATCTAGCTACAACTTCTAGCTACGGGCTCTCGCGTCTTCTGACATAGGAGAAAATAGCTGCTAGTCAAAACAAGCACCCAATAACTATTTACGTACGATCTCTTCTCGGTCTCACGTAACGCAAACAATTATTGTAATTTTCAAAATTAATAGGAACGGTCTTTCGCATCTTATCATATAATTCTAGTGATCATCTAATGGTTTGTTACACTATCAAAAGTATGAAGAACACACAATAATAACCAAATACATTGGTAATACTTCGCAAAAAGAAATTCTCTAATTTTTCTATAAATCATGTTGGTAGGCGAGACGAACAAAATTTGTTAACTATAGGCTCTTGCATCTTATAGTCAACCCTAACCTCCCCGACCTCGCGAATGGCTAAGGTGGTTCGATCGCGTGTCGAAACAAGTCTCACAATGGCTATCGGTGTGTGTCACAAAACACCAACTATTAAATTGATTGGTTTGAAATACAAAGGTAGTTCTTGCGGATCCTAGGTATTTTCTAAAATCATTAATTAATTGTCAATCAATTAAAAGCAATAAATTCACAAAATAATAACCAAACATGAATGTGTACTAAATAAAGAGAGAGATTAAATTAAATCACTACATCTGACATAGAAAAATAATTACATTCCGTGAATAATTTAAGCACAAACCAATCCTACAATTACAAAATTAATCAACCAAAGATAATACATTAAATATCTCAAAAGAAAGGTTGGAAGAATTAAACCGAAAAATCACGAATCCGACGTTGAAATCTTCTTTTGATGCATCATTGGCTCTTGATTTGAAGTTCAAAACCTTCAAAGGTGATCAATCTTCTAAAATTTGATGAGAAAATAGATTTTTTTTTTTTTGTGAAAATGGGGGTGGTGCCCCATTTAGGGCTTACATCACCTAATGGGAATTTTTTTTTTTGAATGAGGGCTGCTTGGAGAATTAAAAGAGAAGGCAATGGAGAGGAGGGCTGCCAGGGGCATTATAGGGAGAGAATATAAGATATGAGGGCTGAATTGGAAAGAAGAAAGGACTTGGGAACGACTGGGAAAGGGGCAGACCAGGAGAGGGAGTGCGGGTCACCTATGGAGAGAAACGGGTGAGTAATGAAATGGGCTAAAAGGCGGGCAGTTGGAGCAGAACTGGGTAGGGTGCACGTAGGTCTGGGCTGGATCCGGCAAGAGACACGCGGGTCAGGCGCTGATGAGTGGCGTGGCGGGTGACGCGTGGCTTCAGCAGTTGGGTGACAACACACTAAGGAGTTTCAGGAAAAGGTGCCGGCTTCCCCTGCTGTTATGGAAGTTACTCCGGTGCCCCTATCTTCTCCAGAAAGGTTGCCGAAGGTCCTTCCCTTCCCAGCTCTCTCAATTTGATCCTCTGTTAGACCAGTTAGCCTTCATTAGCTTTCATTTGCCTTGGAACTTTTAACGGATTGAACAGACGTTGACCAACTAACATGTAATTTAACTTTATAGCCTGGAATTGCCTCAAACTTCGTGCTAATTACTAATGGTGGCAAATTCTGCCCACATTCATATGCCCGCCCATTAAAATATGGGCATAAGCATACTTAAATTTTAATCTGGGCACAAATGGGCATGCCCACTTAGACCATTAAGCTTTATGGGCATACTATGGGCACAAATGGGCGTCCACATTTTCATCTCTCCCTCTCACGATCATTTTTTTTTTGTATACCTAATAATCCAAAGTTGTTTCTCTCTATATATTTACATTTCTATCAATAACCTTTCATTAAGACAAAGATAAAGTATGGATAGAGAGAGAAACTAGAGAGAGATGCATGGTTGCTACTTGTTCTTCAGGTTTGATTTTCAGAACCAAAGAAATAGTTAGCAATGGTGGGAGTAACCGTTATTTTTTAAGAATAAAAAATTGACCTATTTTTTTTCGATATCATATTACTTTTTATATACGGTCAATTACGTATTTTCTGGTTATGAAAAAAATTTATTAGATTTCCATTTAAAAACAATCGATTTGACGTAAAAATTAAGGAATTAAGGGAGTATTTTATTTCAATTAACATACGACAAAAGTGAAAATATGTTATTGTTTTGATATGATTAGTGGTTCTGCCAACACTAACACGTCATGTAAAGTTTTTGAGTTCTTTTTAGAAATTTAGTTGCATTGGAAATGGTGACAGAGGTTAAAATGTTGCAAAAAATATTGGTCTTTTCCAATTATTGTGGTTGTAATCATATATACATATATATATATATATGGTTAGTTGTACCTTTTGATAATTTTTTGTAAAAGAATTTTTTTTGTAATTTTTGTATTTATTTGATAAGTGCATGTTAATGAGTAAATGGGCGCCCATGCACATATATGCCCATGTTATTAAATGGACATTTGCCTGTCCATTTGAGCCTGCCACCCATTTAGGCCCACCCACGCCCGCCCATTTGCCACCTATACTAATTACCATATAAATGCTCGATTATGCATGAAAACATACATTAAGCACAAATACACAAATAATAATATTTTCAAGACATAATTAACTCAAAATAGCACAAAATAAAAGGAAATTCGAGGAAAAATTCATGAAAATCTTAGGCTTATCAGTTTTCCAAATAATTGGTTTGACCAATATTTGACCAGGTTTCCAAGCATGTTTCATTTATTACAAATGAACATAAGTTGCAAAAATGAAATCTACATTTCGAGTAGCTTAAGTTGATGTATTTATTATCTCAAAACCAATTTCGGGTGAATGAGTTATTAATGCTCAAAGTAGGCAACTTAACTTTATTAATTGAAGAGTAAAATGGGTATGGAAAGTCATATCCCACATTGGCAAAATAAAGAGCTTTAAGACACTTTATTAATAGGCCCACCGTGGGAAGGAGTATCAAGCGTTCCATAAGGTGCAACTAAGTGGTGTCACACGCGTGAGTTAGCTTCGGCTAACCCAAACCACAGCTCGAGCGCACCATTCGAACCGCAGCCACAGTCGCGCACGTCACAAAGTACGCATTGGGTGCTTTAGAGGTGCACTTTGCGCATCGTATCGTCGATAGGAGCTGAGGAGCCTTTCATTTTGTCAAGCTTACGAAGTTTTGTGGGTTCAGCTAGTTAGCTCAACTCGGTTGGCGGGCGGCGATTACACTCGAAAGGATGCTGGCGGGCAACTGGGACCAGGCGTCTAGGTGCAATGATCCTAGTCTAGCCGAATAGGTGCATAGGAGGCGACTCAGTGTCTCCTCGATCAAGCGCCGGCGGTTACAGGGCGGTTGGACTCTAAAAGGGTGCATGGATTCGACTTTGAGCAGGTTCATTGAATCTGGTCACAGCCCACCAGATCCAGGGTTGCAACTATTGCCCAAAAGACACCACAACTTTTCAGTATATATAAATAGCCCCCTGGTTTGACAATTCATAACACCAGAATCTGAAATCATAACATACTGTTAAAAAAGTTCATATTGCAACATTATCCTGTTCAAAAGTCTTGGAAGTTCTGAAACACCAAAGTTCGTTGTGATCTCGTATTGAAGTGCTGCTTACGAAGATTGGAAAAGTCGTTGCATCTTAGAGACGATTGTCGAGAAACCGTGAAGTACAAGTATAGGGCAATTTCGTCTTGCGGAGATCGTGTCCAACACGAGCCTCGACTTCAAAGTTGTTGTTTAATTTATATTATAAATTAAATTTCTCTTCATCTTCTTTTCTATTTAAAACATTGTTCTTTGCTATTCTGAGGAAACTGCACCAAATTAAAGTACATTATTTTGTGATGAACGAAAGATATAATAAGACATATCTAAATAGAAAGATGGTGAGACTGTGGGAACAAAGAAAGAATGTTTACAATTATAAAACAAATCACTAATTAAATCACGTAAAAGGAACAAACCTTTAAAAAACAAATTGTAAATTGCCTTTTTTATAGGAAATATGAAATACTCCTTCCGTTCTGCGCAAAAGTCCTCGTTTGAAAGTCAAAACATTTTTTAAAAATGTCAAAATGACACTCTTAGTAGTCAATCAGTAGTAAAATGATATTTTTACGCCTTCATTTTTTAAAATGAACTTTATAAGTTAAACATCTAAAATGAAATGATGAATTATTTATCTGGAACGGTGAGAGTATCATTTAGCCAAAAGAGTTACTTCATAAGCTAGCACGTCCTCTACAAGTTTCTGCCATACACTAAAGGCTAGCATAGAACGACCTATTTTTTTAAAAAACTAGTTTTACACACATGTGTTAAACGTACGTGTATATATCTCTTTTAATTAAATTATATTCAAATAAAATAAAGATTATAAACAAAATTAAAAAATAAAGAAAAAATATGATGAAGGGAACAAATTACTCCCTCCGTTCCGGGTAAATAATCCTCGTTTGAAAGTCATTTTTTAAGAAAATGATATTTTTAGTAGCTCATTAGTAATAAAATGAAACATTTATGCCTTAATTTTTTAAAGTTGACTCTTTAAGTGAAACATCCAAAAATATAATAGTGGATTCTTTACCCAGAACGGAGGGAGTATATCGATATAATTTAAATAATTTAATCCATTATTTTATGAATTGTTTAAGTCTTCTTCTCATTCATAATTTTCTAGAGTTTAATAATTGATATTTTTTGTTATTAAAATTTAGGATCTTAAGTAGTATAAATAGTAATTCAGATGTATATACTCTTCTATATATAACATATAGATTTATTAAATATTTATAATTTGTGGTTGGTATCTACTACTATGATTTCATCGTATATATTCCTATGATTTATCAATACGTTATAATTAATTGTGGTTATTTTAAAAAATTGTTTTGATATTAGAATTTCAGATACGATGAAAGAGACACAAAAGTTTCAAATACAGACAAGTCATATATGAAGATTTTCATAACAGACTTTTTATAATTAATTGTGGTTAGTATGTTTTATTTTGTAATTATGTGTATTCAATGAACATGTTTTTTATAACACATTTGTTCTTATTCCAACTAGTTTTACACTCGTGCGTTAAACGCACGACATATATATTTTTCAATCAAATTATACATAAACAACATGAAGTTGAATAAAAAAATTAAAAAGAATATATATAAGGCTTAAAGATAAAAATATAAGTGAATTTAATTATTGTTTATTGCATGAATAAAATATATATATATATATATATATATATATATATATATATATATATATATATATATATATATATATATATATATATATATATATATATATATATATTAGAATCCGTTTTCACACGAATATATATTTGTTGGATAATAAAAATTGCATTACAAATTCAAATGACGATAAACCAAAGAAAACCGACTCAAATTACATACTTCATACAACCATTCCTCCCTCGAAATGACCAAAATGTCCCAGACTAAAAAACTCTTTCATTAATAGTGTCACCAAAATGAGGTGACACTGATAACATGTATACTTAAGTATTACAACTATATCTACAAATATTTAAGCTCAATTCAATAAACTAATAAAATAGATATTTAGACTATGATTGCTCAAAATTCATCGTACCTCTCACAAAATATTTTATACTTGCCCATATACATTGTTACACGTCTCTAGAGTCATTGTGCATATTTTCATAGCAATTAGACTACGATTTACTTGATTATATTCATTCTCGCTTTTCTACAACGTTAAGTAGTAAAAATGGAATCCGGTAATGATGATGTTGTCACCTCTCACCAAGACCATGTTGATCTTTAAAAATCCACTCATCCAACATGCCATAGCTGATGCTACTACTTTTGTGGGTGAAATTACTTAGTTATAGGTAACAAAAGTGGTCACATAGCATTTATGTTTAAGGAGGAAACACATTTCTGGCAGCGTAACCAATGTTTGTTGAGTATGAAATTAAACATGACAGACTTTTAAGGATCCATAGTTGTTCATTAAATTATATTGCACTGAGTACTTGTTATTTAGTTCCTATGGATAGAAATAGAATTTGTCTTGGCAAAGCTCACAAGTAAATTACTATTAATATATGAGGACCTTATACATCATATACATTGTGTGAAGACCCGAACCATTTGTAGACACCCCAATTTCGTACCCTTGGTATGTAACATGACAAAAATATCAAGACATGTTAAAAGGACTAACAAATGTCAAGTTACAGGGTTGAAAATGCAAAAGTAAAAGCAAGATGCATAAACAGTGAAATACAAGGGGCCAAAGTGCAAAAACAAGGAGGAAAATGGCCCTGGGCGTCGTCTATAGCCATTCCAGGTGCCGCGCCCAGGTCCACTATGGGCAGCGCCCAATAGTGTCCATTCTCCTGTAGCAGTTTGCCTCTGGTGCAATTCTCTCAGCGTACGGTACAAGCCGATGAAGCACATCAAGTAAAACTTAACCACGAAGGAATCCTCACTCCCAGCCTATAAATAAGAGGCCCCGTCTTGTGAATTTAGAGACTGTGGAAAACATTCGACACACAGTGAGAAAACACAGTTACGCAGTGAGCTTATCGTGCAATCGAGAGAACGCCAAGAGAATTTCTCCCTTTAGCCCCGAAGCTCCGCCAAATCTCCCCCAAACACTAAAACCCTTTGGCCAAAGTGAACCCTAGTTACCCTGCTAGGGTTTCGCCCTATTCCACCGAGCCAAAAATCCCAAAAAGAGCATTTGCCCCGCCCGAATTCAGACGTCAAATTAGCCAAAAGCAAGCAGTTGCTCTGCCCGATTGCTGGTACCAGCAAGCAAACAACATCAGCAAAGCAAACAGTTGTGCCGCCCGGATCCCGAGGAAAAAAGCAACCAAAAGGAGCAGTTACTATGCCCAAATCCCAGTAACAACAAAGCAACAACAAAAGACTCTTTCTCCCTGAAGGACAAAGCGAGCGTACCCTAGAACCTGCCAGAAGCTAGTTGGTACGGGATAAAACCCACACGCTTCAAGAGGTAGGCTATTTAAAAGTTTTATTTATAAAAAGTGCTTATTTAGATCATCCTAATATAAACAAAATAAGCAGTTGTGCTGCCCGAAATTCTATAGAAAATAGTACTAAAAAGAGCCATTATTATGGCCAAAATTTTATAAATGGCGTACTTGCGTGTCTCACTAGTTGACAGTGCATCGTCGTCACAAATCGTGAGATTCGTGATAGTGATAAATCGCCGAATCAGAATCATGCACACACCCTCCTCTATTGATTACATTGGGGAAGAGTACCTCGTCGTAACCGATCGATGGGGTGCTTGGCATAATGCTATCATGTCATGGGTCGATGTATCAATCACGTGCATCTGACAATCAAGGTTAATCATTTCATTGCAAGATCTACGTTGCGGCACCAGTTCAATATCATATCCTACTCCTACTTGATTTACTTAGGCACTTATGTGAAAAAAATGTGCATCGCGGATATGTGAATAACGTGCTTACTTGATTTTGTCTTGATATCAATTATGATATCATGCTATGTGTGCCTTGCATATATGACTTGTCATGCATATTGGTAGCTAACAAAGTCTTTATGACTTACCCCCTCATTTTACTGCTTTATATTCGAATCGCCCAGGACCTTCGTAGTGAAGCTTTTTTGAGATCGTACGTGGCTCCAGTTCCTCCTGAAGAGGTTGTTATAGTTTCCTCTTCCTTTATTTTTGCAAGGATGTTTGGGTTAAACAAGTCACTTAGACTTGTCTTGGGTATTTGTATTGTATTTGTAACTCTAGTAAATTAAACTTGGAGTTTTTATCTTAAGGTTTGTACTTGTAAAGTATAATGTAAGACTTGTATTTTATTCAGTTGGTTCATTATCAAAGACTTCCGCTAAGCATTTCATTAGCTCTTAATTAGCAATCGTGTAATTGTTGGGTTCCGACATGTAGTGTCGCCGATGACTTGATTCGCTTGTTTTAAAAATGTTATATCAGGTTTCAAAGTTTTAAAATTATGGCCTTTTAGTGCCGAGTAGTACTATGTGTCCAATGTTGCGTCACATCAGTTTTAATAATTTCAGTCTCCTCTCTCTCTTGGATGGTCTATCCCGCGGCTCCCACATCGGGATCGGCATCGGGTCGTCACATATTGTCACACCTCTCTAGAGTCATTGTACATATTCCTAGAGCAATTACACTACGATTTACTTGCTTATATTCACCCTCACTTTTCTACAATGTCAAAGAGCGAAAATGGAATCCGATAATGATAATGTTGTCACCTCTTACCTGGACCAAGTTGAGTCTTTAAAAATCCACTAATTCAGCATGTCATAGCTGATGCTACTACTTTTACTGGTGAAATTACTTGGTTATAGGTAACGAAAGTGGTCACAAAACATTTATGTTCAAAGAGGAATTACATTTCTGACAGTGTAAGCAATGTTTATTGAGTATGAAATTAGACATTTCAGACTTTTTGGATTCATAGTTGTCCATTAAATTATATTTCACTATGTACTTTTTCTTTAGCTCATATGGATATAATTTGTCTTGGCAAAGCTCACAAGTAAATTAATATCAATATAGGAAGACCTTATTGTATAATGCGTTTTTAGATTGTTATTCTTATTTCCTTTGCATACTGGAATAAAGAGGAATACTGTCCTTTTTAGATTGATGGTATTTAATTTCTTAACAACTTTTTTTTCTTTACTTATCAATACTTGTATATGTTTGCATATGTAAATATAATCCTTGTTTTGTAAGTAATTGCAGTGGTTATCTAGCAATCTTAAGATAAAAAAAAAATTACAATTGTCATTATATATATCCTCCTATTTTTGGCAAATTCATTTTGGCCAGATCTTGCTATATTTGTGTAGACACCCCAATTTTGTACCCCCTGGTATGTAACATGACATGCGATATCAAAACCCGTTAAAACTTAACAAATGTCAAGTTACAGGGTTTTAAAAATGCAAAAGACAAAGCAGGATGCGTAAAACAGTGAAATGCAGGGGCCAGGGTGTCAAAAAGGAGGCCAAAATTGGAACCAGGCGCTGCTAACATGACATGAGGGCGCGGCGCCTAGAGCCTTAGGGTTCGACGCCCAAGCCCAACAGTGCTTTCCGATTTGAGAAATAGTACAAGCTCTGAAGCATGCGGTACAAGCTGATGAAACACAAAGAAGAAATTTTAAAGACAACGATGTCCCTCCTCTCACCTATAAATAGAGGTGTCCGACTTCGGTTTTAGGAGCCGAGAATTTTTCTCACTATTACGCTATGCGTTTATTTTACGCCGTAGAGAGCGATCGTGAGATAGAGAGAGATCCCTCCTCCTATAAAGCCTCGAAGCTCTGCCAAATCTCCTCCAAACACAAAACCAATCGGTCAAAGTGAGCCTTAGCCCCCCAACTAGGATTCCACCCTATTCCCTCGGTCCAAAAATCCCAAAAAGAGCAGTTGCTCTGCCCGAATCCAAAGGCCAAATCCGCTAGAAGCAAGCAATTGCTCTGCCCGATTTTCGCCAGCAGCAAGCAAACAACAGCAAAAACGCAAGCAGTTGCTTTGCCCGTTTGACGGTGCCCATAAGTAACTTTCGGAAGCAGTTATTTTGCCCAAACCACATCAGCAGCAAAAAGACTCCATCTCCCAGAAGGACAGAGCGAGTGCACCTCACGCTCTTAAAGGTAAACCTTTAAGGGTTTTTATATAAAAAAATGTTATTTTCATCCGGCCCAATGTAAAAAATATAAGCTGTTGTGTTGCCCGGATTTATGTAGAAAATAACATTAAAAAGAGTCATTATTATGCCCAAATATTTTTAAATGTATTTGTAATTACTAGAAGGAGGCGGCTGCAAGTCCGTAAATAATGTAAATACAGATATATCTGTTTTCTTTTTAATGTTCTATTTCATTTGCTAGATAAATATAACAAAAAACGTATTTTAGCCAAAAACTGTTTTAAGACCGAAAGGGCGAGTTGGGTGCCTAACAACTTCCCACCTTGTAACTTAGCATCCGAACCCTTTTTATAAACTCTGGTTTATTTTTGGTTTTTCTTTATTTCTCCTTAAAATAAAGATGGCGACTCTGTTAAAACATTTTGAATCACAGTGAGGCCCGCAACATCCTTTCTTATACCTTTTCGTTTTCCCCTAAACAAGGGAGAATGAGAATGAAAGGGTGATGCAATTCATGCATCTTGTTTTCCCCTAAACAAGGGAGGATGAGATACGGGGAAACCCAAAGCACTCATAGAGATCCAAAATAAACCTAAGGTTATGGTGAGGCTTGCAACATCCTTTTTTTGCACTTTCCCGTTTTCCCCTAAACAAGGGACGATGAGAATGAAAATGGTGATGCATTTTCTGTGCCTTGTCTTCCCCTAAACAAGGAAGGGTGAGATATGGAGAAACCCCAGGCATTCATAATGACCTAAGGCAATTTTCGAAAAGTTCATAGTGAGGCAGGACGTGTTCCCACGCACCCTCGCAACATCCTTTTTTGCACCTTTTCGTTTTTCCCTAAATAAGGGACGATGAGAATGAAAAGGGTGATGCATTTTTTGTGCCTTATCTTCCCCTAAATAAGGGAGGGTGAGATACAGAGAAATCTAAAGCTCTCATATTAATGGACCAAAGCTCACTCAAGTGACCGAGGCGTATTCAACGCACTTTTGGCAACATTCTTTCTGCACTTTTAATTTCGTCTTCCCTTAGACAAGGGAGGATGGAATAGAAAAAGTGATGCCCTTCCGCATGTTGCGCTTCCCTAAAAAAGGGAGCGCGTGGCGCGGGAGAAACCCTTCCGGGGCACCCACAATTTGGATGTGTTAATCACATTTGTCATTATATTATATATAGAAAATGTAACAAAATAAAATGTTTCAACTTCCAATGCTTTGTTAATTAAATGCTTAGTATAAAAACTAAGGAAAATGTAACAAAACAAAGTGTTTCAACTTCTAATGCATAGCTAGAAATATCATATCTGAGTTTCCAATTATGGAAAACATTTTAGGTGGAAAATCACGGTTGTTATATAAATAAATAAATATATATATATATATATATATATATATATATATATATATATATATAGAGAGAGAGAGAGAGAGAGAGAGAGAGAGAGATATAACAAAACAAAGTGTTTCAACTTCCAATACTTTGTTAATTAAATATTTAGTATAAAAACTAAGAAAAATGTAATAAAACAAAGTGTTTCAACTTCTAATGCCTAGAAATATGTCATATTTGAGTTTTTATTCATGGAAAGCATTTTAGGCGGGAAAATCACGGTTGTTATTATATGTATATAGATATAGATGTTATTTTCTCATTTTAATTAATCACTAAATTAAGTATACACCAAAAGAGAATTGTATTTACAGATTTTCAATGAGTGGCCACTCCTATTAAATACTACTACATAAAAACTCGGTATTTTCTACCACATGTGCATATTTACATATTTTCAATAAATCTTGAGAGTTGTGTAATTAATCAATCATATCTGTATTCTCAATGCATGCCAACTACTATATAATAATACTTAAATATGACTTTCTTTTTTAGTAAGTGCATTTTGACGGGATTTTACCTTTTTGAAACTACCTAGCTTATATATATATATATATATATATATATATATATATATATATATTTTTTAGTAAGTGCATTTTGACGGGATTTTACCTTTTTGAAACTACCTAGCTTATATATATATATATATATATATATATATATATATATATATATATATATATATATATATATATATATATATATATATGAGTAACGGTGTAGGCTTGTATTTAACATAAATAAAAGTAATATTTTCATACTCCCTGACCATTGTTTGACAAGCACAAACAATTCACCAAAATTAGACAAATCAAAGGTAAATTGAGTGAGACCGATAGGCTATCAACCAAAAGTTTGGCATCACTAGCAATCACCATATTCAAGAAAGCCAAATTGTTAACCCATCTCATTTAATAGTTGTAACTGGTAAATTTAGATTATCATAATTATGTGAAATGTAATGTAGCCAATTTAGGTTTCGTTTGTGTTTACGAAAAATGATTCTAGAAAATAACTTCCGAAAAATTAAAATATTTCATTTTTGGGTGTTTGGCAAACACATAAAAATGTTACGAAAAACAATTTATGAATAAATACAAAAAAATATATCACTACAAGAAAACAAGACAATTGCAACAAAATTGAATTTAGTTGCAATATGAAAAGTGTGCTATGTATTTGTAATCTCCCATCCATACTAATGTTTATTAGCACGCGTCCATTTTGGGGAAAAAGTGAGGGAAGAATGACACCTAAATTGCAACAATTTTGCAACGGTTTTTTGTTATTATTTTATAAAACTACGTTGTATTGTTCAAACCTAGACTAAAGTAAAGAAAACCCTTGATCAGATTTCAACCCTCTTTCTCTTTCTTCCTCTTAGTGACCTTCTCTCCTTTGAACAAGGTGTTCTTCTTCTCTCTCTTCCGCTCGAATCTTAGTCTCGCTGCCCCTGCTCCATTGCCTCCTCTCATCTGCTATCATCTCTAGTCGACCTCCTTCATCTTCTCCGGCGTTATCTCCCTCACCCAGTCGGTTCCATCGCCATTACCCACCAGCGGCCATTGGGTATGAAGATCCGGCCAAATCCATCTCCATCCTCCATCGCCAGCTTCATCTTTGTCTCCAAGCTGCACCAACTCCACCGAAATCCCTCTCTCCATCGCCGTCCCTGCTCCAAGTTGGATCTTCATCTCCAATCACCATCACCCCGCTCCAGTCGAATGCAATAGCAGGCTTTCGCCTCTCTTTCGCCCCAGCTCCTACCAAGTCCTTCCGCCGCCCAACAAAGTGCCGCCTTCGTTTCATCTTCAAGCTTTGCCATCCTTCATCGCCAACCAATCCCTATACCAGCTCTAGTGAGTTATTGAAACTGATTCTGTTAGATTAATAGTAGTTAGGGTTTAAAAAACTGTCAATGCAGTTCCCAATGTAGCTCGTTACTGTAGCTACAATGGAAGGTGCATTGGACAGAAAAAATTAAAAACAACGAAATACTTTTAATTCTAAAGCAGAAAATACACACTGGAACTCTGTACTTCTGAAACTCTGAATTTTCTGCTCTTCTGCTCTCTCTCCATGCGTGTCCCTTCAGCCGTTGCCCAAGACCCATATTTATACCACAAAGGAGACCTACACACAAAGAAGGAAACAAACTCCAATATGGAAAATGATTAGAATTAATAATTAAATAAACCACCATAATTACTAGATTCTATTACCAAATCAACAAGGACTCTAAGACACGTTTTTAAGGAAGGAATATTACAAAGATTTTGTTTCTATAATTACTCCTAAACTTTAGGACCAAGAAAATAAAAAATCTTATGAATATTTTGTTTCCAAAAAATGCATCTAAAGATTTTGTTTCCAAATATCCACCAAAACTTTATGACCAAGAAAAGTGAGAACAAGACCAAAATAGGACATGCCTATTTTGCCATTACAATAGCTGCATCAGAAGCTACATCGGAAGCTACATTGGTCAGAAACCTGCCAGATACAGAAACAAATCCTGAACAGGCAGAAACTCTGTCCAGTTTAATTGATCGCAACCATGATATTCCTAGCCGCATATAAAAAAAATCATCAAATCTCTCAAGTGATAGGTAATATTCATGATGACATATACACAAGGAGAAAGAGGTAAGGTTGATTCTCACAAATTAGCGTGTTTATCAAAATATTTTTGAGAGAAGCCTTGTTACTTTTAGTAGTTAGTTTAATTTTTTTATCAGATAATTATTTGACTCTACAATCTTTTATGAATGCACCAAATGATCAAAGATTATGAGCTACACATTGATGTGTTAACCGTGCATTGTGATGACACCAATGCAATTTGTATAGCAAAAAAATCAAGTTCAACATTCTCGAACAAAACACATTAATATAAGACATCACTTTATTAGAGACTTGGTTGAATAAGAAATTGTTTGCATTGAATATGTTGGGATTGAAAATCAACTTGATGGTATTATTTTTTTTAAGTGTCTTGATTTTGAAGAGATTTTCCAATCTAAGGAAATCTCTTGGCATGTGTGTCATATGATTTTACACTTAGTTAATTATAAGAAAAGAAAAAAAATAGGCATCCTTGCATTTTGTCTTTAGAGTGCACTCTAGATCATTGTTTCACATGTATGTGCATCTTGTGGTTGCTTGAGAATTATATTCAAAATCAATTGTGTTTTTTTTGTTATGATTCTCTCTCTCCCAGTTCTTGAGCAAGTTTGAAGTTTACAAAGGAAAGAGCTACCTTAAAGTACAAGGGTTGTAACATTTTATCTTGGTACTATGGAATTTTGGTTCTCATGGGTTGATCCTGAGAAAAATGAATACTATTGGAAAAGTGTGAAAGCTACCTAAAGGAAAAGAGCTACCTATGAACAATGTTTGTTGCCATTCTCTCTTGGGACTATGAATCTTTGGATTTCATGGGTTGATCATGTGCAAAATGGTTTCCCTTGGTAAATAGTGTGAAAGATTTCAAGTGGTATATTTTTATAGCTTGAAATAAAGTAGAGCTATATTCATAGGGAAATAAAGTACCTATAGATTTTTGTTATGAAAAATTTGTGATCTTGGGAGAGAAATCTGGTTGAGAAAACAAAAAATGCAAAATTGAAAATAAAATCACAATTTTGGCGAATGCACCTCCCAATGCAACTGCATAAAGAACTACAATGCTTTGATATGGTCTTTATCACTTGTGTGTGATTGTATTTTTTATTTTTTTTTCCCTAACTTTTAGTTATCATGTTTTTAGGTATAAAATTTTAGAACTTGGTGAAATTTTGTCTTAAAATAAACTGTGCAAATCAATTTTCAAAAATTTTCATGTTGAAAAATATTTAGTGGATGTCTAATTTTTGTGGGAACTAAGAGGTATTGAATTTGGATATGAGGTGCTCAGTTATTGCTAGGGGTGTGATCAAGTCATGGTGAACACTTAACTGTGTTTTTCAAAATCTTGGATTTGTGAGAATTCCTAAAAGATTGTTTATCCCTCTTCCTTTTCCGGTCAAATAGGGGGAGAGAGATCAAGTGTTTCTGATAATGATGATGAATCTGATTCCTTGTAGATTCATCATGTTTGTTTTGTATGCATGTGATTGCATCATTGGTATATTCTGATTTGTGTTTAGTAATGATTTATAATTTTATACCTTGTACAAATTCAGGGGGAGATGAGATTTTCTAACCAATGCAGGTTAGATGGTTTGATTGGTGTTGAATAAACACTTGTTATTTAATTTGACCAGAAAGGTTCAATAAAGGGGGAGATTGTAAGGGCAAAATAGGTTTATCCTATTTTGGTATTGTTCTCACCTTTTTTGATCATAAAGTTTTGGTGGATATTTGGAAACAAAATCTTTAGATGCATTTTTTGGAAATAAAATATTCATAAGATTTTTTATTTTCTTGGTCTTAAAGTTTAGAGTCCAGATCTCCTATACCACTTATGTGTAATTATTTTCATCTCAACCATTGATCCCAACATTGCATCTTAATGGTTGAGATGAAAAGTGGTACTTGGTAATATTCCTTGGTAATATTCCTTAAAAACGTGTCTTAGAGTCCTCGTTGATTTGGTAATAGAATCTAGTAATTATGGTGGTTTATTTAATTACCAATTCTAATCCTTTTCCATATTGGAGTTTGTTTTCTTCTTTGTGTGTAGGTCTCCTTTGTGCTATAAATATGAGTTTTGGGCATCGACTGAAGGGACACGCATGGAGAGAGATAGAGCAGAAGAGCAGAAAATTCAGAGTTTCAGAAGTTCAGTAGTTCCAGTTTTGGTGCTGATTCTAAATGCAGCTTCTGATGCAACAGTTGAGTTTGCTGGAACAGTTTGTCTTCTTAGGGTTTCTAGGAAGCTTATTTTTTCTTCCCACGTTTTCTCTACCTGTTTTTCTGTGGGTTTTTGCTCTCAAAGACTTGTTGTCTTGTGAGAATATTTGTTTTGGTGATTTCACATTCTTTTTGTAAAACAAATCATATTATTTAGTGAAATCTTTTTGGCCATGAGGCTAGATCTACAAGCATAGGCTTGTAGGTTATTTGGTAACTGTTTGTGCGTATTTTCTGCTTTAGAATTAAAAGTCTTCCGCTGTTTTTAATTTTTTCTGTCCAATGCACCTTCCATTGTAGCTACAGTAACGAGCTACATTAAGAATTACATTGACAGTTTTTTGAATCCTAGCTACTATTGATCTAACAGATTCTCGCACGTACTCTTGTCTCTTTCTCAGAATTTTCGAAATAAAATTGTCATCTAGAGCTGAAATCGAAGGAATTCATAAGATTGTCCATGTTTTCGTTGGATTGATTGCAAAGATTAATGCTTCAAAATCTGTTAGTGCTTTATGGTTCTTGGCATTCTTGCTATAATTCAGGTGCCATTTTTATAAATTGATAAATGCTATGTGTACTGCTGGTGGTTTTGTGCTAATTCTTGTTCCCATAAAAATTGATTTTCATAAAAATTGCGTTTGAATTGAGTGCTTGTTCACTATGTTGGGATAACAAGTCTATGAATCTTTGTAAATAAGGGTGCTGGGTAATTTGATTATTGAGGGAATGTGTACTAATTAGTATGGTATACTTGTGGGTTGGGTATTTATGTGTACTTGATGGTAATTTGCTCTATTAATCATGTCGTGTTATGTTTTTGTTTGCTCAATTGGTTGGAACAACTACCTAGTTCCATAATTTTATGCTATAACCCATTTTAGTTGTGAAAAATTTGTGTATTGAACTATTGGTAATTGCGTTTATGCTTGTTCTAGAATTCAGTTCGTATTGCTGTGGGTAATGTAATATTTGACTTGAATGTAATTGTTTTTCATTGCTATTGGGTTAGTAATCTCTTGTGATACCTCATTGCATTTTTAAATTGGGGGTTCCTAAGAATTGGTGCCCATTTTATATGAATTTGGGAATTGATTATGGCGAACACTTGGTAGCCAGGTGAATTCTATGTGGAGAAACTGTTAAGCTCTGTTGAATAAAACAATCTAACTAGAACTTGGGGATTTTCTGTGAGCTGTTGTTATAAAAAAAAAAAAAATTTTAGATTGGGCAATGTGATTTTGGTGCGCAATTGTTAACTGCTATTACTTGGTTTGATGGGGATTTTCAATTTTTTTCTTTCTTTTCAAAAACATTATTTATCTTTTATTTGCAATAGCAAAAATGTCATTTTAATGCAAATTATTGGTAATATATAAAAGTAAAAGTACCATGATAAAAAGTTTGACTTAATAACATCTACTTTAACCAAATTTCAAAGCATGTGTAGTCCTAAGGAGCAATGCTGATCTGGGAGCAAGTGAATGTATGATATCTTATGCGTAGTACTTTACCATATAAAAGTAAAAGTACCATGATAAAAAGTTTGACTTAATAACATCTACTTTAACCAAATTTCAAAGCATGTGTAGTCCTAAAGAGCAATGCTGATCTGGGAGCAAGTGAATGTAGGATATTTTATGCGTAGTACTTTACCAGATCTTCCGTTAAGTGCTTCATGATATTGTGAAATCCTTCCACAGTCACCAATTATGAGTTGTGTTCTTTAATTAATACATTTCATAACTTTACATGTGCTCAGTTCTCTTAGATTCACTTTGGCAAGTTTGAGCTGTTAGCAAACTGTAAACAAACTAATGGAATTATTAAACTGAAACGAAAAATACTGATCAAACTTTGGTAATTATAAGGATCAATTTCTTGTTTGTAGGTTGGAAATCTTAAGCAAGCCGTGGATTACGGGAGAACTCAGTTTGAAAAGTTTTATAGATTGGAAGCATATGATGATCTAGTTAAGGTAAGCATGTGTTACAAGTCATGTACGGTAGGCATTTGTAGATTACTTATCAAAATAGTAAAAGGAATAAGCATTTTGTAGGTTCACATTATGTTCTCTAATTCGTGTAGAATAAGAAACTTGTGTTCAAAATCCTCATAAGTAATTTGTTGCGAGGGATAATTACGTGATGTTTCTTTGTAAGAGATAAATTTGTTACATTAATTATGCTCCTCGTAATTCTTAAGGTAAAATATTGAGGCCTAATATCGAGTCGGGTTGCATCTGTCTTACAATACAGTATTTGCTTCATGATCTGCTCAATCAAATAGGAAGCGCCTTATGCAAAAAATTGATGTTGGTTGGGCTTTTCGTTTATGTTTTTTTATTTCTTTTATGGTCTGCTCAATCATTTTTTACAATCTGCAGTAATTTCAAGTTTAGACTTATAAGTTGTGCTTCTTCTATTTCTTCGATTCCTTACTTTGGTACATAACTAAGTATGAATTTCTACCTTGTTCTTGTGGGACTGATGATTCTATTTAGTTGACGCCTAAATATATGCACAAAGATAACCACATTTTTACTTCATGTTTAACAAAGTTCTATCTTCTCCTCCCAAACTCTTACGTTCACTGAGGTTTGATATAGTAGTGTTAGAATTTAGAAAATCTAATCTAATTTCTCTCTACCAGTGTCATTCTAGTTATCTGTTGGTGAAAACAGTTTATTGGTTTTTTTAAAGTATAGTTATCCGTTCTGAGTATTATCATTGCAATGACTTTTTTTTTTTTTTTTTGTTTTTAAAAGTTAAATGCTTCTTATGGTGAATCTTGCTCATTGATTTGAATATGATTACTATAGATACCTTGTTCCGACTGACCTTACAGTGGGGCAATTCATATACGTGATCCGTAAAAGAATTAAACCGAGTGTAGAGAAAGCTATATTCATATTTGTCGAGAATGTGCTTCCACCTACAGGTAGTTGCAATTTGCCTTTAATTGGTTCATTAATCATAGTTACTGAATGTTTGTGAATTGTGATTTGATCTTGTCAATAATAATCTTGATCATCCAATCCAATCCAGTCATGATTTCTTAGCTACTTAGTTACTTTGTTTAGTTTGTTTGGGCTATTTGGTTCATCTTTATGTTTTCCTCTATTTTCTTTCAAATCATTTTCATTTTTTTTTTGATTTAATGGTGTCATTAACAACTAATACATGAAACTAGGACTCAACTGACATGCCCAATGCTCCCAGGTTGAAGTTCTTCATATTCTTATGTCTGTTTGTCTAAATCTTTAGCTCTCTGAATGTTTTTTTTTGTATAAACAAGGCTGAATATCAAACACAATCAAATGGTTTATTACAGCTAGGCACTACTGGGTGCAGCTTCCTTTAGACTATAGGAATGAAGGCTGAAAATGTGTAAAGCTACAAGATTGTAGTTTCTAGTTTCCACAAGGAAAAGTCCAGCCTCGATGTATTTTTTTGTAATTTGTCACCCCAGAAAGTGTTGCCTTAGATTTAGGAACCAAGTATAATTTTCTCAACACTACTTTTTACTAACAAATGAGGGAGATCGATTTACTGAGATTCAATCTGTATAAAAAATGTGGTTTTGTGGGCTTAGATCCTCAATATTCTCCAAGTCATAGCCTTTTGCCAACGGAGGTCACCTTTTTCTACTGTGCTTGCTTTAAGCCTAATTATCGTACAACTTGACAAATATTATTAAAGATAAAAATAAAATGGTAAGTATAAGCACAATCTGATCGCCAAAACACAAACACCCAAAGTAATAAATCAATTAGTAACATATGTGAATAAAACACATTTTACCCTCAACCAAAAAGCTACAAATAACTTATATTATACCCTAAATCAAAAGGCTAAGTCAAAAAAAGCTACACATCACATATTACGCCTTGGATGCTCTGTTTTCTTGTGAACTCCAAGTTCATATAATAATATCCCAGCCTTGGCATATACTAAACAATAGTTTGCAGCCTGAATTGATGATTGTTTCTTGTGGCAAGCTCTGATGATGGTGTTCTTGGTGACACTTAGATTGTCAAATGACATCACCTTACTTCAGCTAGCCCCATCTACTTTTGTTGTATAACAAATAAGTTGGACGTAGATCTGCTAAAACTAATATGACCGCATAATAAAGTCCTTTGTTCTGTTATGAGATGAATGAAGAATTTAATTTTAGCTTTTTTGAGTTTATTTTTGATAGTTGATCTTTTTTATGAGTTACTTTGAGCATTTAATTTTTATATTGAGTTTATATTGAAAGATGTATCATTGATCTCAATGTTCATAATATTATTTAAAACTCAAGTTGAAAAGTTAGTTTTTTTTTTTTTGAGTAGCAGGGCGGCGCGTGCGGGAATATATAAAACCAAAAGAACGAGTACAAACGAGAGGGGGACAACCAGCCTAACCCAACAACGGGGGGACAAAGGAGCCTTACCTCGAAAAAGGAAAGCGGCAACAAAAGCTAACTATGTTTTCTAAAATTATAAAGGCCTAGACGATCATGAAATAAAGCTTGACTGGCTTCACAGGGGTGGTCAGAGAGATAGTTATAACTTCGAAAGCCTTTGTGGTCATTGCGTAGCCGCGGCAAGCTTATCAACAACAAAATTCTGTTCTCTGAAAACATGGGCAATAGAATAATTGCCAAGATAAGAACCACAGTCCCGTAACTCATACTCATACTTCTACGGAGCACTATATTTATGAGTTAAAACCATAACAGCAACCAGAGAATCAGATTCCACATGCACATTACTAATGTTTAGATTGCGGCATAAACGAAACCCATCATGGAATGCCTTAATTTCTGCTCCTATATTAGTACCAGGACCATAAAAGGCCGAAAAAGCCGTAACCAAAAACCCTTGGTAGTCACGCAAAATACCGCCACCAGTATGTTTACCATGAATAGCGGAGCCATCAGTGTTAAGTTTATAAAAACCCACCGGAGGAGGAGACCAACGGACCCAACAACCCTTCCTTAGCACGAGATTGACAATAGGGAGACCAAGACGATCCATACCCAATCTGGCCATGATGGAAAGAGAGGACTTGGGACGAAAAACCGAAAGCCTATCATACAAACTACCTTTAACACGAGCAATGATCTTGCTCGAATGCATGGAGTTGAGAGTCATAGATAGCACAACACCTAGCCTTCCAAATTTCCCAGCAAGAGAATAAAAAGATACCAAAGCAGCAAGCTCCTAATTGATTACAAGTTGAGTTGTCTCTACACCAAGTCACAAATAAGTGATCGAAAGAAACATACAGACCATTTTTATAAAAGATACCTGCAAAGAAACCCCAAACAACTTTGGCAATGTCCGAAGTAAGGAACAAATGACTTAAAGATTCACAATCCGGCACAGAGCAACAATGACATTTCAAAACAATAGGAATTCTTTTAATGTGGAGCTGCATGTCTACAGGGACAGCCCCATGATATAACTTCCACGCAAAACAACTAACTTTGATGGGGATCCAAGACCGCCAGATCTTAGAAGCCCACGACATAGCTGGGAAATGAGGTCTAATGATATCCAGAAAGTCCGAAGATAGAAATCGGCATGAATCGGAAAGAATAGATACTAGCTTATCCGGAACCCTTTGATCACATATCACATTGCGAGCAACCTGGTGGATATGAACGGGAATCAACGGGAGCAGTTCATCAAGGATCAACAAAGCTTGATTAACCGAAAGATGAACATCTACTGGCCGGGGTCCTTCCAAAACCTCACTGCTCCAATTGTCCAGCCAAAAGGAGATCCGGCCCTAGCCAACTAACCATCTACTATGTGCAACCACCAAGGGGAGTTAGGCCATAATAGCTTTCCACTGAGGAGCAGCCGACAGACTACTAGAAAAACCTCTATCTCCATCATATTTCTTATGAACAAAACGGGCCCAAAGACTTTTGCCATCCAGGGCACTCCAAGCCATCTTCGCATGCAAGGAACACATAACCTGTTGAAGGGAACGAATGCCAAGGCCACCTTCATGAACTAGACGACAAATGGAAGACCAAGAGACCCAATGAGACCGATGACTACCCGCGGAACTCCAAAGAAATTAAGCCATTATGGACTCAATCCGGCGAATCACAGAGACTGGGACACGAACTGCAGCCAAAGTATATGTGGGAATGGTGCTCATAACAGATTTTAGTAAGGTGAGATGACCCCCCATGGAGAGCAGCCGAGCCTTCCAACCAGAAAAACGACGGTGAAATTTGAGCTCGATATCTTCAAAATATGAACGTTTAATTCTTCTATAAAAGATAAGAATACCCAAATAAGCAGAATACCCAAACTCGACATGTGATATCAAGAATTGCTTAAACTTAACAAATGTCAAGTTATAGGAGTCAAAAATGCGATTGCGATGAAAGTGTCAAAATTGCAAATAGACGACGCCCAACAAGCTACGCCCTCTCACGGCGATTGTATAATGATCGAGGCGGTGTACGATTTTTGAACATTTCTTTAGATGTGTCCTCTTGCCCACCTATAAATAAAGGTCTTTGGGGCTCAAGAGAAACAAGAAAAAATCTCGCGTCGTCCCAACGCCGAGTTTAGCGAGAGAAGTGAGATAGGGAGTGTTTAGCCCACTTTGAAACCCCGAAACTCTTTAAAAGTGATCCCTAGCCTTTTAGTTAGGTATCCACCTTACTTGGCCCAAAACCATAAAGTAGAACACCCAAAATAAGCGTTATTCCGCCAACCAAAATGCCAAAACAATCACAAATAAGCCGTCATTCTTGAGCGAGCCAAAAACACCACAAATAAGCGATGTCCAAATCACAACAACAACAACAACAACAACAAGAAAAGACTCCTCTCCGACAGGCGAACAATCCCGCTCTAAAAGGTAATAGCCTTTAAGGGCGTTATTTTTCTTTAGTTGTTCTTTAAAATCCGAATGTAGCAAATATAAGCCCATATTAGTTAGGAATATTATGTAAAAGAGCCATTATAGGCCAAATATTTTTAAATATGTAATTATTGTAAGGAAACGGCTGCAAGTCCGTAAATAATGTAGTCGCTGATGTATTTGCTTTTTATTTCCTGTCTTTAAATGCTTTATTTATTTGCTAGATAATTATAACAAAAAGCATACTTTAGCCAAAAACCACTTTTGAGACCGAAAGGGCGAGTTGGGTGCCTAGCACCTGACTCGTAACTTAGCCTCAGAACCCGAACCCGTTTACAATCTGTTTTTTTGCTTTTTGGTTTTGCTTTATTTTTGCCTTAAAATAAAGATGGTGACACTAAAACATTTTGGATCGATGGGGCCCATGACACTCCTTTCTTGCACTTTTCCGTTTTCCCTAAAAAGGGAGAATGAGAATGAAAGGGTGATGTATTCCCATATCCCGATATCCCCTAAACAAGGGATACCTTGATGCGGGAAACCCAAAGCTCCCATAGTGATTCGAAATAGGCCATAAGGCTATTTTTATAAAATCCATAGTGGGGGCGTCGCAACATCCTTTTTTGCACTTTTCCGTTTTCCCCTAAAAAAGGGAAAATGAGAATGAAAGGGTGATGCATTCCCATATTACGGTATCCCTAAACAAGGGATAACTTGATGCGGAAACCCAAAGTTCCCATATTGGATCAAAAATCCACTAAAGGCACAGAGGGGCATTCCAACGCTATTTTAGACAAAGACTCCTCTCGCACTTTTAATTTCGTCTTCCCTAAACAAGGGAGGATGGAATGAGAGCGTGGTGTCCGCGTCCACGCACGGTGCATGTCCCGGGAACCCACAATAACGCATTGGAAAAGATTGACGACTGCAACCTGACCAGTCAGCAATACGCTGAGATTTGGGGGCCGAACAAGAGTCATGAACATAGAAACCACTTTTGTGAAGATTAATCAATTGCCCAGAACTCTGCCCGTATTTAGAAATAGCATGACGGAGAGCCAAGATAGACCGTTTCGCAGCATTACAGAAGATCAACATGTCATCCGCATAGAGTAGGTGAGATATCGTAAGTCCATCACGGCCATGAGAGAAAGGAATAATGGTCTGGTCAGCAATAGCATTATTTAGAGCAGTAGATAAAACTTCTTGAGCAAGAATGAAAAGTAACGGAGATAGCGAATCTTCTTGGCGAAGCCCTCGCGTGGACGAGAAAAAACCAAAGCTGTCACTGTTAATCCTAACAGAATACCAAACATTACTTATCATTCTATCAATTAAATCACAGAAAGAAGGACAAAAGCCAAGAGATAAGAGTGATTTCCTAAGAAAGGCCTATTCCATTCTATCGTAGGCTTTAGACATATCAAGCTTGAACGCCACATTACCACCTCGACATTTGTGGCCTATCTTGTGAATCAATTCTTGAGCAAGAGCAACATTTTCTTGAATACTTCTCCCTTTGACAAAACCCGATTGTTCCCACGAAATAATAGAGGGAAGCATAGTAGCAAGACGAGAAGCAATAATTTTGGATATAATTTTACTCGTGAAATTGCATAGACTAATGGGACGGAGATTCGACAAACTAGTTGGGTTATCCACTTTAGGAATTAGCACCAACGAAGTGGCCGCCATACCCCTTAACAATGAAGAGCCAGCAAAAAACTCATGAACTGCAGCTATAACATCACCCTTAATGATGTCCCAACATCCCAAAAAGAAATGCCCAATAAAGCCATCTGGGCCGGGGGCGCTGTTAGGATTAAGATCCTTGATAGCCTGCCAAATCTCAGCATCCACAGGCGTTTACATAAGAAACACATTATTCTGAGAAGTTACCTAAGCTGGAATGTTTATAAATAACGACTCATCAATAAGATGTTGATCAGAAGAGAAAAGATTAGTAAAATGAGGGACCACAATCTCACCAATCTTGTTTGGATCAAAGCTCCAACAACCATCATCCATTCTAAGCTTAACTGTATTGATACGAGAGCAATCACGAAGGCTGGCATGAAAGAAAGCAGTGTTACGGTCTCCGTCAAGTAACCAATGATGTCGAGACTTTTGCGGAAGAAGTTCCATGTCCCAAGCTAGAAGTTGAGAGACTTCCTGTTTAACCAAATCCAACCTCCTAGAAGTAACCAAATCCCAACCCTGCTGAAGATCCAATTCCAGCTTATTGACATCATCTTGCTTAGCTGCCAACAACCTCTGAACATGACCAAAAACTTGCCAGTTCCACAATTTTAAACCTTGCCGTAGTAGTTGAAGCTTGCGGTGCAGAACAAACATAGTCGCGCCAACGACAGACCTCTTCCATTGATTCCTAACAAAATCCTAGAAATTAACGTGATCCATCCACATCCTTTGAAATCGAAATGAACCCTAGGTTTTTTAATACATGGAAGCTCAACAAGTGAGGGAGAATGATCAGAATACACTCTAGTAAGATGAGTAACTCGCAAAGTGGAGTAGCTTGATTGATAAAGCCCATTAAACAAGATCCGATCCAAACGCTGCCATATACGATGAGAACCCTCCTGATTATTGCACCATGTATATTGACTACCTTCAAAACTCGCATCACATAAGCCCGCCCTAGTCAGAAAAATATTAAAATCATAAATACTAGACCAGTCATACCCAACACCGCCCAACTTTTCACTAGATTGAGCGATTACATTGAAATCGCCACCAATAATCCAAGGTTCAGAATACTGATGCGAGATGTCCACTAAGGAATCCCAAAGCTCCTTCATATCATCCCGATCACATTTCACATAAACACAAGAAACTAAAACACTGAAACTATCTCTAACCATACACCGAACTGTAATATGTTGAGAAATAGCAGCCACCAAAGAAACCTGGATACGGTTATCCCAAATGAGCCAAACATGCATATAATTCGGATTATAGTGAAGGCTATATTGAAAACGTAACTTCCTGGCTAGCTTTGCAATACGGTCTCCTCGTAATTTGGGTTCTAGAATTACATATAACATGATATTATGTTGAGACCGAAGCAATTTAAGATAATCTCTTGTATCCTTATTTCTTACTCCCCGAGCATTCCAAAAAAGGACCGCCATACGGAAACTAATGAAGGGTAGTAACGTGTGGGGCTTTAGATGTAGCCCTAGTTTGACGACGATTAGTATCAATGAAGACTCGCTCCTTAGCTTTCTGAATGGTAGCCTTGCACCGTTTACGAAACTAAAGAATGGATTGTTCCGAAGGAGGAAAATTCTTTAAGTCATTAAAGGAATTAGACCTCGTTAATTTGTGCATAGACCTTGGCATGCATGCCCCATCAAAGGACAAAGAATGAGATAAGACCCTCGGACCGCAGTCCGTCCCACCAGAAGCAATCGTCTCCCGAATACCTTCCTCCTCTAATTTAGATAAAAGATCAAATTGATTGCAGGTCTGGATTCTAGCACTTGGAACCCGAGGCGTATTAACAAGTTGTATGGCCACCCCGATGCCAATTCCTTCCGAACAATAGGAGGCATAACATTGGACGCCAAACCCTCGCACAAACTCCCTGAGCTAAAGAGCCCTGAGCAACCATAACCGGCGTTGGAGATGAGACAAGGGCAGGACCATCGGAAGGAGCAATGCCATGAACATCCTTGGCATTTGAAGTAGATGCCAAGTGCTGTTTAACAGAAGCAATAATCGGTCTCCATTGCGTGTTAGATACATTAGGATTAGTAAGCAAATCTTCCTTATCTGAAGCATTTTTATGAGATTCCACAAAAGGCACTTCATTAATGCAATTAACATCCGTCGCTGGATCTTTCCCATGTTGTTTGGACTGTACACCAGTAGACAAATGATGAGCCTTATAAGTGCCAACCCTACGTTGTCCCTTCCGGCATACTAGAACCGAATGTCCAAGGAGGCCACAACCTGAACAGTACTGAATATTTCCCTTAAAATCAAGAGCCTGCCAAAAGCTAACTTCCTTGGATGTCCCAATCCAAATCCGAGAAGGTAGTGGCTTAGAAACATCTATCTCGATACAAATCCTAGCATGCATCGGGTGAGAAAGGGCAAGGGTTTTATCATCTGCCCGGAGAAAATGACCAAAAGTATTGCCAATTCACTTGAGGTTAGAGGGAGTGAAAAAAGGCAGTGGCAGGTGATGCAAGCGAATCCATACGACAACATATGAACTATCCTTACCAAGTGTAAACTCCGGAGACCAACGAAAAGAACGATACATATAGTTGTTAATCATATGAGACTCATTCGATAAAGCAATCACTAAATCTTCAGCCGACGCTAAATGTACCATTACGTGTCGGGGATCAAGTAAGCCAGCCACAAAAGATCCCTTGAGCTTCCAGTTGGAGGCGATATGCTCGCGAATAACATGAAGAGAGGGCCTGCCCACCGAAAATTTTAGAATTATTGTGTTTGGAATTGCTTTTCCGCCATCTCCATCTCAATAGGAGAGAATAAACAACCCATATCATTATCCACCGTAACCGGCTGACGAGGGGCTAATGGAATATCCATTAGAGTAGGGGAGACATTAGGGTTTAAACACTGGGTCTGGGCTGGTTGAGCCACAATGGACGCATACGAAGAGGGGGCATGAAGAATAGGAGATGAAACATTAGCATTAGGAGGACCTGTGTCTTGAGCAAGGGATGGAGGGGAGACCTCCGGTGGAGGACAATCCGGCGGCATAGTCACCAAAGGTAGCCCAAAACAAGAAGGAAGAAAACCCTAGAGAGAGAATAACAGAAAAGTTAGTTGAAAAGTTAGTTATAATATTACTTTTTAAAATTTTAGGAGGATTATGTTGTTCGAAAGAAATGTATAGATTTCGATGCCACAGCTTGGGTTGATGCATCTTGTGGTGTTGCAAAGAATCGTTTGTATGGCTTTGGTTCGTTGGTTCCTTCATCAAAGATCTTGAGTGGCAGTAACAGTGCAAGTTATTCCTCACATGGAAGTATGAATACAAATTTCACACAAACCCAACAATTTGAAGATAAGCTTTCTGAAAAAGTAGAACAAATAAAGGAGGATATTCAAAAACAAATACAAGCTGATAATGCTGCGGAAATGAAGCAAATCAAAGCTGATTTCAACAATGCCTTTTGTTAGTCACTTGGAGGCTCTCAACATTCTCTAGACTTTCATGTAATCCGACACTAGGACGATGACTTTTGAATGCAATGTTTGAACTTGAGTTGTTTTAATTAATTTGATTTCAGATTTTTTTTTTGTAAAATATGAAATGTGAAATGTTCAATTAGGTACAATACAAAAAAATAATCCATTATTTGTAAAAATAAATATTTTAGGATATAAAATTTGCAATGGTATCTTCTGTTGCAATAATAATTTTTTAAAAAATTTCAATTACGAACTAGTAATAGAAATACATAAACATTTGTAGGAAATCAAGCTGTCGATTAGCTGTCAATTAGGAACATTAATTTAGGAGATCATTACCATGTATAACTGTTTTCTAGAATTAATATTTACAGCTGTATATACCCTAGGTCAACTTACCTAAGTTAGTTTTTTGGTAGTTCCCGATTTATAGGATCTGTGATTATTGTCCTCCTTGTATATATACCAGATGATTTTCTTAATGAAAGATATCAGAAAATTCTCCCATAAACAACTTCATGGTATCAGAGCTACGAATCTAATTTTTTTTTTCTGATCATTGTCGTTCCCCACCTTCTCCTTCTCCACGTATTTCGTTTCCCTATAACTTTTTCCTTTTTCTCCTCCTCCGTTCCCGATGGTTGAATCCGATCAAGCATCCTTTATATGTAACACCCCAAACTCGGCACCGACACCGCGGTCCCACAATTTGACCACGTCCCTTACAATAACATCTTAAAATCATAAATATTCCCAAAAATAAATAAACCTTCAAACATCCTTAACTCAAGTCAAATAACCCAATAAAATTTACTACAAACTTGATGCTAAATAAAAGTCAATCATTCTTAATAAGTTATCCTTTTATTAAATAAAGTCTAGATCCAAAATCTCTCGGAACCGACATCTTGGTTTATCCGAGTTAAGTCTTCTCATAATTCCTACTCATTACCTGAAGAAGGAAAATTTGAAAGAGAAAGGGTGAGCGAACAATGCCCAATAAGATCATATACAACCCCTCCGGTTACTAAGGAGGAGTTGACCAGAATAAATCAAAGAGGAATAAATTTCAATATTCCAAGTTCACAGTTCAAGTGTCGATAAGCGGAAGCAATTTATCAAATTTTTAATTCAAAGTAAAAAGGAAGTCAAATGAAAATTTAACAACAAAACGACACGAGTGATCAACCGTCACCAACCGTCCCATACCGATTGGAGACAGTAAATTACTCATAGAATCCCATGATCATAAAACAATTTTTAAATATTTACTCCGAAGAGTATCGATAAGCAGTTCAATAATTACTCCGAAGAGTATCGATAATTCGATCATGTTTGGTATATCCGGATAACCATATACCACTAGCTAGGTGGTATTCGATAAGTTCGATCATTCAATAATTATGCTCACATTTTAAGTGGCATTCGATAGTCATAAAAATCCGTTTAATGATCATGGTAGAATTTCAAGGAAACGATAATCAAATTTCACTACAAGGGTCATGCATCACAAAAATTATGCATCACAAAATTTTGCATCGCAACAATCATATATTTCATGTAGGAAGAATAACTAACATGAAATTCAATAATTAAATGAATTCAAACGTGAATCAATTCATGATTTTCGAAGAAGTACAATCGACGGAATTCAAATCAACTATCGACCCAAGTTGGCGTACGTTTAAAAAAAATATCGATGTCAATAAAATAATTGGAAGTCTAACGGAGGATAAAAAAAATAGAGACTATAAGAGGTATAATCCCTTACCTTAGAGATGCTGCGAAAAATTTAACTTGAACACAATGTACTGTTACCCGTGCTTAATCGAATCTAAAAATACAAAATAATATTTTGACTTTAGGGACCTTCTACTAAAATTTAGAGTCTAAGAAATAATTTTTAATAACCCAAATCTAAATGATCATAATGCCAAGTACAATTATGAACTTAGTGACCTTCTAATAACTTTTAAATTTTTAATACATAATTAACAATTCCTTGATATAAAGTTAATATCATTATATAGGGTCTATTTTTAACTTTTGTAACTTGGGGTAATTTCTGAAAGTATGTGTATCGAAAGAAACCTATTGCTGCAACCCCAAAAGTATATGGAATAAATCTATTTGCAAATTTCAAAGTATAGGTAATTAACAATTCCTATATATATATATACTCATTATTTTATTATTTGTGTTATTTCTCATTCAAGTGGAAAATCTCACTTCCAGCCTTTTTCCTCCACTTCTTTTCTCTCTGTTCTTCCGCCATTCCTATGCTCTGCTATTCGTTTCATTTTTTTTGTTCTCTGCTTCTTTTGAATATCTCTTTCTTCTTTCTTTAAAACATCAACTCAATCCCGACTACATCTCTCAATTGCTCAAATAACAACTAACAAATTTTTTATTATTTAATATTATTTGTTTCTTCCTAACCTTAAACTGAGATGTAATATTTTTATTTTATTAACAGAGGAATCATACTACGGGAAACTTAAGAAACGGAAGAAGAAATATCTTACCTCTAATCACGATTCGCGATTTCGTCTAACGATGACTCGGTGCGTCGTCGATTCCTTCCACCCGGAGATCTCGCCGAAAACTTCCGGTTTGTGCTCCTTCTCTCACTGTCGTCTCTCTCTCTCACTGCCGTCTCTCTCTCTCACTCACTCTTTGTGTGTTTAGTGTTTGTTTATGCCTAAGACCCAAACTAGAGGCATACTGTTTTATACTCAATGTGAGGAGCCTTTTGATCCTCTCTTGTGGTGTTCTTCTCTCTTCCCAAGTTCATCAGACTTTTGCTCTTCCGGCCGGCGGTACAGAGAACCGAGTTCTCTTCCATTCATTTCATCTAATGTATTACTATTGTTTATTATTATATTTGTATTATTATTATTATATAATCATTATTTTTATGAGTAAAGGAAGGCCAAATTGATGGGTCAAGCCCACACTCAAAGTGGACTAAATAACTAACATCAAGCCCACTAAAATGGAATTCAAGTGTACTAGGCCTAACACAATTTTTAATAAATTCCAAATTGAATAGTTAAGCCCACAATAATTATTAATATTTGGTAATAATTAATAAAATTATTATTATTATTATTATTATTATTATTATTATTATTATTAATTTTTTTTTAAAGGAAAATTTGGGGTATTACACTATAAGTGGGACTTTGATCACCATTTCTCAATCCCAAGCCATTCAGTATTCTGCTGATAGCATTCTGATAACATGTCACAAACTCACAGACCACAACTATCTCCAGTGGTCTCAATCTGTGATGATGTTTATCTATGGTCGTGGATGGGAAGACTATCTCACTGGTGCCACTACTTCGCTTAAACCTGATGATTCGAAATTTCGTGTTTGGAGAGCTGAAAATAACCAAGTCATGACCTGATTAATTAACTCAATGACAACTGAGATTGGATAAAATTTCTTGCTGTTTTCAACAGCCAAAGAAATTTGGGATGCTGCTCGTGACACCTTCTTTAGCAAAGAAAACACGGCTGAACTCTTCCAAGTAAAGACCATGCTTCAAGATCTCAAGCAAGGAGAATTATCTGTCACAACGTACTACACGACGTTATCTCGTTACTGGTAGCAACTTGACTTGTTTTAGTCTCATGAATGGAAATGTCCCGATGATGGTACTTTATTCCGCAAGATTGTGGAAACAAAAAGAATTTTTAAATTCCTCATGGGCCTCGATAAATCCCTTGATGAAGTTCGTGGCAGAATCCTTGGTATCAAGCCTCTTCCTAGTCTTTGAGAGGCCTTCTCTGAGGTTCGTAGGGAAGAAATCTGAAAACAAGTAATCCTGGGATCATCCAACAGTCCTCCTGCCCTAAATGGATCTGCGCTTGTAGCCCACCAGGATAGTCCAAATGATCCTACAACACTTGCAGCTCGGGGCAATCGGCAACCATACGGAGATGGTAGGCCTTGAAAAAGGGCGATCATGGTGTGACCACTACCGTAGGCCAGGACATGTCAAAGACACTTGTTGGAAGCCTCATGGAAAGCCAGCCAATTGGAAGCCAAATCCAGCCACCATAGACCGTGAAATCAGGGGCAATGCTGTTGTTTCTTAAACCACCAGTCCCTCACCATTCACTAAAGAACAACTGGAGATGCTTCCACAACTGTTAGGCAAAGTAAACCATGTTCCAGGGAATATTACACAACAAGGTAATCATCCTCTTGCCCTTCATGCTCAAACTCTTTCCTCTGGATGGATAGTGGACTCTGGAGCCTCTGATCATTTGACAGGTGATGGATCCTTGTTTTCATCCTATTCCCCATATGATGGTAATCTCAGTGTCCGAATTGCTGATGGTACGTCCTCCAAAGTTGCTGGAATTGGGAATGTTATAATATCGAGCACTCTACATCTTGAATCTGTGTTGTTTGTGCCAAAATTTAAATGCAATCTGCTTTCCGTTAGTAACTTGAACAAAGATCTGAATTGTGAGACTAAATTTCTTGCAAACTCTTATGTTTTTCAGGACTTGGGATCGGGGAAGATGATTGGCAATGCTGAATTATGTGCAGGATTATACCTTCTCAGAGTCAATAATTCTCCGACAACAACGGAATGCAATAAACTGCGAGTCAATTCCCAATGTCAGTCTGCTTGTGTTTTTGAGTCTTTAGATCCATCAAATAAGGATATTGTTATTATGATGTGGCACTATCGCCTTGGTCATCCAAATTTTATATTCCTTGAGCGTCTGTTTCCTTATTTGTTTATCAATAAAAATGCCAAATTATTCCAATGTGATATCTGTCAATTTTCAAAACACACCCGCACTCATTATTCATCTCGTCCTCATACACCATCTCAACCTTTCTCACTCATTCATGGAGATATTTGGGGTTCTTCACGAGCCAAAACTCCCACTGGAACACGATGGTTTTTGTTGTTAGTTGATGATCATACACGATTAAGTTGGACATTTCTCATGGAAGACAAATCTGAAACTAGCCAACTCTTCATGACATTTCATAAAATGATTCAAAACCAGCTTCAAGGCAATATTAAAGTGTTTAAAACTGACAATGCTTGGGATTTCTTCAATTCTACCCTTGGGCCATACCTTCAATCTCATGAAATTTTACACTAAAGCTCTTGTATTGACATACCCCAACAAAATGGTATGGCACAGTGCAAAAATCATCACCTTCTTGAAGTAGCTCGGTCTCTAATTTTTACCTCCCATGTTCCAAAAAGATTATGGGGGGAAGCTGTCCTCACCGCTACTTACCTTATAAATCGCATGCCCTTTCGCATCCTTAAATTCGACACACCTTTGCAGCGTTTTCTCACTCTATATCCAAACTCCTATCTTGTGTCTCAAATTTCCCTCAAAGTCTTTGGATGTATAGCCTTTGTCCACATTCACCCTCAACACCGCAACAAACTTGATGCCAGGTCCGTGAAATGTGTCTTTCTTGGGTACTCACCAAACAAAAAAGGATACAAGTGCTATTGTCCCCAAACTCAAAAATTCTTTCATACTATGGATGTAACTTTCTTCGAAAACAACCCATATTTTCCCAATTCTGCCCTTCACGGGGAGCATTGTGAATCAGAATTACAGAATTGGTAATGCTTGCCTCTATTTGAGAGTCCAATGTCGTCTGAAATCTCATATCCATCCCAATCTCCTCAAAACTCAAATCCTTTAGAGTCACATTCTTCCGAGTCAATTCCCACACATGTTCCTTGTTCCTCAAACCGTACATGTGTTGAAAACAAAGAGTTGCAAGTTTATTCACGGAGAGAAAGACATCCTGAAAGGAACGAAACTCAACCTGCACAAATTCAGTAAAACCAGGATTTAAACTTGAATCCTAATGTCTCTGAGAGAGTGCAAGATATGGCAGAGGATGAAGATGATCTAAGCAAGCCAATTGCAGTAAGAAAAGGAGTTCGCTCATGTACTCAACACCCTATTCGGAATCACTTATCTTACTCTAATTTGTCACCATTTTTTAGAGCTTCTTGTGACTACTTTAGATCAGATCAAGACTCCGAACTCAGTCAAAGAAGCATTGCAAGTACCCGAGTGGAAAGCTGCCACCCTAGAAGAGCTACGGGCACTCGAAAAAAAATGGGACCTGGATCCTTACTGATTTACCACCTGGGAAGAACACTGTTGGATGCAAGTGGATTTTTTCAACCAAAAACAAAGCTGATAGCAGTATAGAGCGTTTTAAAACCCGTCTAGTGGCTAAAGGGTTCAACCAATCTTATGGGATTGATTACCAAGAGACCTTTGCGCTTGTCGCGAAGTTGAATACTATTCAGGTGCTTCTCTCAATTGCAACTAATCTAGATTGGCCATTATTTCAACTTGATGTAAAAAATGCCTTCCTGAATGATGATTTAGTGGAAGAGGTGTATATGGACGTACCACTGGGATTTGAAGATATATTCACTAACGGTAAAGTGTGCAAGCTCAAGAAATCCCTCTATGGTCTGAAGCAGTCACCCGGGCCTGGTTTGAGAGATTTACTAAGGTCTTGAGACAAGATGGCTATACTCAGTGTCAAGCCGATCATACTCTATTCATCAAGCACTCTGCACAGGGCAAGATTACTGTGTTAATAGTCTACGTTGATGATATAATCCTTACTGGAAATTTTAGTGAGGAAATGACTCGGCTTAAACAACTTCTTTCAAGAGAATTCGAGATCAAAGATTTGGGACACCTAAGGTATTTTCTTGGAATAGAGGTTGCTAGATCCAACAAGAGAATTTCTGTAACACAATGGAAATATACCTTAGATCTCTTGAAAGAAAACGGGATGAGTGGCTGCAAGCCAATGGAGACACCTATGGATGCTAATACCAAGCTTGGAGTTAATACTGAAGGAGAAGTAGTAAGTATCAACGGCTAGTAGGGAAACTGATCTACTTGACTCACACTTGGCCTGACATCAGTTTTTTCGTTAGTGTGGTTAGCCAGTTTTTGAACAGGCCCTCTAAAGAGCACATGGAAGATGTGTTTCGAATATTAAGATATCTCAAGAATGATCCTGGAAAAGGACTCATGTTCAGGAAGACTATCAACAGAACTATGGAAGTCTACACCGATGCAGATTGGGCTGGTTCTCCTATTGACCGTGAGTCAACTTCAGGGTACTGCTCCTATGTATGGGGAAACCTTGTAACTTCTTGGTGCAGTAAGAAACAACAGGTTGTAGCTCGGAGCAGTGCTGAAGCCGAATTTCGAGCATTGGCTCACGGGATTTGTGAGGGAATTTGGTTAAGACGTCTACTCAGTGAGCTCAAGGTTAAAACAGAAGGTGCCATAGAAGTCTTTTGTGACAATCAATCAGCTATATCCATCGCAAGAAATCCGGTGCATCATGACAGAATGAAACATGTCGAGATAGATCGCCACTTCATTAATGAGAAAATTGAGACAAACATGATCAATTTGAGATACATTCCTTCTCAGCAACAAGCAGCAGACATCTTGACCAAGGCCTTGCACCGTACCAACTTCTGTGGGCTGATTTCCAAGCTAGGAATGACAAGTATATATCATCCAGCTTGAGGGGAAGTGTAGGAAATCAAGCTGTCGATTAGCTGTCAATTAGGAACATTAATTTAGGAGATCATTACCATGTATAGCTGATTCCTAGAATTAGTATTTACAGCTGTATATACCCTAGGACAACTTACCTAAGTTAGTTTTTTGGCAGTTCCTGATTTATAGGATCTGTGATTATTGTCCTCCTTATATATATACTAGATGATTTTCTTAATGAAAGATATCAGAAAATTCTCCCATAAACAACTTCAACATTGTAATGAAAAAGTCTGTTACAAGAATTCAACATAAAAGTCTATTGCAAGAATGCAACGGAAAAGTGTTGCAAGAATGCAACGAAAAACTCAGTTGCAAAAATGCAACATAAAAAATTAGTTGCTACTTGCAACGGATGTCAACTGTCTTCGGGAAGCACCTTTGCAACCGAAAAATTTGAATTGCAACGCTCGGTTTTCGTTGCAATATCATGCAACGAAATAAATACGGTTGCACAAAATTTGCAACAAGCGTTTTCTAAACCGAATTTGTAACAAACGTTTTCTATTTCAAACGTCTAATTGTAACATATTTTCATTTTTTGCAACAGAAATTTCCGTTTCAATTGCTCTGTTTTCTAATAGTGTATTCTAATTAATGCACATATTGAATATACACTGATTTTCAAGATAGTGTTGAACTTTAACTAATTTTCCTTTAGTAATTTCCAAATTTATCATTAGCGGTGTCAAATCAATAAAGTCCATTTTTTTTCATTTCATAAATACAAATAAAAAAAATTAATAACTAATATGAAAAAAAAACGTTTTAAAAAAAGAAAACGGTGTTTAGGACGTCCCTAAATAGGAGTATATTTTATGATGTAGTGAGTATTTATTAAAATTATATTTTGTAAATAGCGTGGACAAATACAATTAAAAAAACTCAATTTATATTTCTAAAAAAATCATTTGTTGAGTGTAATATTGTGTGTGTATGTAATATGTGCAATTGTGGAATGAGTGGAGGGGTCCTTAAATGAATCTGTAAGTCATTTTCTAATGAAGAAGGCTTCATTTTCTGTTGATTCGAATAAACTTTTATGTTGACTATATTTTCTAAATGTTACCAAATACTTGAAAATGAGAAAAATATTTTGCAGAAGTCATTTTTCGGGAAATAAACGGAACCTCAAATTATCAAAGTGCTAGTTATATGGTGTTGAGAAGAAAGTTTTAATGTAGTTGACCGGAACATGTTCAAACTATGTTGGAAAGAACATGCGAAATGACTTGGTTAGTTAGATGAAGGGCACAATCAAAGGAAAGAAGAAGGGAGCTTCTATTGTTGTAGTCATGCTAGCACTCATGAATTCCATTGAATATTAGAGATTGGTCCGAGTCTAAGTTATAGTGTAGTTACATGCATGCACTTTCTAGTATTCTACTCCTTATCCTTTTACCAAAGACAAATGCTCATTCTTTAATTCGGGGTTTCAACCGGCGGCTAGATTTAAATTTTAATGATCGAAATTCTTTGATTAAGATTTTAGATGTTTAATTAACTACTTTAGAGACTCTCTGACTAGCAATTAATTAATGATTGAAGTCTCAACTCTTTAACTGCAAATAGGATAAGCATATTTACACAATTTTGTGCCGTGTGATATACGCTGAGATTCAAAGTTGTTGTCTTTCTTTGTGACTTTTTAATGACAAAGCTTCTTTACTTTCTTATTTAAAAAATTAGGATCTATCTTGTAGAATTAGTGGTTTATTATGAAATTTACTCTTTCTGAATATTGTCTTGTCGAGTATTTTTGTTGGAAAATAGGGTCCCTATGTCCTATCTAAAGAGGAGTACGTTCATTGATACTGGTTGCCCAAGTTGAGAGAGTTCAACAGAGATGAAGCACAAATGTGCAGCATCATCCAAACCTTCGATCTGTTGTGTTGATTCATAGAATTCTGTTTCACCATTTAGTTTTTGTAGTTGTTTTTCTAAGGTGTTTTGTGTTACAAATATCTGATATACGCAGTTTAGGAGTTTTGAAAGAATTTCCACTCTAAATGTTTTTTTTTTAATATTGTATTTGATACAATCTTTTAATTAAAGAAAATTTTGTCACAAGATATGATCTAAAAGCATATTGCTTGTAGACCAGAATCACAACTCCGTAAGGCTTGGCCAAGCATGCTTGATACCGTCTTAAACATATGTATGGGCTGTTTGTAACTTCAACTGATTCACTGAAGAATTGCAAGCATTGAATCTCTTGCACTTGCACGGAACTGGAGAGAGTAGTTAAATCATGAAGAATTGCAACCATTGGGTTACCATCAGGGTAAATTATGATCATGTTATACAAATGTGAATGGCTACTGGCTTAGCTTTTGAACCATAAATTGATCAACCATGAATCTCTGTGTCGTGAAATTTAACTAATATTCCTTTAAAAAATGTGTTTGCTTCCACGTATATTGCTAAGTCGAATCCATAGAAAACAAATAGTAGCAAAATTTTACAAGAATTAACCGTTTGTAATTAAATGGTGTCTTGAATAAAGGATACAAAATAATCATGAGTGAAACAAGGAGACGAAGAATGGTAATTCTACAATGCGCATGTCACTGGTTTTTGCCAGTAACATACTTGTTACCCACACCAGGACTTGGACCAGAGTTCTTCATTCCACCAAGTGTGTTAGAATTTGTATATTTGTGTCCTACACCGGGGCCAGGTCCATCCTTAACTGCGCCAAGAGCAAATTGACCGAGAAACCCTTCAATATCCCCAGGGACAGAGCTTGGAGACTTGAAGATACTTAGCGGACGAGCATGAGTCGCAAGGAATATAGAGTTCAAAAGTAGAACAACGCAAACAAAGCCAAGTCCTCTAGCCATTTTTGAATGTGTTGTGTGTGTGAGAGAGAGAGAGAGAGAGAGAGAGTGCAGAAGCTTGCTTGAGTGATATGAACAAAGGAAGATCCGGGATCCAATTTATAGTAGAAATTGTGGAAAGTGTTCATGCAGGCAATGACCAAGAAAATAAGGATTTTGCGGTCTAAGTTGAAAATTATTTCATGTCAAATTTGCGTTTCCCATTTCTTTATCTAATTTTTTCCACATTGAGAATTTTCATTTTGCAGACAAACTAAGAATGGTCCGACTTGTTTTCCTTGATTTCTAGCTAGCAGAATGACCATGCAACTTTGAATGGATACATAAGCTCACTAGTTTTCCTTTGTGATAATATATTTTTTTCTTTTTTCCGAAAATTAGGAGACTGCGACTAGTCAACTGTCAAAGATATTAGAACAAGTAGGTAATGTTAGCCATCTCATATTCAATACTCAATAGCATCACATGTTTATAAATAATTCAAAAATCTAAAAGCTGACAAACATATGGAGACAAATATTCCGGCACAACAATTTGGACACGAATAGAGGCGAATGAAGGTAAATTAATTAGGGAAAAATTCGGGTAGGTCTCTTTCGTAAGTTTTTAACCACTTAAGCCCCCCTATATTTATTTTAGTTGGAAAAATGTACTTTGGTATGAAATAACAACTATGTAATTAAAGAAACAGATACGCGTTAACGATCATTTACTCAATGTACTACGATACGTTATATGTATCGTGATGCATCAATCAATTCATGAAAATACATCAATTTTAAATCACGATGCATCGCAATTTCATTTGAAGACGAGTAATTTCACATTCCTTATTTTATACTGACTAGGTTCATTGTATATATGTAGTCAATATTTCCTTATTTTACTTCATATTATAATTAAGGTGGATATCAACTTGAATGGATATAGATTGATTGATTGATTTCCGTAAATATTTTCTTCAAATTGAATTTGATGTATCAATTTTTTTTTAAAATTTTGCTTGATAATGTAATAGAGTAGCACTTATGTGAGACCGTCTTACGAATCTTAAATCGTAAAATTGGATCCTCACTCTCTTACAATTAAATCCACCAGGCACCAATACATGGTGTGATAAATCAAGAGATTCGTCTTATATAAAATATTCATAAAAACGTATTTCTTAAGTTTTTTCATAGAAATATTACCAAATACTCCGTTGGTGCATACTTTCCACTCCATTTTATTTTTATTTTATTCTAAGGGATGTTATATCTGAATGGGAGTTGGTTTTCATTATTTCGATTATCTATATATATATATAAAGCATAGGTAGTCTAAAAATAGTAATTTTTCGGCAAAATTTGTATCCCTAAAATAATAATCCCTATTTATAACAAACATTTAATGAATCCTATAATTAAATAATATAAATTTAAATACTTATAACTCATTGAAACTAGAGCTTAGGAATTAGAACCACTGTATTCATTGCTTTGTTATCCAGACACAACCTTTTATGCATACAACTGTTAGTTTTCCATTGTTGCCAAGTAAATTTCAGAAAAATCATGGATGACTTTCCATACAACTGTTAATGATTTTTTTGTCTACTTCACCAGATTAAAAGTTATTAAAACAAATAATTTCAATGAAATCACAAAAACTCACAATTCATTATAACTAAATGAAATATTTGAATAATTTTTTGTCTATTTCATCTAAAACACGAATGCACATGATTAATTATAAATGACTGACAGATCTAAAAAATATATAAATTTGAAATAAATAAAATTTAACAAACACTTTAAGTAACAAGAACTATATAATGGTAAATAACAAAACGAAACAAACAATATTGCAACATAATTTTTCCTCCAACAAAGAGAAAATGTTTCGAAAGTGCAAAGTTACCTCTCTTTTTTTTAAAAATGAACCGACCATTTAATCATGAACGAATTGATTTATCGTTGTGTTCGAAAAGTAATCAGATTTACATCAAATTGTAGAGTGCCCAAGTATTTTCACTTGGAAAGCTACCTTGATGATCCCCCTTTATAGAGTTCTATATTTTCGAGGATAGAGAATGAGGAGATGGATAAAGAGTAAAGGGAGTGAAGAAGAAAAACTAAAATGGGAGTTGGTTCCATAAGTTGGGTTAATAGTTTGTTTTTTCTTCGGTGAGAGGGCACTGTTGCTGGAATAAATTATCATGACAAGAGGTAGCGAGACTCAAGACAAGAGTTTTTAATATATATATATATACTCTAAAACGATATCGTTTTAATATCCGTGAGTGAGACAAAGTAACAAAATCAATAGATTGCATTTGTCTTTTTAATTGTTATTGATTATTGATATATAAACAGACTTAAATCAGTACAAATAGAATTATTTGAGTCAATTTTCAATTGATCATCGTCAATTAAATTTGTTTAGAGTAAGTTTTTTCATTCAATTAATATATGTTGGGTTATGAACACGTCAAACCCATTTATATTTTTTTGTCTTTTAAAGGTTTGAAAAAAATATGGTGAAAATTGTGTCGGTCTCTTTTGACAGATATTCAACTGCTGTCCACTATGTTTTTTTAATTGGAAAAAACATTTTTGATGTAAAAGGACGAGTATACCTTTAATGAATCGGACACGCTTGTGACAAGCATCAGTTCATACATTGCCATGCATGATTCAAAATTGTATAATTGTCATTCTCATTCAATAGCAGTGTATCACGATATTAAATTGATGCTTCACGTTCAAACTGATTTATTTTCAATTCATAGCGATGCATTATGATTCTAAATTGATGCATCGCAAATCCAAATCGACGTATCGCTACTAAAAATCCATTCACTGTGATACACATTTTTTTTGTATTTTCATTTTAATTATTTATTTAATTTTCATAAATTGCAGTTATTCTAATTTATTTATTTTATTATTGTTAGTCAACTGACACATATATTTCTTTATTTTCATAATAATTTTTAATCAAATGGATCAAATGATATTTTTCAATTCATTGAAATAATCTCCTCTTTTAGTTTTGTTATTTGTTTTCATTTTGCTTGAAAGTATAATTTGATTAAAAAATATATATGTTCGTGCGTTTAACGCACGTGTATAAAACTAGTTTTCTTTCAAGTGTCGATAGTGAGTAAGATTTTGAAGATAGGTTTTCATTACTTCATTATACTTTGTTACTCCCTTCGTTCTTTATTCCATTCAAAGAGTTCAAATTTAATTTTTTTAATTATTTAGAGCTATATAACTAGCATTAAAGCTGATCATGATTACAAAATGCTTAAACATAATCAGTATGTTATTACAAATGTGGAAGATAAAGTTGAAATTAATGTTACGTATATGATTAACATAATTTTTAAAAAACAGATTCTTCAAGCGAAATATCTCAATATATAATGTGGTGGATTCTTTATTCTGAACGAATGGAGTATATGTTAATACATGAATTAATGACATCCGAAACTTATGTGATATTACTACAAATTTTAATATTAGTACCGTTAGATCAAGTCTTTTAAGATCTTTACATCGTTTAATCAAATATGATATTTTTTAAGTAATGACATAAACATTTCAAATCATCACCAACTTAATCATCCAATGACTATAACACTAAGTCAAAAGCTCTAACTCATATTATCATTTGCAACATTGGAAAAATGATGTTCACATTTGAGTCAATAGAATCTCTCCGCTATTGGATCTCCCGGGCCGTGGGGATTATATTTTTGGTGAAGTTCTTGAGATTTTAAGCTCCACTTGCTGTAATGTTAATTAAATGAAGCCAAAATTGAACTTGATTTGTGCCGCAAAGTGCAACCCTAACGTCAAGCTTACTGTACATCCCTCGTAGCTCTAACTTAACTCGAGCCCATTGACGAGTCATGTAGTAAAATTAAGGATAAATTTCAAGTGGGTACAATTTTAGAAATATATTTTTATAGCATAATATATTAGCTCTGTTCAGTTCAAAAAAGAATATGAAAACTCTAATAAATAATGAATGTAAATTACTCATTCGTCCTTAAATGAGTCTCTTTTTATAATTTTTTTTTTAAGTGAGTGTCCATTTTTATACCAGTTTACTAATTTCAGTTTTACTTTTGACTCATCATGTTCTAGTGTAGTTTACTAGTTTCTAATAGTATATGTGCACATAATGGGTATTAATTTACATGTGCTACTAAAATAATTGAAAATTAATATTTTAAAATTTTATTAAACAATTATGAATGAAAACTCATTTAGAGACGGAGAGAGACCGGGTAGTAAGTATACTAGGAGTAGGTTATATTTAAAAAGATGTTTGAACAAACACAAGATAAATTGAAAATTAGGAAGACTGAAGACGTAATATTTGAAGACGCACTATTTAAGCATTGCATTTCAAGTTAAAACAATTGACTTCTTGCATGGAATAAACAAAGTTTTATTTGAACATATTTTGAAAATTTCATAAATTGAGCTTGGTCGAACGTGATGATTCGCCTTGTTCATACCATCAAGCTTAAAATCGTGCTCAAGCTCTCACTAATTTCATGAACTCGAGTTAATGGGGAGTTGATCGAGTTCAAGCTGAAGTTAAGTGAGTGGCCTCACTACATTAGGTAACTAACTTTCTTAACAATTGATATCATAGAGTTAATGATGTAAATTATGCTCAACACTATTGTAAACAAAATAAATAAAAATAATAAAAAGGACATAATAAAGGGAACTAATTATAAAGAAAACAAGGACATGATGTTTAATTAATGTGCATGAAATAATATATTAGTTCTATAAATTAAAGCTAGTGTATTCTCTATCAACCTAATTAAGCTACAATCGAGTAGAAAGGTAATTAAACAAGAATTGAAATACCCCAATCAAAAAACAATCTTCATATTAGTGACCAGGACCATGGTGGCTCGGACCAGAATAAGCTCGTCTTATTGCGAAAGGAAACCTTCTAAAGTGGGCGGAGGACGGCCAATCATGGAGTACTGGTCTGTACCCTTTCACACATACTCCTTCGGAATCTAGAACAAGAAGGTTGAGGAAGATGAAGATGCAAGTAAAAACTATCCTAATTATAAAAAGTTGCTTCCTTGTTGATATCAAAACCATACTTAAAAGCATATAAATAAGATAATACTAACGGTACAAAAGCTATATAGGTTAATTGATTTTGATTTATAATGAAACAACCTTTTTCTTTTTTCTAACGGAGTTGGGGTTTGCTGGGGTTATGTGGGAATTAGTAGACAGTTTGGTGCCGGTTTTTAAGAATGTTTGTCGCACATTAACTCAACAAGAAACTTGAATTACTACTAATTTATTGTCGCCTAGTTTTACAGTCAAAGAGTAATGCGTGTTTGTTTTTTTCTTTTTCTTTCCAAATTTCACGGCTTCACAAGTCAATGGTTTGCTCTTCAATTTCATTGCATGTTTGCTGCCGCCAGCTAAGTGGATCTTGGAATAATGGTCGGTAAACTATTCCATCTCATTTTGCGTGAATGAATCTGGCATATAACTAGTTAAATGATCAATTAGTGTACGCTGGTTGGGTCGTCGGGTTGGGTATGGGTATGGGTATGGGTATGGGCATGATTGGAACGGTATGGGTATGGGTATCCTATGGGTCGCAACCCATAGGAATCCAAATATCAAATGGATTAAAATGGATTGAATGAATCGAGTTGGGTTAAACGTGTCGACTCGTCTTGACCCAATTTTTTCTTAAAAATTCATATATTTATAAAAGTATAAAAAACTATCAGGTCAAAATGCGTAACGAGTTCGACCTTCTTTAACCCGACCAAACTCGTTAATAATTTTGGTTTGAAACGGGTTACTTGTTCCGAACCAAAAAATATTAGAGCGTTGAGTTCGGGTAATTTTCAGTTCGGATCGGGTGAGTTAACAAGTTTTGAGAAGCCTAGCGTACGCTTATAAGTTTTAGTTGTCTCAAGTGACACACATATCAAGTTTTTAATGCCCACTTGATGTGCCCGGTCCAAACCCGGTCACGAGCAAAACACGAGAGATCATTACGTGCCAGTCACGAGCTTGCCAGCAAGGAACCCACATGCCTAGTGGGCCGAGCTAGCAATGTACCTGAGTAGAGAATTGTTTATATCCCGTCCAAGCCTGGCCGAGCACAGGCCTTGCCTGCCCGACCATGTAGGGGGCCATGCTCGGGAATCACACTTATCATCATCAAACTTGCATTACATAGCCGGACAGAGCCATGCTGGCCCGAGCAAGTATTGAACAGGGAATCTCAAAGACTTGCTCTCCAGGACAGGTCAAAGGTTTCCTTATCCGAGTACAACACTTGTCTTATCTGCTCCGACATTCTCGCGGCCAGCCGCTTGTCACGCCTATCATTTATGAGTTTCTTCCTAAATCTACTAGGGTCTTATAGAAGTGAATCCTAAACGGATTCTATGACATTGAGAGCCTAAAAATACCCCTCCATAAACCCTAAACAAGGTACACACACTTTCTTGAGTCTCAAACCTCTGTCAAATTGTCTTTTGACTCACACGATACTTATTCTCACGCCGGAGTGGTTTCACGAGGCCAAGTCTTGCACTCTAACTAAGGTGTTTTTGTGTTCTTTAACAGGTTCAAGGAAGCATGTCAATCCATATAATCAACCACGGTTATCCTACTCATCAATCGGACGACCCAAGCTAGATTTTTGCCACATCAGTTTGGTTCCGTTACCGGGAAACGAAGCTCTAACACTTTCTGTTCAATTTTCTCCGGTTGTTCTCATTAATAAACATCACAAAAATGGTTGGTAAGGGTAGCAAACATCATGCCATCACTAGCAACCACCAAGCTGTGAGCCAGTCGGCTGGGCACTAGCCACTACCCGTTGCACCCGGTGATTTGCCACCGAAGGCACCCCAAGAAGGAGTGCAGAGGAGGAATCAGAGAATGGTTGCTTGGCGAGCAACTCATGGGGAGGACGTTCCATATGTTGAAGAGCAGACTTCCCATCACACTAGTCAGAACCAAGTAAGCCAATGGGATGCTTGCGAAGTGATCAACAAACAACAAGCTCGTGCCCACGATCTAAGAAATCAGCTCAATCGGCAGCGTGAAAATGGTCAAAGTAGCCAGACAGCTCTGCCCGGACTAACTAAACAATAGGCCGCTGCCCTGCAAGTCCAAGGGGACTACTACAACAAGATGTACGCGTTCAATCAGCAGATGCTCGCTTTGGGCCAGGTCCTGGTGCCAGTTGTGGAATTCGCGCTACCAGCTCCTAATGATTCTATGACTGTTGTCATTCAAATTTCATCAGATCGAGAGGCTCGCGAGTAAAGGGCAGATGACCAGGCGGAAAGCTAGAATAGCCGTTAGAATCTGCCCCATCATCATCGTGGATAGGAGCATCTTGCCCAGGCGGAAGGACACAGTCGTCGCAGAGCTCGTGAATATGCCGAGGCAGAGGAGCAACGACCAAGGCACAAGGCTCGGGCTGACAAAGAGGTTGAAGTCTACTATGATCTAACCTACTATCCCACTTCGATCATGTATTCCGCTGATGTATCTTGCTCAGTAAGAGACACGAGGCCACCGAAATCTAAAAGAGGGCAAAGTTAGCGGTCAGAAAATGTCAGCTCAAAGGGTTCGTCACTCTCTCCCTCCTCCAGGCTCACAGTAGATGCCGAGAAGCGTCTGGCCGACAGAATGGAAGCCATGAAGAAGGACATGGCCAAGAAAAAGGCCAGTTAGCCGTAGACAAGCCCAATTTCAGAGTCACAAAGCCGCTAGAAGGCAGCCCATTCACCCCGAAGATCGAGAACGCGCCACCTACGCAAGGAATAACCTTCCCTCAGTTCGAAAAATACTTTGGGAAGACTTGGGTAAATGATTGGTATCACTTGAGTATGCTAGGGGCTTTCTATCCCATTTTGTAAAAAGATGTTGATTGAGTCACCCTGGGGCTTTTCCCATCGAACTCATGAGTCTTGTCCATGCAGTCTCCTAGCCCATGTTCCATGGGTCATGAATTGTTGGTCGTAACGGAAGATATTCCGGTTAGAAAATCTTCGAAGAATCTGAGTCCCGCTACAAGCAAGATAAGAAAAGATATTTTTGGACTTAGTAAAAAGAGGCATTTTGGAAACACATATCAACCGAGAAAGTTCGGCCTCGGCCTTATTGGGCAAGGACTTCTTAGGATTGGATGACAAGATCACTTATTATGCTTAATCCTCATCTGAAATCCAAGGTTATCACAGATAACCTGTTGTAGAATTGATACATTACTACAAGGTCCCTCATGATTCCTGCAAGTTTGGTAGATGCTCTCAGATACACTTTGCCCCTACCTTCCTTTTGATGCTAGACTGGTTGAACCAATTTCTATCCAGGATACCAAAGGTTGGGAACCTCACTTACAAGGTTAGACTATTTGTTTCACTTTGGCGTCGCGCCGGTTTATCTAAGTTCTATCAGATCTGGCTGCTTGACCGCCATGTTATCTCGTTCCATGGGCCCAGTTTTTTAAATCCCTCCTTACTTTCTTTGCCAAAAATCATGATATTTTGTTATCAAGTCAAAAGAAAGAAACTGAAGTCCGCCATTAAATTTCTTCACTGAGAAAGCCCCACCAAAAACAACCTCATCCATTTCACTCACCAGTTGAGAAGTACAATGTGTTTATAAAGGATAATTTAGTCTTGCTTAAAAGAGGGTCAATCGTGTAAAGGTAATATTAATTAGAGTTTGCATGTAAACTAAATTGCAAAGTAATGGAGTAAGTAATACAACGGCGTTGTTTCGCGCCACTATATCTGATCTTGAAACTTGTCCCACATATTACTGAGCTTGTCGTCATTCTTGCATTCTGAAAAACAACATCGCTTTTCCTTTGCTGGGAAAAGCACGTTTCAAAAAAAAATCTATTATTCTTTCCCCTTTTCTAGGAGAAACTCAAAAAAATTGCATCGCTTTCCCTATACTGGGGAAAGCACATTTTAAAAAATTGCACCGTTTTCCCTATGATGGGGAAAACGCATTTTAAAAAATTGTATCGCTTTCCTTATGCTGGGGAAAGCCCGTTTTAAAAAATTGCATTGCTTTTCCTATGTTGGGGAAAACACATTTTAAAAAATTGCACCGCTTTCCTTATGCTGGGGAAAGCTCGTTTTAAAAAGTGGCATCGTTTTTCCTATGTTGGGGAAAGCCCGTTTTAAAAAAGCAGCATCGCTTTCCTTATGTTGGGCAAAGCGCATTTTAAAAAATTGCATCGCTTTCCCTATGTTGGGGAAAGCCCGTTCTAAAAAGTTGCATCGCTTTCCCTATGCTGGGGAAAACGCGTTTTAAAAAATTGCATCGCTTTCCCTATGCTGGGGAAAGCCCGTTTTAAAAAGTGGCGTCGCTTTCCCTATGCTGGGGAAAGCCCGTTTTAAAAAAGTGGCATCGCTTTCCTTATGCTGGGGAAAGCTCGTTTTAAAAAGTGGCATCACTTTCCCTATGCTGGGGAAAATGCGTTTTAAAAAGTGGCATCGCTTTCCCTATGTTGGGGAAAACACGTTTTAAAAGGTTCCATCATTTTCCCTATGCTGGGGAAAGCGTGTTTTAAAAAGTGGCATTACTTTCCCTATGCTGGGGAAAACACGCTTTAAAAAGTGGCATCACTTTCCCTATACTGGGGAAAACGCGTTTTAAAAGGTTACATCGTTTCCCCTATGCTAGAGAAACTGCATTTTAAAAGGTTGCATCGCTTTTCCTATGCTGGGGAAAGCGCATTTTAAAAGGTTGCATTGTTTTCCCTATGCTGGGGAAAACGCATTTTAAAAGGTTGCATCGCTTTCCCTATGCTGGGGAAAGCGCGTTTTAAAAGGTTACATCGTTTTCCCTATGCTGGGGAAAGCGCGTTTTAAAAGGTTGCATCGCTTTCCCTATGCTGGGAAAAACGCGTTTTAAAAGGTTGAATTGGTTTCCTTATGCTAGGGAAAACGCGTTTTAAAAGGTTGCATCGCTTTCCCAATGTTGGGGAAAGCGTGTTTGAAAAGGTTGCATCGTTTTTCCTATGCTGGGGAAAGCGTGTTTTAATAGGTTGCATCGCTTTCCCTATGGTGGGGAAAGCGCGTTTTAAAAAGTTGCATCGTTTTCCCGATGTTGGGGAAAACGCGTTTTAAAAGGTTGCATCGCTTTCCCTATGATGGGGAAAGCGTGTTTTAAAAGGTTGCATCGTTTTCCCTATGCTGGGGAAAACGCGTTTTAAAAGGTTGCATCGCTTTCCCTATACTGGGGAAAGCGTGTTTTAAAAGGTTGCATCGTTTTCCCTATGCTGGGGAAAACGCGTTTTAAAAAAGTTGCATCGTTTTGCCTATGATGGGCGAAATGCATCTGAGGTCCCACCTGTTTTGCCTAGGCTGGGCGAAACGCACCATCCATCCCACTCAGTGCTTGTTGTTTGTTTACTGAAGCCGAACTACGTTTGGTCTGATTCCTGAAAAAGGGATACGTAGGCAGCCTATTTCGGTAGGTGCGACCATCAGAGCCTTTTATCACATATCTGCTTAAAAACTACGATAACATGCTATAGCCAACTAAATATGTTTAGGGTATGTGAGATTTGAGCTACTACATCCTAAACTGTTGCATCTATAAACTGTCGCATATTGCATTCCTCCCCATTATAATTTCCACGAAATTTGGGAGTCTATTTCTTATCAATGATGTTCGTTTACTTGGTAAGTTTCGGTTTACCCGTAAACTCCATCGTTGAGGGGCTCTGTAGAAACCCCAGTTTCGTACCCCAGGCATGTAACATGACATGAAATATCAAGACCTGTTAAAAAGCTAACAAATGTCAAGTTACAGGGTTGAAAATGCAAAAGAAAAAGCAGGATGCGTAAACAATGAATTGCAGTGGGCCAAAGTGCCAAAAAGAGAAGAAAAAAGGAGGCTGGCGCCGCCCATACTACCTTCTGGCGCCGCGCCCACTACCCTTATGGGTAGTGCCCAACAGTTCCCCCTACACTGTAGCCTTTTGCCTTTGGTACAAGTCCCTCAACGCGCAGTACAAGCCGATGAAGCTCAGTGAATAAAACTTAACAACGAAGAAAGCTAGGATTCTCGCTTATAAATAAAGGCATCCAGCACTTAGAATTCACAACTTTTCACCGCGCAGTTTGTGAAACTCTCCCGAGAGAACGCCGAGAGATTTATTCCTCTAGCCCCGAAGCTCCGCCAAATCTCCCCAAACACTAAAACTCACCGGCCAAAGTGAAACCTAGTTACCCTGCTAGGATTCCGCCCTATTCCACCGATCCAAAATCCCGAAAAGAGCAATTGCCCTGCCCGAATCCAGACGCCAAACCAGCCAAAAGCAAGCAGTTGCTCTGCCCGATTTCCGCCATCAGCAAGCAAACAACAGCAAAAAAGCAAGCAGTTGCTCCGCCCGGATCCTGAGGTCGAAAAGAAACTTTCGAAAGCAGCTACTCTGCCCGAATCCCCGCAACAGCAAAAGCAACAAAAAAAAAGACTCCCTCTCCCTGAAGGACAGAGTGAGCGCACCCTTGAATCTACTAGAAGGAGCTTGGTACGGGATAAAACCCACACGCTTCAAGAGGTAAGCTATTTAAAGTTTTTAATATATAATAGTGTTATTTAGATTAGCCCGATGTAAAGAAAATAAACAGTTATGCTGACTGAAATTCTATAGAATATAGCACTTAAAAGAGTCATTATTATGGCCAAAATTTTATAAATGTATTTGTAATTCCAGGAAGGAGGCTGTTGTAAGTTTGTAATATATCTATATATATATATATATGTGTGTGTGTGTGTGTGTGTGTGTGTGTGTTTTATTTCATCTGTTAAATAAATATAAAAAAACATATTTTAGCCAAAAAAAATTTTGAGACCGAAAGGGCGAGTTGGGCGCCTAACCCCTTCCCACCTCGTAACGTAGTTTCCAAACCCTTTACAAATCTGGTTACATTTGGTTTTTCTTTGTTTTTCCTTAAAATAAAGATGACGACTCTGTTTATCACGTTTTGAGTTTACAATTGAGGCCAGACGTATTACACACGCCTTACAGGTTTTGAAACCACCCGCCCTCACCGACGAGGGAACGGTCGAAAAACGGGGCACTCACAGTAGGCCAGAATGGAAGATAGAGGATGGGCTGGTGGTGGAAGTTTTCTTCTTCCTTTTTTTGTAGATTTGTAGTTTTCCGGTAGTGGGTGCAGCGGCTAAGTGAAGGACGGCCTTGTTCGAGAGCAGCCCTTTGATAAAAAGTGATGGTTCCCGATGGGTTAGTAGTGGCGGCAAGGTGGGAGCCCCATGGTTGGGTAGGCCTCATCACCCAAATCAGTTATCAATAAACAATATGGGCTAGGGTAATTGTAGACACCCCAATTTCATACCCCTGATATGTGACATGACATGCAATATCAAGACCTGTTTAAACTTAACAAATGTCAAGTTACATGGTTTAAAAATACAAACGAAAAAGCAGAATGCGTAAAACAGTGAAATGCAGGGGCCAAAGTGTCAAAAATCAACCTAAAAAGGATCCAGGCGCCATCACCAAGTCAACCTGGCGCGGCGCCCAGGGCTCAAACAGGGCACTCTGTTTTGACATTTTGTACAAGCTCTCAAGCGCGCGGTACAAGCTGATGAAGCACAAAGAAGAAATTTTAACGACGAGGTCCCTTCTTCAGCCTATAAATAGACGGCTTCGGCTTCAGAAAAAGGGACTTCACCAAGCCGAAAAATCACTCACCCATAACAGCGTTGAGTTTACGCTCAGAGCGATCGTGAGAATAGAGAGAGTCCCCTCCTCCTATAAGCCTCGAAACTCTGTCAAATCTCCTCCAAACACAAATCCAACCAGTCAAAGTGAGCCTTAGCCTTCCAGCTAGGTTTGCACCCTATTTCCCGGTCCAAAAATCCCAAAAAGAGCAGTTGCTCTGCCCGAATCCAAAGGCCAAATCTGCTAGAAGTAAGCAGTTGCACGCCCGATTTCCGCCAAGAAGAAGCAAATAACAAAAAACACAAGCGCTTGCTTCACTGCTTTACGGTTGCCTGAAAGCAACTTTCGGAAGTAGTTATTCTGCCCGAATCGCAGCAGTAGCAAAAGACTCCCACTCCCGGAAGGACAGAGCGAGCACACATTCCGCTCTTAAAGGTAAATCTTTAAGAGTTTTTATATAAAAATGCTATTTTCATCCGGCCCAATGTAAAAAATATAAGCAGTTGTGCTGCCCAGATTTCTATAGAAAATAACATTAAAAAGAGCCATTATTATGGCCAAATATTTTTAAATGTATTTGTAATTACTGGAAGGAGGCGACTGCAAGTCTGTAAATAATGTAGATACAGATATATCTTCTTTTTAATGCTTTATTTCATTTGCTAGATAAATATAATAAAAGCATATTTTAGCCAAAAATCATTTTTGAGACCGAAAGGGCGAGTTGAGTGCCTAACACCTTCCTACCTCGTAACTTAGCCTCCGAACCCCTTTTTACAAACTCTGGTTATTTTTAGTTTTTCTTTATTTCTGCTTAAAATAAATATGGCGACTCTATTATAACATTTTGGATCAAAGTGAGGCCCGCAACATCTTTTTTTTTTGCACTTTTCTGTTTTTCCCTAAACAAGGGACGATGAGAATGAAAAGGGTGATGCATTTCCTGTATCTTGTTTTCCCCTAAACAAGGGAGGATGAGATACAGAGAAGCCCAATGCACTCATAGCGATCCAAAATAAGCCTAAGGACATGGTGAGGCTCGCAACATCCTTTTTTTTTTTTTTTTGCACTTTTCCGTTTTCTCTTAAACAACGGACAATGAGAATGAAAATGGTGATTCATTTTCTGTATCTTGTTTTCCCCTAAACAATGGAGGGTGAGATATGGAGAAATCAAATGCACTTATAATGACTTAGGGCAATTTTCAAAAGTTCATAGTGAGGCAGGGCGTGTTCCTACGCGCCTTCGTACCATCCTTTTTTTTTTTACACTTTTCCGTTTTTCCCTAAACAAGGGACGATGGGACTGAAAAGGGTGATGCGTTTTCTGTATCTTATTTTCCCCTAAAAAAGGGATGGTGATATACGGAAAAATCCAAAGCTCTCATAATGGACCAAAGCTCACTCGGTGACCGAGGCGTATTCAACGCGTTTTTTGACAACACTCTTTCTGCACTTTTAATTTCGTCTTCTCCTAAACAAGGGGGGATGGAATGGAAAGCGTAATGTCCTTCTCGCGCACCACGCTCCCCTAAAAAAGGGCACGCGGAGTGCGAGAGCGAACCGGGGCACCCACAGTGGCGACTGTGCTGGGGAAGTCGTTTTTATTTTAAAGAAAATAAAAATAGAGGGCTAGACTCAGTTTTCACAAAAAAAAAAAAAAAATCAGTTTTCTTAGTTTCTGGCTAAAATATGCTTGTTATATTTCTTTAGCATTTTAAATATTGCGTTCTTATATATCTGTGTATATATTTGTGGATTTTATCCTCCATCTTGCAGCAATTTCGTTCCAGTTACCATTACAGGTATATTTAAAAAAAAGAAACAAAAAGAAGAAGAAGAATAAAGTAGATTTCCAGGCAGCATAACAAAAGGGCTAAGGCTTTATTTTATTATTGCTTCATTTCTGCTCTATATTATTGTTCTGTTTGTTTTATTTTTATCGCACAAAATATGTACATATTCTTTCATTCTGTCATTTTATTTTGGGGACTAGGACAAATATGTAATTAATAGGACTAGATAGATTCCCCACTTTTTCTTCTTCTATTTCTTGATGTGATTGGTTGCTTGATCACACTCAAACTAAAAAGCCGAGAAAATCTACAAATAACAACAAGACAGACCATATCAGTTTTATTTCTTGCTTAATATCTGAAAAAGAAGATTTTACTGCTTTCTAGATGTCGTACACACGCGTACGCATGTAGAAAATATTCTGAATTGCTACCTGTAGACACCCCAATTTCGTACCCCTTGGTATATAACATGACATGCGATATCAAGACCTGTTAAAACTTAACAAATGTTAAGTTACATGATTTAAAAATGCAAGAGACAAAGCATGAGGCGTAAAATAGTGAAATGCAGGGGCCAGAGTGTCAAAAAGGAGGCTAAAAAATGCTCCAGGTGCCACCACCAAAGGAAGCAGGCACGACGCCCAAAGAACAAAGGTTCGGCGCCCAAAGCCTCAACAGTGATTACGATTTGAGAATTAGTACAAGCTCTCAAGTGCACGGTACAAGCTGATAAAGCACAAAGAAGAAATTTTAAGGATAGCGATGTCCCTCCTCCTACCTATAAATAGAGGTGTCCGGCTTCAGTTTTGAGGGCCGAGAATTTCTCACTCATATATTGTTCAGCGTTATTGTTACGCCGTAGAGAGCGATCGTGAGATAGAGAGAGTTCCCTCCTCCTATAAAGCCTCGAAGCTCTGCCAAATCTCTTCAAACTCAAAACCAACCGGTCAAAATGAGCCTTAGCCTTCTAGCTAGGTTTCCACCCTATTCCCCCAGTCCAAAAATCCCAAAAAGAGCAGTTGCTCTGCCCGAATCCAAAGGCCAAATCCGCTAGAAGCAAGCAGTTGCTCTGCCCGATTTCCACCAGCAGCAAAGCAAACAACAGCAAAATCGCAAGCAGTTCCTCCGCCCGCTTTTTACGGTGCCTGAAAGCAATTTTCGGAAGTAGTTATTCTGCCCGAATCGCAGCAACAACAAAAAGACTTCCTCTCCCTGAATGACAGAGCGAGCACACCCACGCTCTTAAAGGTGAGCCTTTAAAGATTTTTATTATAAAAGTGCTATTTTTATCTGGTCTAATATAAAAAATATAAGCAGTTATGTTGTTCGGATTTATGTAGAAAATAGCACCAAAAAGTACCATTATTATGACCAAATATTTTTTTTAAAAATGTATTTGTAATTACTGGAAGGAGGTGGCTGCAAGTTTGTAAATAATATAGACACGGATATATCTGCTTTTAATGTTTTATTCATTTGCTAGATAAATATAATAAAAACATATTTATCCAAAAACTGTTTTGAGACCGAAAGGGCGAGTTGGGTGCCTAACACCTTCCCAACTCGTAACTTAGCCTCCGAACCCTCTTTTTATAAACTTTGGTTATTTTTGGTTTTTCATTATTTCTCCTTAAAATAAAGATGACGACTCTGTTAAAACATTTTGGATCACAGTAAGGCTCGCAAAATCCTTTTTTTGCACTTTTCTGTTTTCTCCTAAACAAGGGACGATGAGAATGAAAATGGTGATGCATTTCATGTATCTTGTTTTCCCTAAACAAGGGAGGATGAGATACGGGGAATCCCAATGCACTCATAGCGATCCAAAATAAGCCTAAGGTCATGGTGAGGCTCGTAACATCTTTTTTTTTTTTGCACTTTTTCGTTTTCCCCTAAACAAGGGACGATAAGAATGAAAAGGGTGATGCATTTTCTGTATCTCGTTTTCCCCTAAACAAGGGAGGGTGAGATACAGAGAAAACCAATGCATCCATAATGACCTAAGGCAATTTTTGAAAAGTCCATAATGAGGTCGGGCGTGTTCCCACGCGCCTTCGCAACATCCTTTTTTTTGCACTTTTCCGTTTTCCCCTAAACAAGGGACGATGTGAATGAAAACGATGATGTGTTTTAAGTATCTTATTTTCCCCTAAACAAGGGAGGGTGAGATACAGAAAAATTCAAAGCTCTCATAATGGACCAAAGCTCACTCGGTGACCGAGGCGTATTCAACGCGCTTTTTGACAACACCCTTCTCACATTTTTTATTTCGTCTTCCCCTAAACAAGGGAGGATGGAATGGAAAGCGTGATGTCCTTTCCGCACGCCGCGCACCCCTAAAAAAGGGCGCGGGAACGATTCCGGGGCACCCACACTACCCTACACCATGGCCAGCCCACCCCCTGCATCAGCCAACGTTAATTGCATATAGATTCTCAGGACACTTCATGGACCGATCGGTTTTTACATCTCTGAATCATTGGTCAGTCCCTATGCGAAAAAAAAGAGAGAGAAGGAAAAATAAATAAAAATAAATAAAAATAAATAAAAAAAGAGATATGAATAAAAATATACACATGGGCTGACTGATTATTTTCTGATGTTCGACTTAGACCATTATGAATGGTGGATCCTGGAAAGAGTATAGGCCCTTCGCTTGAGATTAGTCCAATCTTGGGGAGTCGAAAGGCAAGTGGAATATGAAGTTCCTATACTCTGGAGAAAGAATCCACTATTCCAGGAATAGTCCTGAGACTGTCAAAACTAAGCGGATGCTTGTCCATTCAATTATAAGGAAAATGAATAATAATAAAAAATACTAATAAAGGCACACTGTACTCTAAACCCAGAAAGCCTTCAGCCAACCCTTTCTGATTGCCTTCAAACCCCTTTTCCTCAGAAACCTGGCCCGAGTTTGGAAAGACAGAGATAGTACTAGTCGGTTGATACGAGATACAGGCACATAAATTAGATCAGCAAGTATCAGGGACAAATCAGAAAAAGGCAGAATCAGTACAGAAGATATAGATCTGAGCGAAATGGCCGCTAAAAATAAACAAACTATGTGTGGGACCAGCAATGATCAGAACGGTCGTGAACCAGAAAAAGGAACTCTTGAGTACGCACCTCCTTCTGGATTTGAAATCTGGCAAAGAAGGAATTGGATGCCCACGCAGAAAGGATAACAAACCAGGTGGTTGGCAATCTTTTAGCAAGTTTTGCAGAAACTCTTGCCACCATTTCTCAACAAGTTAAAAGCCCAAAATTTGTTCCTGATATTTCTTTCCTTCCTGAAATAAGCTGTCCTGATACCACAGAAAATATCTTTTTTCAAGCCTCCAAAAAACAGCCAAATGCTAGTCTTCAACCAAATATCAACCCTATTTCCCAAGGTGGTTTTATTCCAAACGCTTATAACCTTAATCCACCTCCCCCAGAAATCAACTCTGAACTCCTTCACCTAAATGCCTGTTACCATAACCAGAAAAACTACCTTCCTCTCGATCCTTCAAATACTTATTCTCCGGAAAAGGCTCATGAAACCCTGACAGGAACAATTTGTGCACCAGAAAAAGAACCTCCTTTAAACAGGAACCCATGCAATCAAATCCAAGTACAATATTACCCAAGAGAAAAGACCCAACCTAGCTATTTGACCAAACCTCAGCCTGGTATTCTACCCAGATCAAAAGGAAGGAAAGAACTAATTCCAAGGCACTATGATGATTTACCTACCCCAAGATTTGAAATATTCCAAACACTATGGGCCCATAAGATACTTAAACCCGTTGCTAATTATCAACCTCCCAATCCACTACCTAGTACGTGGAATCATGCCTAGTACTGTGAATACCATCGCTGCAGCGGTCACCTCACCGACAAGTGTTACGCACTCAGAAATGCCATTCAGGATTTTATCGACAACGAGATAATCACGGTTGCAGGTACAAGAATTTTTTAGACCAATCAAGCAAAGGAAGTTTAAAAGGCAAGCAAACATATTTAGCCAGAATAAAGGTGCTGTAAATATCCCCTTCAATAAAAGGAGTTTCTAATGACGGCCTGGAAGACAGTTTTTTTCTTGGGGATGATAGATGGGGGCACTAGCTACGAAAAGCTCCCTGCTGAGTTTGAGTCTATTGCTGATAAGCTTCTGCAGAATTGGTAAACTACGACTGGTCCGCTCTTGACAACCACAGATCTAGTGGACCGCTTCGGATATACTATTCCCCATCCTTCTTATAGCTTTACGAATTGGTCATCTACCGATCCGCTCCCTAAAATTGAGGATCTCAAACCCCAGGTCCTCAATAATGTAAATAACCCTGTACAGTTTGCTAATAATGATAATCTAGATGTATTTGCTTATTCCTTAGTTGCACCTTCATCAAAAGATGCATTAAATAACTTTAGTATGAGTCATTTGATGAAATGGACCAAAAAGATAAATATTACTTGCTTGAGCTCGTAAAGTCAGTCAAGCACTAGGAAAGACATCAATCATTATCAGCAGATGAAGACTTATCTACCATCAATCTGGGGCTGAACAATGAAACCAAAGAAATCAAAATCGGCAACTACCTGCAAGGCTCTGAAAGGGTAGCACTTATCGACCTCCTCAAAGAATTCGTGGACATCTTTACATGGTCCTACGAAGATATGCCTGGGTTGGACCCAACCATTGTTGAACATCGGATCTCCACTTATCTGGATGTTCGGCCAGTCAAGCAAAAACTCCACCGAATCAAACCAGAATGGTCACTGCAAGTAAAAGAAGAAATCATGAAGCAGCTACATGTCAAATTTATTTGGGTAGTAGAATACCCGATCTGGCTGCCAAATATAGTGACTGTTCCAAAGCCCAATGGAAAGGTTCGGATCTGCATAGACTTCCGCGACCTCAACAAGGCATCACCCAAAGACGACTTTCCTCTACCCAACATTGATATTGTGGTAGACGCCGTTGCTTCTCATAAAATAAGATCCTTCGTGGACGGCATGCTGGGCTATAATCAAATCAAAATGGCAACAGAGGACCAAGAAAAAACATCATTAACCACCGCCTGGGGAACCTACTGCTTAGTGCTGTCAAAATCGAGCCCGGCCCATAGGCCCGGTCCAGCCCACCCGATTTTTAAGGGCAGGCTTCAAATTAGAGGCCGAAAACCGGGCCTCATTGGTGGGGCAGGCCGCAGTGGCCCGAACATATAAAGTTGCGCATGTTGCCAAAGTCAGTGAACTAGTGAAGTGAATAAGTGAAACTGTGAAAGTGACTAAAGTTAATTATTTAAAAAGGCAAAAACTTAAAAACCCTATCAATGATATCGCCTATGAGTCTATGACCTATCAGTCTATCACATTCACAGTATCTATCACTAATCTACTTTAAGTCTTTAGTCTTTACTCATATTCTTTCCAAAAACTAAAGAGGCAAAGCCACAAAAACGGCTGTTACTTAGTTACGGGCCTTACGGCTCTCAATCTCTCTCTCTGATTTCTCCGACTCTCCGTCGTCTGATCTCTCCACCGTCTGATCGTCTTCGTCTCCTAGTCCTCGAGGCTCGATCTGACTCTCTGTTCTTGCCGCTGCAGCCATCTGCCGGACCACCACCGCCCTCTGCTGGACCACCGTCGTCGCCTCCACAGCCATGGCGTCACACACACACACAAGTGCTCATACAGACTTAATGTTTTACTCACTCTCTCGTCTCTGTCTCTATTGCTCTCTCTCGTGATCCGTAGACTCGTAGTCCATACCGATGAATCTGATAGTGTCGGATACTCAGATATCAATAGACTAAAGTCTAAACTAGGAGATTTGTGTAATTCTGAGTGTGGCATGATAGATGGATTATTGATAGCCATATATATGTAAGTATTATGACCCCAATTGTTGTTTACAGTAGCAGGGGCAGTATTAGGATTTACTGATTTAGGAAGTGGAACTAATGCAGTTGACAGAACCATTGTTGGTGATGGAACCATTGCTGTTTTTTATTGATGGCCGAGACCTCTCCTCTGTGCTAATTGACTAGATCCATTAAGTTGTTTTATTTAGAGCTGTTCTAAATTTTATCTTTAAAACATTTTATTTTACATGGGTTTTGTTTTGGACAATCTGGACGATAGTTTTGTGAGTTTTTTTAATTAAAAAAATAGTTTGTTTTGGCCCATAGGCCCGAAAGCCCAGAGGCCCGAAGTACATATGGGCTGGGCTTGACTTTTACTAGGCCCGCTCCTGGTTAGGCCCGGCCCGTCGTCGAGTGAAGCCCGCCGGGCTCGGACCGGGCCGGCCCGGCCCGGCCCATCTGACAGCTCTACTGAGTACTGCTATAATGTCATGCCATTTGGGCTAAAAAATGTCGGGGCTACATATCAAAGAGCCGCCACCGCCCTCTTCCTTGACATGATTCATAAAGAAGTCGAAGTGTACGTTGATGATATGATCGTGCACTCCAGGGATGCCAACGGTGCTCATATCAAAGACCTTCGAAAATTCTTCGAAAGGTTAAGAAAACATCAGATGAAGCTTAACCCCACCAAATATACATTTGGGGTTACCAAAGGTAAGGTCCTGGGATTCATGGTGACCGAGCAAGGCATCAAAATCGAACCAGCCAAAATCAAAGCCATCATAAATATGCCGCAACCAAAAACTCCAACAGAAGTGAAGGGCTTCCTGGGCCGATTGCAATACAACATATGTGAGCCCCTATTCAAACTCTTAAAGAAAAATATTGATCAAATCTGGGACGAGAAATGCCAGCTAGCCTTTGAAAAATAAAAGTCTACCTTACCAATCCACCAGTACTAGCTCCTCCCCATACACATAAACCGCTCCTTCTATATTTAACCGTCACAGATACATCAGTAGGGGCTATGCTCGCCCAAGAAAAAGAAAATTCCTACATTGAAAATGCCATCTACTTCATAAGTAGGAAGCTGTAAAGAAGCGAGCTTAATAATTCAGCATTGGAGAAAAGCTGCACTGGCCTAGTCTGGGCAACGCAAAGGCTCAAACCCTATCTACAAGCTCGATCCATCAGGCTCATCTCCAGGATGGATCCTATAAAATACATCTTCGGCAAGCCATCACTTTCCAGCCGACTGGCTAAATGGTCATTTCTTCTCAACGAGTTTGACATCACCTATGTCACGCTCAAATCTATCAAAGGCAGCGTAATTGCAAACCATTTAGCTGATCTGCCTCTAAAATCAGAAGATGCAGCTGAGCCCAGTTCTGAGACGAAGGTGTCGTAGAAATTACCAATCAAGACACCAGCTGGCAAATGTTCTTTGACGGAGCCGCCAACAAAAGGGGCTTTGGCATAGGAATCTTGTTAATTGACCTAGTAGATTCTCACACTCCGTTGGCCATAAGGTTGGAGTTCGAATGTTCAAACAACACAGCTGAATACGAGGCCTGTATCACTGGTCTAGAAGAAGCCCTCCGAAAAGGAGCCAAAGACTTGGAAGTCTACGGTGACTTCTCCTTAATCATAAACCAAGTCGAAGGGAAATGGAAAACCCATGATCCTCGGCTGCAACTCTATCATGCCAAATTGACAGCGCTAGCCACCGAATTTGATAATATCTCGTTTCATTACTTGCCGCGAGATATAAATCAATTTGCTGATGCCTTGGCCACTTTAGCATCATTGGTCCAAATTTCCACAGAAACCAATGTCCATCCATTTATAGTTGGGAAAAAGGTCACTCTGGTCTACTGCTTCAAGATCAATGCTACTCCTGAAAAGGATCACGAGCCTTGGTATTCAGACATCATGAATCTTCTTCAGAAAGGAGTCTATCCTCCCAGTCTAGACAAAAGGGGGAAGGTCTCCTTACGAAGATGGGCATCACAATTTGTAGTCAGCGGTGGCAACCTATACAAAAGGCACTATCAGGGCCTAAACTTATTATGTATCGATCAGGCAAAAGATGAGCAAATCATGGATCAGCTTCATGGTGGTACCTGCGGGCCACACATGAATGGGCACATGCTATCCGAAAAAAATCATCCGACAGGGTACTATTGGAGCACACTAGAAACTGACTGTATCTGGTGAGTACGTCATTGCGACAAATGCCAGCGCTTCGCAAATCTGCAGCACGTGCCCCCGCATATCTTATATAACTCCACAGCCCTCTGGCCCTTTTCAACTTGGGGAATTGACGTCATAGGTCAAATCCATCCAAAGGGGTCTAATGGCCATGAATATGTTTTGGTAGCTGTCGACTACTTTACAAAGTGGGTGGAAGCCTTTTCCTACAAAATATTGAATGCTCAAAAGGTATCTGAATTTATCAGGACCAATATCATATACCGATACGGAGTACCTTTCGAAATTATCTCTGACAACGGCACACACTTTGAAGGGGACGTGAATCGTCTACTCGACGATTTCAAGATTCAAAGGCATAAATCCTCCCCATACCGACCACAAACAAATGGTGCCGTTGAAGCAACCAACAAAACACTAGAAAATATTATCAGAAAAATGGCTAATACGGGAAAAGAGTGGCCAGAAAAATAGCCACTAGCCCCCTGGGGCTATCGCACTTTAGTTCACACACCCACTAGGGCTACCCCCTATTCTCTAGCCTACGTCATGGAGGTGGTGATGCCCATTGAAATTGAAATCCCATCATTAAGAGTAATGATGGAATCAAACATATCAGAGATTGACTGGGTCAAAGGGCGCTATGAAGAGTTAGCCCTGATCGACGAACGACGGCTGCTAGCCCTGGAACACACTCGGGCATATCAAAGGCAAATAGCTCGAGCGTTCAACGAAAAAGTCAAAGGTCGTGACATTCAAGTTGGAGATTTGGTGCTTCGTGAAAAACCTCCTAGTTATGTTGATACTAGGGGAAAATGGAAGTCTCCTTGGATGGGACCATATGTTGTCAAAGAGATCCAGTCAGGAGGTGCAGTACTCCTCACAAATCAAGAAGGAGAGGATCTTGTTCAGTCCTTCAACCTAGACAAGCTTAAAAGGTATTATGCGTGAGTCGAAAATATATCTGGCAATTGCTTTCCTCTCCAGCTCGCTAGGTTGAAAACCCGAAAGGGCGGCCTAGGCAAAAATTAGAGCATATAAAAAAAGAAGCAAAAAGGAGAAATAAGGGCTCGCTAGGTTGAAAACCCAAAAGGGCAGCCTAGGAAAAAGTTAGAGCAATAAAAAAAATCAGGAGAAAAGGAGAGAGAATGCAATTTCTGAATCCTCAGCATCTGACATTTAGCCTGCCAAAGCCTACAGCGTATGCAGAGTCTTAACTGATTTAAAAAAAAAAAACCACGACAAAGCTCACATAAAACATCAAAATACAATAATACATGTCATATGGTGCAACCTAGGAATAATTGCCTAAGACATTTAAGATTATGCATTTATGCCAGTACATTTGTTTATTACTACTTGTTACCTATATCCCCTTCCCCCCAACTATCCTTTTTATTACAGCCTAGCCTCGAAGCGGTCCATCAGCGCCTGCGACGTCCGCCCAGCTGGGACCATATACTTCTGCGAGGAACAGAAGAAGCTCCAGTCTCATCAACATGGGAACCACCGGAAGTGTCCTCGTCCTCTTCATCGTCAGCATCGCCATTGTCCTGAACAGCCGGACGACTTGGGCCAGCACCGTCATCCCCATGTGCAGTATATCGTCTGTCAGCTTGAGGGGGAACATCCTCACCTGCTTGTAGGGGATTGCTCCGCTGACTTGCATTGCTTAGACGAGGAGGCGCATTACTGGGACCTGCCTTATTCGGATTAGGAGCCATCTGGGCACCAAGGCCATGCACCCACCTGAAATCCTCCTGTAGAGCCTGAGGGACTACTAACCCAGAGCTTTCCACATCCTCACCAATTTCCATTAGGTGAGCATCCAAGCCGCTGCTTATTCGTCGGCCCATCATCCGCCTCAATGCGTGCCTAATAACGCGTGAATGCCCCTCAGCAGCCACTAGCACCCATGACAGATATTCATGGGACAGAAGCATATATTCCGAATAGGCATAAGCTGCATCCCTCGAATCAAAATCAAGCTGCCATATGTTGCAGATAAGGGTGCATACGTCCCTATCCATCTCCATCTCTTCAGCTAAGGGACGGCTCGCATTTGGGATGACCTGCGCCCTGCCAAACTGGCGAAGGACCCTGTACGCCAGATAAAATGTGGTGTGCTCAAGACCTGGCAGAATAACCTGGGCATAGACCCCGGTATACATAAAGAAGCTATGGATCTGCCAGTGGCTGACAACCCATATGATTTCCATGGAGCCAAAGCGCAGGAAATACTCAATCTAGTTAGACTCTGAAAAATTCATTTGGTGATAATGGCCACGAGAGCCATAGAGTCCAGGATCATACATTGCTCCTATCGGCATTAGGCCCATCACCCAGTTGAAATGCTCCTTTAGCCACATGTGAATCAAAAGAGGGATGCCATAGGGAAACAACTCATCACTAGTCGCAAAGGCATCCATGCCAGACAAAGTCTCAGCTAGAGACACCAGGATAATATTCACCCGGCGGTCCCGAGCCTGCAGCACTAGGTCCACGACCCACACATCTATATATCTGGGTCGGCCCACCAGAATGTTCCGCCCTATAAGGCAAAGAAAAAGAGATGCCAGCCGGCGCCGCAAATAAATTGGGTCATCTTCCATGTATTGCGTATAAGCACCGGGAAGAACGATCAAATTAAAGTTTACTCCGTTGTAGAAACCCGGAGTAGCCTTGTGGGTCGTGCCAAACAACTCCCTTATCGCCATATAAGGACGCCTCCGTGCAAAAGGCACTGCGATAGGTCCAATGGCTGGCATCCCCACTATGGCACAAAATTCCTCGAAAGCGGGACACATTTCATTCATACCAAAATTTAAACGGTGGCTCTAAGGCGACCAGAACCTAGAGGTTCCCCGCAGCATGTCCTAGTGAATATAAAGGGTTCGCCATGACAGCAGACATCGGTACCCGTAGATATGCTCGAACCACTCCCGTTCATCTGACCGTAAAGAAAGGACCCAAAAGTCCAGAGCATTCTCGTAAATTTTTATCTCCAAAGCTGTATGAGCTAGTGCGGCCATCTCTCTATTAAAGCAAAATTTTATCTGACAAAAGAAAAGGGAGATTGAGCAAAAGACAACTCAAAAGGCTTGAGCAGAAGGAAAGAAGGTAGGCTGATGATGAAATGAGCGCTGCCTCGGCTTCCATTTATACTGAAAATCAGAAGAAGCAGACGAATTCTAAGCACAGTGCATGAACAGGACTGAAACAGGATTTCACAGTAAGAGCCCTGGGCGCCACCCATACTCCCTCCTGGCGCGGCACCCACTTCCTCTATGGGTGGCGCTAGAAGCCCCCACTACTGCTCCCCGATACTGCCTGGTATCCTGGTTTCGAGCTCCGATCGTTCACTGCTGGTTCTATTTGATCACGATAAAATACAAAGGCTACGCAAATAGCCTTGCCGGAAAATTGAAATATCAAGCACAGAAAGAAGCGGTTGCCTCTTCTTCCCTGCAGAGTACCAGAAAAGCCCGGTTTAAAATCTGAAGGTGTATCTTTCTAAAAATCCATTCATAACTATAGTGTGTCGTTACCCCTAGATAATGATCTAGATTTCTTTTATTCCTAAAATAATTGAGTCTGCATTTTAAATTCCTGCATCATATACAATCATATTGCATTGCATAAACAAATGTGTACAGAGTCTGGTACAAAAAAAAAAAAAGAAAAAACTAATAAATGCAGGTAGTTGGAGCTAATGAGCGCGAGAAGATCGGCTCCAATCAAGATTGCCACCCATGACTCGAGGGTCGGATTTGCCAATCCTGTACCCCCGTCCCCTCGCCTGAGCACGACCCGATCCGTCGGCCGCATCATCATCATCATCATCATCTCGACACCTGGTCTGCCGCACAACATCATTCCCCTGGCAAGAAATTTGTCCACAAGCCGCTGGTACAATTTGTTGATGCTATAGAAACCCCTCAGCAGCTTCTTGTACGACGATACATTAACCTGGGAAAAGATGTTGAGAGAAAAAAAAAGGAAAAGAAAATATATCAGTCTCAAAAAAAAATGATGCAAAGAAAAAAAATGAATGATGAAAAAAAAGGAGGGCAAGAAAATGTTTACCGTGCAAGCCTGCTCTGGGACATGATACTCCTCGGAGATGTCCGTATCGGGAAGAACTTCCTCCACAAGTCTTCTGTCACGATGATACCGGAAGGTGGAGAAAGTCTCGGTAGGCGCAGAAAACTCTAGCTACATGTCAAAGAAAATCCTCAGAAAATCTAGCACGCCTGGCTACCACAGGGACAGGAGGGGCAGGATGAAGCATAGTCCTCAGAAAATCCTCGTATGCCATGATTGGGAAATCACTCGGAGGCATAAGCGATCTCAATAGGTACTGATACCTGTTCGGCAAGAAGTCTGGAGCAATCACCCAAAGGGGAGGCATAGGAGGCGTCACTGGGAATGTCGGGAGCATAGAATGCTGGCGGTTGACACGTTCGCCCATATATAACGAATCAACCATGATAGACACCATCAGTATCCAGCATCTGCTCATTTCCAGAGTGATCATATAATGCCCCACCAGGCCCCTCCAAGTAAGAAAACGCACGGTGCCCGCATTCGAGCTAGCTATTCTCTCCTGCATTCTCACTGTATCTAAGCATTGGCCATCTCGATCCGACCCAACTCGGTGAGCATTCATGAATTCAGCCAAATAAGGTGGCTCTTGAACGCGGTGACGCAGTGGACCCGACGTGAAATGGAAAACCGAGTAAGTCCAGACCTGCAGAAAAGAAGAAAAAAAGAGAGAATCAGCAAAAGAAAAGAAAAAAATGATATCAAAAATAAATGCTGATACAAAAAAAAAAAAAAGAAAAAAAAAGAGCAAAAGCAGGAAAAGAAATTATGCCTCTCAAGCTGGAGCGAAACCATTGAGAGTCGACGAATCGTTACGGCTAGCCCTATCCATAGAAGCGTAAAGCTTGGCCAGGCCTGCCTGCCTGCCTGCCCCCAGTCATAGTCAATGACATGATCCAAGTCCCTCAGACATCCCAGAAGGGAAACCCTCAAACAAGTGGACGAATTGGCGAAGAGTGACATTCCCAGGAAAAAGAACAAGAACGCCCTGGCAACGCGAGCTACGGCCTCGCTATCATTTTCATCAACCTGCCTGGCGTTCGCTAAAAGCCAGCTCTTCACACTGCTAATAAAGATCTCATCAGCAGATTTATATTCGGGTACAAAGCCCAAGAGATCTTCCACCACGTCGTGGTGGTGACGGAGGGTATAGTCCGGCTCCAAAGTCTTCTCGATGCTGGTAGGGATGCCCGTGATAGCAGTAAAATCGCAAGGGGTCAAAGTCGCCTCCCCCCCAGCTAAAATGGAAAGTGTGGGTGGTGTCCCACCAATAATCCCTCAAAACATCGAAGATGGGCAAATAACTGCGGAAGGGACGGAAAGCCCGCAGAAACACACTGAAGCCAGAAGCCTTTACTAAAACCCGTGCCGCCTCGGGCATTAATTTATAAATGTCAGAAACTTTGGCACAGCTTGCCCGAATCCTAGTCAGGGTCATGCGCATCTAAAAAAAAAGAGAAAAAAAAAAGAACAGCAGCATATCAACATCAGAAAAAAGAGGGGGAAAAGGTAAAATTCTTATATTTTATTTAATCTCTTGTGCATGTCATTAAATTATGCTAAAAAAAGAAAAAAACATGTTGCATATATCACATTTTGTAAATAATCATCATAAAATATTTGCATTTTGCATGATACGTCAAAAGAAAAAAAAATGTTGCATTCTTGCGTGCATATTAAAAAAAAAAGAGTAGTTGCATTCAAAAATTAAAAAAATATATATATTATATTGCATCTTTGCATTCAGAAAAAAATGTGTGCTGTACTTTTGCATTCCTGCATAAAAAAAAATGTGTGTTTTGCATTCAAAAATAAATACATGTTGCATTTTTGCACATATTGAAAAGAAATATAATGCTCATGCAACATTTTAGCAAGCACCTAAAATTTTCTTATGTCACATTTGCATTCCCATGCATGAATAAAATGATATATGCATGCATTAGCCAGTCATCATTTGCATTCATTTTCCAAATAATTGCATTTTAGCATTAGCAAAAATAAAATATTTCAAATATTGAAAGAAAATATTTCTATTGCATTTGGCATTCATCTCTGCAGCAAGTGCATCAGTAAAAGTAAATATTATTGAATAAAGTATTCCTGTTACATTTTGCATGCATCAAAAAATATGTCTGAAAATGTACAAAAAAAATGCATCACGTTTCCGAAAAGATATTGCATAGGCATGCATCGTAAAAAAATATTTTTCAATCTAAACATGCATCATGTGGTCAAAATTGCATCAACTACATAAAATATGCATCGCAGAGTCAAATAGTGCTAATTATTCAAATATGCATCGCAAAAATAAATAGCATGAATTTCATATTTTTGCTATGAATAAATTGCCAAATTGCACCATTCTAGCACATAAATTGCATGCATAAGCATCATAAGCAAGAACATGTATGCTCCAAAAGTCCAAAACAAAAGAGAAATCCAGCAGATCTGAGAATTCAACTAAATGGGTGCGAGAAAAAGTAACTTACAGTGGGAATCAGAAGATTAGACACATGTGTGTTCCGATCGCAAAGGAGGTTCCCCCAGTCATCCTTCGAATAGAAATATCTGACGTGATTTTGGATCGGATCAAGGGAGGAAGTTCTTTCCTTTCCTCGCCCGAATCTGGATACATCGGTGCCTTTCCCTTCCGAGATCTTGAGGAAGATGCCATCTATTCAGCAAAACAAGCAATTTGGCGGAAGAAAATCGAGAAAAGGAGAAGAAATGAATAAAGAAGCTCGTCGGCAATGAAAGCAGACGAAAATGACGAAGAAGAAAGAATGAAGCTGCTGCTTCTGCTTTCCTTCTCCCCGTCACTTATGAAAGAATGGAGAAGTTTCATTTTCCCCCCTCCAAAGTTCAAAAATTCAGTATTTAAGTCCTTAAGTTTTCCAAGTTGCAAAATGGCCCTTAAAACTTAATGGAAAGTTAACAAAGTTAGCTTTGTTAACAAAAGTCAACGGTCATCCATCCAAAGATCAAGAAGAAAGCTCGCATCCCCAGCAGGTCAGCCGCAAAATGATCAGAAAAGCAAGAAAAACAGCTGCAGTGAAAGAAAAGCAGCAACAAAGGTAAAATTCTCAACAAGAAAAAGAAAAAAAAAAGCAAGAAGAAAAAAAAAAGAAAAGCAAGCAAGAATAATGCAAAGAGTAGCAAGAAGAAGAAAAAAAGGGTGAGAAATACAGAAAGCAAGCAAAAGGAAATCTCCAGCAAGAATCAGAAATGCAAAAAACAAGCCAAAGGAAATCTCCAGCAAGGATCAGAAAACGCGGCAAAAAGAAAAAAAAAACTCAGCAGAAGCAGTCGAAGCGGTCGAAGCAGCAGAAGCAGCAATAGCAGCAAAAGCAAGGCAATGGTAAGAAAAGGTAAAGTATTTTACCTTTTGGCATGAAAAATGTGTTCCACCATCGCATTCGACGAAGGATATCCACGCCTGAGGATGCGATGTTTTCCTGCTTTATAGGAGTAGCGTAGGATCATCTCCTCATGGGGCGTAACCCCAAGACGAGTGATCAAACCATGATGTGTTCCACCATCGCATTCGACGAAGGATATCCACGCCTGAGGATGCGATGTTTTCCTGCTTTATAGGAGTAGCGTAGGATCATCTCCTTATGGGGTGTAACCCCAAGACGGGTGATCAAACCATGATGTGTTCCACCATCACATTCGACGAAGGATATCCACGCCTGAGGATGCGATGTTTTCCTGCTTTATAGGAGTAGCATAGGATCATCTCCTCACGGGGCGTAACCCCGAGATGAATGATCAAAAATTTGAATATGATTCCACCTAAGTTGTTCAGCCTTTTCTGCGAGGGGGACTAGACCCCGGGCCAGTGAAAAGGCTATCGTACTCCGACGAAAGGCCCTGCCCTGAGGATACGATCTATCCCACCATCGTGTTCGGCAAAGTGTTCGACCCTTTGAGGATACGATGTTTGATCTGATTCCACATGTGTTGTTCAGCCTTTTCTGCAAGGGGGTGTAGACCCCGGGCCAGTGAAAAGGCTATCGTATTCTGACGAAGGGCCCTGCCCTGAGGATGCGATCTATCCCACCATCGTGTTCGGCAAAGGGTTCGACCCTTTGAGGATACGATGTTTGATCTTGGTATTCCACCCACCGTTGTTTGTTTGCATCAGGCCGAACTACGTTTGGTCTGATTCCTTTTATTAAGGGATACGTAGGTAGCCTACTTCGGTAGGTCCAACCATCAGAGCATTTAATTTGCATATCTGCTTAAAAACTACGATAACCTACTATAACCGACTAAATATGTCTAGGATATGCGAGATTTGAAATGGATTATATACTGTTGCATTATAACTGCTACCTATTGCATCACTCCCCATTATAATTTCCACGAAATTAGGGAGTCTATTTCTTATCAACGATGTTCGTTTACTCGGTAAGCTGTGGGTTACCCGTAAACTCCATCGTTGAGGGGCTTTGTAGGCACCCCAATTTTGTACCCCTGATATGTGACATGACATGTGATATCAAGACCTGTTTAAACTTAACAAATGTTAAGTTACAGGGTTTAAAAATGCAAAAGGAAAAGCATGATGCGTAAAACAGTGAAATGCAGGGGCCAAAGTGTCAAAAATCAACCTGAAAAAGGATCCAGGCGCCACACTGCCAACTGGCGCGGCGCCTGGCTCAAACAAGGCACTCGTTTGACATTTTGTACAAGCTCTCAAGCGCGCGGTACAAGCTGATGAAGCACAAAGAAGAAATTTTAAAGACGGCGAGGTCCCTTCTTCAGCCGATAAATAGAGGGCTTCGGCTTCAAAAAAAAGGACTTCACCCGGCCGAAAAATCACTCACCCATAACAACGTTGAGTTTACGCTGAGAGCGATCGTGAGAATAGAGAGAGTCCCCTCCTCCTATAAGCCTCGAAGCTCTGCCAAATCTCTTCCAAACACAAATCCAACCGGTCAAAGTGAGCCTTAGCCTTCCAGCTAGGTTTCCACCATATTTCCCCGGTCCAAAAATCCCAAAAAGAGCAGTTGCTCTGCCCGAATCCAAAGGCCAAATCCGCTAGAAGCAAGTAGTTGCTCTGCCCGATTTCCACCAGCAGCAAGCAAACAACAGCAAAAACGCAAGCAGTTGCTCTGCCCGTTTTACGATTCCCGAAAGCAACTTTCGAAAGCAGTTATTCTGCCCGAATCGCAGCAGCAGCAAAAGACTCCCTCTCCTGAAAGGACAAAGCGAGCACACATTACGCTCTTAAAGGTAACCTTTAAGAGTTTTTATATAAAAATGCTATTTTCATCCGGCCCAATGTAAAAAATATATAAGCAGTTGTGCTGCCCGGATTTCTATAGAAAATAGCATTAAAAAGAGTCATTATTATGGTCAAATATTTTTAAATGTATTTGTAATTACTGGAAGGAGGTGGCTGCAAGTCTGTAAATAATGTAGATACAGATATATCTGCTTTTTAATGCTTTATTTCATTTGCTAGATAAATATAATAAAAGCATATTTTAGCCAAAAACCATTTTTGAGTCTGAAAGGGCGAGTTGGATGCCTAAAACCTTCCCACCTCGTAACTTAGCCTCTGAACCCCTTTTTACAAACTCTGGTTATTTTTAGTTTTTCTTTATTTCTCCTTAAAATAAAGATGACGACTCTGTTATAACATTTTGGATCACAGTGAGGCCCGCAACATCCTTTTTTGCACTTTTCCATTTTCCCCTAAATAAGAGATGATGAGAATGAAAAGGGTGATGCATTTCCTGTATCTTGTTTTCCCCTAAACAAGGGAGGATGAGATACGGGGAATCCCAATGCACTCGTAGCGATCCAAAATAAGCCTAAGGTCATGGTGAGGCTCGCAACATCCTTTTTTTGTACTTTTCCGTTTTCCCCTACACAAGGGACGATGTGAATGAAAAGGGTGATGCATTTTATGTATCTTGTTTTCCCCTAAACAAGGGAGGGTGAGATATGGAGAAATCCAATGCACTCATAATGACTTAGGGAAATTTTCAAAAGTCCACAGTAAGGCAGGGCGTGCTCCCATGCGCTTTCGCAACATCATTTTTTTTTTGCACTTTTCTGTTTTCCCCTAAACAAGAGACGATGAGACTGAAAAGGGTGATGCGTTTTCTGTATCTTATTTTCTCCTAAAAAGGGCAGGGTGAGATACGGAAAAATCCAAAGCTCTCATAATGGACCAAAGCTCACTCGGTGATCGAGGCGTATTCAACGCGCTTTTTGACAACACTATTTCTGCACTTTTAATTTCATCTTTCCCTAAACAAGGGAGGATGGAATGAAAAGCGTGATGTCCTTCCCGCGCGCTGCGCTCCCTTAAAAAAGGGCGTGCGGGGAGTGGGAGCGAACCATGGCACCCATAATAATATAAGGAATTCATTAGAAAAAGTGTTGCATTAAGTAACTCCCTAAGAGCATCCACAATGGATGTTATTAGGCCATTCTTATTTAGGAAAGAATTGGGTAAACCAATGGGAAGAATTCTTGTTCAAGAATTTCTTTCCAAAATTCTTGCAGAGGAACCGGGCCAAGGGAGAGAGAGAGAGAGACACACACAGTCGCGTGGGAGAGAGTGGCTGCCATCGCACAAAGGATTCGAGCACGTGCACCACACGTGCGCGTCAGGGGCGTGGGAGCGTCTGTCACCCCGGGCCATGGTTGTCTGCCACCTTCTTTTTATTTTATTTTTTTTGATTTTTTCAATCTAAATGTTGTGTATTTTTGGGTAAATAAGCTGGATGATTTGGTAGTGAGACTCATGTAAGAATGGAGGAAGAATTAAAACCATTGGGAAGATTAATTCTTAGAGTGAGAAATTTTCAAAATATGTAGGTGGCAATGGGACTCAACTAATAATTTGTGAGAAGAATTAAACCAATGTGGATGCTCTAAAACAATTGAATGCAAACATCAGTATAAAGCGATCCTAAGTAGTCTCCCAACATTGCTGAAAAGGGAATAGGATTACGGAGCCTTATGTCTCTTTCTCTCTCTCTAAAATATATATGTACTCCTTGTAGTGGGCAAAGTAAAATAATTAAAAAACGTATTAAGTATTGGTTTGTAAAATGTATTTTGGCGATAATACTTATTACACTCTCTTTCTCATTAATTATTTAACTTCTCTAAGATGATATTATTAAATGAAGTGGTATTTGGAAAAAATATGGTAGAAAATTTGTACACCGAAAGTTTTTAGGAACATTAGTTGGAACATCCCAAAATAGAAAGTAGAAACATTTATCTGACACAAAGTGAGTATTACTTATAAACTTTTATTGGCGGTACATCCAATAAGAGCTTTTAGTAATTTAAATTTATATTATACTCCCTCTGTTCTGGGCAAATAGTCCACTATTCTATTTTGTGATGTTTCACTTAAAGTGTACACTTTACAAAATTAAGGTATAAAAATATCATTTTATTACTAATGGACTACTAAAAGTGTCATTTTCTTAAAAGGTTTGACTTTCAAACGAAGACTCTTTGCGCGAAACGGAGGAAGTATTTAATAAGTCAAGGATTATAATATTGATAATGGATTTAAGATGTCGGTTTTGCAATTGTTCTCCAAGAAAAATGGTGGAATGGGTGGAGGAATGAAATAGGTGATAGAGAAGGGAGAAGTAGTTGTCATAGAAGAAGGGAAAATGCGATTAGATAATAAAATTTTCATATGGCTCCTTTATTTTGATGATAATACGTAGAACTTCCTATTTTGATGATGTTACCCTAATTATAATTAACTAGCCCCTTAAATGGAAATGAAAAGATTAGTGTGCCCTCAATTAACAGCACGTGAGTGAAGAAATGGTGATTTAACGGACTTAAGCAAACGACGTCACGTCCGTGGACTACTAATGATCGAAAAATCATTATTTGGTCAATATTGAACACTTTCTAAATACGAGGACATGGATTTTTGCATAGTACAAGGACTAATAGTGTAATTAACCCTAAATAACATACATGGTTTTGTTCAAGGTTTGAGTTATTCTCAACCTTAGTCCCTTACGAAATTTTTGTAACAATTGAGCCCCAAAATTTTTAAATTTTCACAACCACATTCCTTTGTTGGATGTCTTTTCTATTAAGTTTCTCATGTGCCTCTTACGTACATTTAGTAAGGTTTAAAATAATTTTTTTTCAAACTTAACTTATATTTGCAATCGAGTTCCTAGTGTTTGAAAAAAAAAAACCCAAGGCCTTTGTCCTAAAATGTTTTGGAAGGGGCATCCATGTCTCCTCCACTCCTCAAACCCATCCGTCAACTTTCACTCTCCTCTCTTTTCTTTCCCCCCCCCCCACGACCCCGAGCATCCAATCTTGACAAAAAAAAACACAACAATCCATCCCTACATGTATGTCACTGGTATCCATTTCTCGACATCGAGCCTTCCCCACCACCTTTTTCACCCTCCTCTCGTTTCTTTTCTTCATTCCCTCCTCACACTCCAATGAACCCCAATTCCTCCTCAACTTAAAATCATACCTCCACAATTCAAATTCCTAACTTTTCGATACGTGGAATCAAGAAAATCACGTATGTGAGCTTTTTCAAACCCTTGATTTCCAAAATAATTCACGTCCGCAAGTTTTCGTATCTCGGTAACACCACAACAGCAAACCTTCTCGACAATGGTGAAAATCAAAGCGAGGAAGCAGCGACTCGTCAAATCATCACAAGCCAACAATATGGTCACCATTTGTAAAGACGCTGAGGAAGAAGACCATAAAAGACAAATCCACCAGAAAGAAAATCCAACCCCCAGTCGCCGTTCCCGCCAAGACTACCTCCAACCTACGATTCCCCTTCTGCCCACTCCTGTTGGGGAATTCTTAACAAAAACAATGTCGAATAACTTGGATATATTATAGAATCGTGCACAGTGCACTTTCCTGCAAGAATTATTCGACCCAATCGAATGCCCTGGGTTATACGAATATTCTTGTGGGATAAGACTATAATTGCTCTCCTATTTACGGCACTTTCAGCGGAGACTACCGTTGGAGTATTCTGTGAATTTTTTGTCGCCTAAAAACGAAGACGAAGGAACACATATATAGTTTATATGTGTCCCTTTGCAAATAATCAGAAATCCTTTCAAACAGTTGTAACCTTTGGAACAGTTACTAGACAACCGCGAGGAAAAAGCGTTGCAAAATAATCGAAATCCTTTCAAACGGTTGTAACCTTTGGAGCATCACTAGACAACCGCCCGGAAAAAAGCATTGCAACTGATTTTTAAAAACGCTTTGATTATTAACACCCGTAAGTTCGTGAAACTTATGTGAATGTGCACTCCGCACCCCCATATTCACAATGTAGTATTCCCGAGCTCACCCATCTTCGAAACATAAACCCCGATTATACCAAATGACCAATGATTTTACTTAAATCATCAACAACTCCTTCTCATCGTCTGATGAAGATGCCAACACATCTGAACCTAACTCCGATCAGATTAAAACCCTTCTGGAACCTTACACCAAAGACCAACTCAACACCGACGCCACCATCAACAACCATTCCCTCTACACCCGTATCCTAGAGGCTGCCCACCGCAAAATCTTCGTCCACTGCCTCAGTTTGGGTACCACCTACAAATCCCTAACCGCTGCTTTCGGACTATCATGCGAAATTGAAGACTGTAACGTGGTGAACACAAATGTTTTGGGGGAAAAGCATACAAGGATATGAAGATCTTGAAGAAGGGTTTTGCATACAGTGAGATGCCTTTCAAAATTAATTTTTTTAGGCTAGCAATTTTAAATTATGAGTATCACTGTGATATTTTAATTTGTTTTGTAAAAGGAAGGGTAGTAATGTTAAGCTTTCCCCAAAACATTTGGGGAGGAAGGCCTAGGGTTCTTTTTTTCAATAGGCTTGATTGCAAATTGTGATATAAGTTTGGTTTGAAGAAATTTCATTTTAACCGTTAGCAAATGCACGCGAGAGACTTAAAAGCAACTTAACGATACTTTTCTAACAACATCCATAAAAAAGAGTGATGCTGTGAAATTTTAAAACCTTTTGGACTCAACTGTTACGAAAATTTCTTAAAGGACTAATGGTAAGAGTGACCCAAATTCAAGGGACCAGTGATGCCATTAACCCATTAAACTAAATAAAGTTCCTATAATTAGAACTTGCGCATAAGTCTTAAATGTACTTTGAACTTAATTCAAACGGTTTGAAGGATAAACCCCCTTAAGTGTTTTTCTTCAAAGCGGATTAGTAGTAGTTTTTCACTTAACTCCTTGGTGATTTGAATCCACGACCTATTAGGTATGTGTGAAACGTCTTATAGCTAAGCTGCACTTCGTGGTAAATGTACTCCTTTTTTAGTATTTGAAGATTAATTAAGGTCTAAAGACCATCATTTATTAAAAAATCCTAGGGCACCAAGTGACATAACCGAGGTTTTATGAACTGTAAGATTCATATTTAATCTCTTTTCCCGACGTTACGTCGAGTAAAAGAACAAAATCATAAATGAAATGATTTAAAATAGATTGACAACTCCCTAAGGAGATGAAAGAAATGCAAAAATTCAATTACAAAAGGAAAGAACAATTATTTGAATTAAGCCGGCCAGCCAAATAATCCTTGATGAACCACAAAGACCATACCAAATACCAATATTCAACCCAATATAATAAGCTTGAAAAATGAAATAATGCGTCTTACTCATGATGCGTTTGTTGTGATGTCACAACAAATTGCAAAACAGAATAGTTATTGAAATTAAAACACGATACACGGATACAGGATTCGATTGAGTTATTTAGTTAACCAAATTCGGTTGACCAAGTATCCTAGTGATGATACCACGGGCTCACGTGAAGCCCTTATGAAGTTAGTCACGTGTGCTGATGATCTCAGTTCTCACCCTCGCAACACAAAATGCCTTTAAATCATCTATCACGTATTAAGTTTAACTATATTTAATCTTACATATCTCCTTATGAAAGATAGTCGAGGAAAATAACAAGAGATGTTTACAACTAAAATGTTATACAACATGGGATGTGACTAGAGGTGATAATTTTTATCCGCGTTCATTTGTTCGTTCAGACCACCCAATAAATAATGAGTATGAACACACCCAAAATTTTAAGTAAACACAAATGTACATGTCCACTTGGGCACATTAATTATTATTATTATTATTATTTTTTTTTTTTGGAGAAGCAGGGCAGCACCTGCGAAATTTATTAAAAGCAGAGGAAAAACAAACGGAGGGGGACAACCAGCCTTACCCAAAAAAAAAAGGGGGGACAAAGGAGCCTAACCTCAAAAATAAAATGGCAACATAGAAAGGACTTATCTATGTTTACGAAAATTATAAAGACCTAAGCGATCTGGACGAGCAGGACTTAGGTAAATCAGATCGAACCATAACACCGATAACCTTTGTGAACATGAGCCACCGCAGCAAGTCTATCAGCTACGAAATTCTGCTCTCTGAAAACATGCATAATAGAATAATTGCCAAGATAAGAGCGGCGATCCACAAGCTCATACTCATACATCCATCGAGGAACACTATGGCGATGGGGACGGGACCATAACGACAACGAAAGTCGAGACTCCACTATCACATTTGCAATATTGAGATTACGACATAACCGAAGGCCATCACGCAATGCCTTAATCTCAGCACCCGTATTTGAGCCAGGACCATAAAAGGCCGAATAAGCTGTAACCAAAGCCCCTCGACTATCCCGTAAAATACCTCCACCAGAATGCAACCCACGAATAGCAGAACCATCGGTATTCAGTTTATACCAACCCTCTGAAGGAGTGAGCCAACGAACCCAACTGCCCCTTTTCAAAGAAGGAACAACAATAGGCAAGCCAAGACATTCCAAGCCCAAACTATCCATAACCGAAAGATTAGATTTGGGACGAAACCGAGAGCATATCAAAAGAGCGCCTTTGACCCGGCGATAATCCTATCGGCGCATCGAATATCATCAAAAGCGCACGACACTAGCCTTCCATATTTCCCAGCATGAAAAAACAAAAATACCCACACGGCGGGCCCCTGGCCGGTTCTGACGAAATGTTACCACACCACGAGGTAAATAAATGATCAAAGGATCCATATAAACCATTCTTGTGTAAAAGATTCCCAAAATATCTCCAAACCTCTTTTGCTATATCAGAGCCCAAAAACAAATGGGCTAGAGACTCACAATTCGGCTGATTGCAACAGTGGCACTTTGAAACAATAAAGACCTTCTTAATTCGCAGCTGAAGGTCCACGAGGCTCAGCGATAACCTCCACATGAAGCAAGCCGACTTTAAGCGGAATCAAGTGCGCCATATTTTGCTTGCCCGAGGACTAGGCAGGTAAGCGGGAGAAACCGATGAAATGAAATCACCAGTATTAGAGAGAGTATAAACAAGCTTATCCGGAAGTCTTTCATCACAGACCACACTCCGAGCCACCGAATGAAGATGATCAGGCAACAGATGAATCAAAAGATCAAGATCCGGCAAAGCTTGATGGACAGATAACGTAGCATCAATGGGACGGGGACCTTCCAGGACCTCTCCAGTCCAATTATCCAGCCAAAAAGAAATGCGACCTTCACCAACAACCCACCTACTTTGGCGACCACAACGAATAATATGAGACATGATCGCCTTCCATTGAGGAGAAGCTACAGCGCAGTTAGAAAACCCCTGAGCCCCATCATACTTTGAGTAAACAAACCGAGCCCAAAGGCCTTTACTTTGCATAGCGTTCCAAGCCATCTTAGCGTGCAGAGCAAACATAACTTGACGAAGTGATCGAATTCCCAGCCCACCTTCAGCAACTGGACAGCATATAGACGACCAAGAAATCCAATGAGAACGAGAATTACCCCCTGAACTCCACAGAAAAGAAGCCATATGAGCCTCAAGACGTCGGAGCACTTTCTCAGGAACACGAATAGATGCCAGCGTGAAGATCGGAATACTGCTCAGAACAGACTTAATCAAGGTAAGGCGACCCCCCATAGATAAAAGACGACCTCTCGACACGAAAACCGCGAAGAAACTTGCGATCAATATCCTCAAAGTAAGAACATTTAATCCTACCATAAAAGATAGGAATACCCAGGTACCGCATCGGGAAAGAGAGCCGACTACACCCCGACCACTCAGCAATACAACGAGACTTATAGGACACCCATACTAAAACTTATTCTTTTCATTTTCTAATTTTATTTTATCAATTTCATACATAATTATAAAATACTTAAGATTAATAATGACGTTTTAAGATGATTAATATATTTATATTGTGCACCCACCCTTCCAACCGCTACCCTCATATATATATATTGTATACCCATCCTTCCAACCACCACCCCTCACCCCCAAATTGCAAAGCAAATCATCCACCCCAAATTGCAAAGTAAATCATGGAATGTCATTCTATGACTTTGTATCCTTAAATGAAACCCAACATCACTCCCAGATTATTTCATTTCTATGATTCTGTAAATATATGTCTCTGTTACACTATAAATGGATTCATAGCGGTTTTGTGAGCAGTGTAACATGCGACATTCTTATTTGTTCGAATCTTCCCATATAGATTTGTATATGTGACTTAATTAGCTTGTTCAATTTTTGGTTAGGTTTACATTCGTGTGTTTATCTATAGGGCTTCAGGGAAATTAAAAATCTAACCATAAAATAGAAGATTAAATTGAGGGTTACAACAAAAAAAATACAAAATTGATACAAGAGATAAGTACACATACATATTTATTTTTTCTTTTTTTGATGAAATTAATGTTTTTGTTTTTGTTTTTGTTTTTACGTATTTTTGGTTTAAAAATGAAGTTTTTTAATTATTACATTTATTTATAATTTTGTATTAATGAGTAGATGGGCACTCATACCTATTTATTACTCACCCATATATACACATGATATTTAATTGACACTTACTCGACCTCCCATTTAAACTCATTGCTCATACGAGCACCGGCCATACCTGGATTTGGGGCGGTAACAGACACAGATGGTTGCGTAGGTGGGAATCCTTTGATCTGATTCTGGGACTGGGAGATTTCTTTAAAAATTAAAGTATCGTATTCGTTTGTTTGACTAGCTGTTATCACTTAATTCTTGTCTATTGAATCACCTCATTCTGGTCTGCTCTGCTTCCTCTGTTCCCCATTGAGTTCGTATCGTAATCAATGACCAACATCTCGTCGCGCGGTTGTCTTTTTCTTTTTACAAAAATTAAATAAATTTACTTTTATGCCATTTCGGTTGTACATATTCTAGCATGATAGCATCCTAATAAACACGTTATTCATTCTGAGCAAAAACTCAATTATTTTATTTTGAAATGTTTTCTTTAAAGAGTTAAATTTTAAAAATTAAAGCATATAAGTGTCATTTTATTATTAATGGATTACTGTCATTTATTTAAAAATTTTAACTTTCAACCCAAGACTCTTTATTCAAAACGGAGGGAATATTATTTTAAAATGTGAATGATATTTGATTTTCTTGTACAAAAGAAACACGACAAATTTGATCCGATAAGTTAATGTTGCCCTTTGCGGATTAATCCATTAACCCTAAGTACATATTTTTAAAAAAGTGAATATAAAAAATAAATTAAGAATTATTATATCGTTTATATATTGAGAGGGCTAAACAAAGATTCTTGCCATCATCTCTTAAGTTGTTCATTTTAAAAAAAGCAAAAAGCTTTTTTTTTCCCTTTCTTTTTCTTCCACAATTCGCACTTTCCCACCTTTAAGGATAATCTCTCTTTAAGTTTCTTATCATAGAAAGAAAACCGACATTCTGTCATTGGAGTTTGGAAGTTAAGGCCAGAAAGAGAATGAAGATGAAAAGTGAAAAGAAGATAGTTATAAGATGTACACACCAATTAATAATATACTCCACTTTTGTTCTCAACTGTAACTTGCAAGAAATAATATTTATGGAAGCAAAAGCAATTATTATGATTTAAAATTAAAGAAACAAGTGAAGGAAAATAAAATTATGATATCTAAAATATATTGGATCTTTTGTAATTTAAAACTTTATCACCTAAAATGAGAACAAAAATGTATGTCATAACATTAATTTTGATATTTACAGTTAATTCTTTTTTATAAATTTATGATTCTTTTAGTGAAATAGAGGATGAAGTAGGATTTGGAGTTAAAACTCTACTTTTATTTGTGTTGGTCCTCCAAAAATATAGTCTGGTATTCAATTTAACCGACAAGATTACCTTTTTTTCCCTTCAAATTTGTTTCTTCTTCATAAACACCAAAATATTTGTCATGTTAGTGCGAATCATAGATTAAATACATAGGAACAAAAATACAATATAGAAAAGGGTGAGGTTATTCACACCCCAAACTCTCAAAGTTTTCTCTCCATACCGCATTTTCGATAATGTACAGCAGTACAATGTACAACACGTGTAAAACAAACTTTAAGGTATAAGTATTTTTTTGGTCCGAAAGAAATATGTTACTTTTCATTGGTGGTATCAACGTAGCATGAATTTATAATCTCAACAATGTCATCAGTTAGGTCTTACGCCTAACCGGTCATTTTGGTCCGTCAGTAGTAGCCTTGTTCGCTTTACACAAACATGGGCTTAGTCCAGTAAATGTAACGGTGCCGCCCTCCAAAATTATTACTCTTCGGAATGAATATAAAGAGCATCAAAGTACTTGAGAAAACAAAATGTGGAAAGGAGAAAAAGAATTTCAATCTCAACATCTTTCATCACCACCAACCAAATTAAACAAACAATTCCGAATTCCAATCGACTAGTCAAAGATGAAAATTCGGACCCACCTCCAAAAAGTCCTTCACCGTCCTTATTGCAAAACAAGCCACCCCTTTATATATATAAAAAGCCACTCGGTATCTTACACCCCATAGCTGCCATTGCTGCAACCATTCCTTTTCAGTCTCCGATCCCCCTTTGCCTAGCTACGACAACCATCTACTACCTCCCCTTTGTTATATTCGTCTTAATTACACCTTTATATTTGAAAAAAACTGCAGCCATGACCAAATCAATGATGAAATGCTTAAGCTTAGTGCTTATGTTCATATTAATTGTGGCGTTAACAGAACCTCGTGCAGTTCATTCAAGGAAATTGCTTGTACACGATTCAGCTACAACGAAGAAAGGGATGGTCGGATTGGAGCATTCCACAAGAGTTGTTTCTGCACTTTCCGGTGCATTGTCCAAGCCTCGGTTTTTGGAGAAGGATCCAGTACTGTATAAGCTAGCATCAGGGCCTAGCAGAAAAGGCAGTGGTCACAAGTAAATGCTTTTCCACAGTTTTAGTTACTTTCTGTTCTCCATCTGGTAGCATATATCAATTAATAACGTATAGCAGAAAAAGTCATTAGTTTATTAAGATGTAAATTTCTAAAGAAATTCGTTGTTCTGTTCTGTATGCCATCTGAATTATAGAGTATGAAAACGATGCCATTTATTGAACTAAAAAAGAGTAACTCAGCACGCTTATTAGTTTAGTTGTCTTGTCTATTCGTCGTGCAAGGAGCTAGGAAGATGTTGGAGATTTTACATCTCTATGTTCCACAAACATATGCTTATTTCGAAAGCAAACACGAAATTATGTGTCCCTGGCTGCAGGGTCGCCCAAGACCAGCATTCCGGGAGTTTCAAACAAGTTGGCGGCTGTAGCTAGTGAAGGCTTAATACATTAATCATGTGTACATAGTAAAAATAACTTGCTTTTTAAACGTCTTGCTCACTCTTTCTCCCCTTGTAATAAAAACTGATTTCAATTTAAATACTCCACAAAAGAACCGAAAGCAAAATAATCTGCCACCAAAAACGACAGCTTGTCCTGTTGTTTCTGGAAAAGAATTACAAATGATAAAAATAATATAAAAAAAATTGTAATATAGCCACAACCTGAAATTTTGAAGGAAATTCAATACAGATTCCAATAATTATAATATTAATAGCCAAATATGCAACAAGCGTAACAACTATAGTACATTTACACCCACTCACTTATTATCTAGCATCGTCCATCTTCATTTGAGAGAACACCGAATTCGTGTAACTTGAGTCAGAATACTCTTTAACTACCTCCATACGGACGTCACTGTCATCAACGGCAATGTCACGAGAAGGCAAGCGTTGAAATGCAGGCAACCACGTATTCCACGAAGCATCTGTTGTGCTATCCTCATGAGGCTCTCTAACTACTGTCGTTTGTTGAAGCTGCAACGAGTATTCCAAGTCCCACAGTACATCAATCATACTAGGCCTCTCGTCCCCATATTCCTTCAAGCACTTCTCCACTGTCTCCCCAAACTTCCTCAGCGAGTTGAGATTAATTTTACCTGCCAGAGCAGGGTCAACGATTTTTTCAATCTCCCCTTTCTTCAGCCAAGAAATACCCCAATCCGCCAAGTTCACTTCATCCCGTGGAAGCAAGGTGTTGATAGCTTGCCTAGAACAAAGAACTTCAAGAAGTACCACTCCAAACGAGTAAACGTCGGACTTCTGAGTCAGTTTCAGGCATCTGAAGTATTCAGGATCAAGATAACCAAAACTCCCTTTGATCTCCGTGCTTACATTGTTTGTTTGACTTTGGTCAAGAGGACCTATTCGTGAAATACCAAAATCAGCAACTTTGGCTACATAATGTTCGTCGAGTAAGATGTTGGTTGACTTGACATCACGGTGAATAATTCCCCCGGCCCCAGTGTGAAGGTAGTGTAGACCCTTGGCTGCACCTATGCAAATTTCAAGCCTTTGATTCCAAGGCAAATCTGGTCCAACATTATCACCATCTCCATTCGAACCATACAAATGTTCTTTAAGAGTCCCCTTCTCCATGAACTCATACACCAGTATCATCTCTGATCGTTCATCACAGTACCCAATCAAAGAAACAAGATGCCTATGGCGGATTATTGATAACACCATAATTTCTGTTTGGAATTCCGGAAGGCCTTGTCCATGTCCCGGCTCACTTCTCTTTACAGCCACTTTCATACCGTTAGTAAGAACTCCTTTATAAACCTTCCCAAATCCGCCCTCTCCGATCATTAACTTGGGATTGAAATTCTGTGTTGCTTGCAGTATCTCTGCAAACGGTACCTTCAATCCAAGATTTAAGTTGGGGAGTGGCGAGGAGTTATTGCCAGTTCCATCAGTAATCATACTATATGAATCCCCTCCATATTGAGGCACAACTTTCCAAACCACACTCTCAACAGGCTTCGCCTTCCTATACTTCAAACCAAATAACAAAATCCCAACTAAAATGAACAATAAACCCACACCTCCAGCAACGGAACCAATTATAACAACCTTACTCCTTTCCCGGCCTTTACTTATCTTTAAATCCCAACCCAAATCCTTCACTATCACTACCTCCATAATCTCCAACCCATTCAAGAAAGCCGTAAAATTGGAATCACGTTGAGGGCCTATACTAATATTAATATACCCCGAGCTATCAGAAACAACCACAAAATCAACGTAAAAAGGAGAAGCTAACCGGTAAGTCCTGTAACCAGGTTCGATTGACTGATTAAACTGGGTAAAGATATATAAATTGAACCCATATGGATTAAGTCCCTTAGAAAAAATATCACAAAAGTGAGCTCTTACAAGGAAAGTGGAACTTTTATCAACGTCGAAATTCCACGATACGTTAATATTTGTAGCTCGCCTTTCTGTGTCAATGTTCAATTGTTTGGCAGTCCTGTAAACAAGATCAGGAGCATCACACTCGGTCGCCCCTCCATCTTGGTAATTGAGCGTCCCTTGATAAATGGGAGGAGTAATAGCAGCTTCTTTAGAGTAAATATATTTATCATCGGGTACCCAGTTCCTCCAAAGGGTATCATTTTCTTGAGTCATTACCGAACCGCCAACATTAATCCGATAAATTGGGTGTAAAACAGGAGACATTAAAACATTGTAATCATTGGTTTTTCCTGAAACAGTGACATAAGGGGCAGAACCGGGAACGAAATTTCTTGGAGTCAGAAATGCCTCAATTGCGTTAACAAATGCAAACGATGAGTCTCGTGAAGGTGTGAAGATTATCTTCAACTTGTCACCGTTGATCGTTATCAAAAATTCTTGGATGATGGGTAATTTGGCGGTATTTTGGATGCTAAAATTGGATAATAAGGAAAATCCAGAAGCAGAAACGTTGAACTTGGAGTTAAAGAGATTGGTTGGAGAGGGAAATGGGTAGAAATGGAAACGTACCATGTAAGTCCCGTTCTGGGAAATGTCGAGGTCGTACGAAGATTGTTTGTAGAAAATTCTTGCAGTTTGGTAGAGAGGTGACGTGGCGGCTAACGTGTTGGAGTCTGTGACGACACTGGTTTGGCCGCCGGAAAGGGAGAAGGAGGTGGGTTTGACGTCGCCTAGGAAGTTGCGGCGGTTGATTTGGGTGTTGGAGTTTGACCCACAATTGATGAAGTAGCGATCAGGTGGAGTGCAATCAGTAGAGAGAGAAATAAATGGGAATTGGAGGAGGAGGAGGAGGATAGAGAAAGAGAACAGGGAGCAGAGAAGATTTTCCATGGTGGAATTTGGGGGAGAATTGCTTGTTTGGTGGTGTTATAGGACTTGGGTATTAAAGGAGGGAATGAGGAAGAAGAAGAAGAACATCATCCAATAGAATTATAGAGGAGAGTGATAAGGTTGACTTGTGTGGTGTGTTGACTTCACTATGTGGTTCTAAATGGACGACAATTATGTGTCATTATTTTGTGCATGCGCATCCAAGAAATATCCGGTTTGATTGGTTGAATGCTTATTGATCTTTTTAATCCAATCATTAAGTTGGGGTTTTTTTCTCCGTGAATTTTAAGACTCATTATTTAGCCATACTCTTTGGTTTTATTAAGGCAATTAATTTTTAGTAAGTTTTAACAACACTTGTTGTACAGGACTATTTTGAACATTTTAGTAATACATTCATAATATTGATTTGTAGTCGTGATCATCGATGAAAGTGAACCGACTGAACTTATTAAAAATATGGTGAAATTTGGGTTGATTTCTTTCATAAGCTTATAATCATTATACACTCCTACACATTTTTAAACGAAAATTGTACTTTTTGTGTAAAATGATTATTATGTCATTAATGAACTTTTTGAATTGCATCCATATGCATGATTTTATATGAAAATTAAATTATTTATTTTTGGAGGATGACCGACCAGGTCATGGTCATGCACACATTTTGGAGGACGAATAAATAAATTAAATAAAGAGGTAGGTGTTTATTTATTTATTTTTGTCTTTGTTAGATTTCGTTTATTATATTTCTCCATTGTTTTGTCTTTTGATATCCAAAATCGTTTATAGTGAGTGTGTATATATATATCCACCTGTCTTTAATTATATGCTCAAGGGTGCATGTATTTGTGAATCTATACATATATAAAAGGAAAGAAGCAAATAATAGAAATATTCCGTCAAAAGTGACTTTTAAAATTTAGAAACATTTATAATTTGCATATTTGTCTTTTTTTTTTTGGAAATTGGAATGAAAATCAATTAATGAAGTTGACAACAACTCTTCATATTCAAATGACTTTACAAATATCTTTAGTGTATTTAATGTAAATAAATTGTATAACATTAAATATAGTTCGATATGATTTACGAAATAACAAAAAATACAATATCAAAATAATATCAAATATTGAATAATTTATTCTATATCCGATTTCACATTTCTTTTTTTTAATTATATATATATATATATATATATATATATATATATATATATATATATATATATATATATATATATTGCATTTGTAATTGGCATATTAGCTTCTAAATCTTCACAACAGTAATATAAACTTCAAGAAATAAGATTAAATGATGAAATAGTCGATTCAATATAAATTATTTGCCACCATTATTAATAATAGTCTTGACAAATAAATACAATTTTCGTTAATGCATCGATATGCATGATTTTGAATTGTGATATGTGATTCCAAATTGTGTAGTAGTCATTCTATTTCATAATGATGCATCGCGATTCCAAATCGATGCATCACTATTCAAATTAGTTTCATCTGCTTCTTCTTCTTTCCTTGTCGTTGCCCCAATAATTGAGATTTTCATACAATTTAAATACAATAACAAAACATATAAGATTTACGAAAAAACCAGTTTGGTGGACGTGAAAGATAAACGAAGAAACCAATTTCATGGTCGAGGGCATTTTCGAAACAATTTTATGAAATTATATTTTAGCGGTTAAAAAAAACATGTGGTATTTAACGGATTGTAAAGTTAATAAAGGGGACCGACCAACAATTACTCTTTAAAAAATTTTGTACCAAATTTTCTTATATCCAAAATAACTTCAGTATTAAATGAAATAATCTAAGAGATTAGTTGGTATATATCAAATATTATGATAATTCACATTTGGTCATCGTCAATAGAATTGCTAGAAATAAAATCTTAATTAATACAGTACAACATTAAAAAAAGAAAATTTTAATATTATTAGTGAAGTGAAAATAAATAATATTATTAATTTTAGTATTATTAGCATCGCTATTATAATCCCGGTACTATATATTGGGGTTAGTTTTGGAATTAAAAATGTTAATCACCTATTTTTTTTAAGTGAGAGCACTAATAATAAAACTTCTCCCTTGGTATAATTAACGAGGGCATAAGAGCTTTATCTGGACAACAAAGATTATTAATCAAGATGACTTATTGGGTACCATATATATATATATATATATAGGTTTATTAATCATACTTTAATCCTAGCTACAAATTTTGAGGGCCAAAATTTATATATACAACCATGATATTTTTGTTAACTAGTAAAAGGCACGTGCGTTGCACGTGTTGTCTTGATTAAAACACACGTCTATTGCATTTGTTGTTAAATATTTTTTTGATTAAGTTAAGGATAAGAGCGCTAACTTACAGTTATTCAAATCCAAAGAAAGTAAACATATTAAATAAAAAAAAGATTGTTCAATGATCAAATGCATACAAATCTAAGGTACGAATAGTTATTCAAATCCAGATAAAGTAAACATATTAAATAAAAAAAGATTGTCTAATATTTCAGAATTTTTTAATTTTATTTTAAATATATATTTGGTCTAAATTCGTCATGTTTGTGCCTTTTGGTGCTATCTGTAGAATTGATGTAGCTGTTGTTTGCAATTATATTTCACCTGCAAGATTAATAATAATAATTTACAAAATAATATCCCATAGACATTCACCTAGATATTTCGTTGTTGTCACCCTTGTGATGACAATGATTGGATATTAAGTAATGATTTCTTACAATTCATTGCCTTCATTTGCCGCTAAATCCTCCCAAAGACTGATAATTATTGATTGGTACCTCATAGTTTACTCTACGATAACCAAGTAATGATACAAAATATGTTTTTTTTTAAATTATTATAAGTTAAACCAATTATATGATCTCTTTGTTGAATGAATTTCATACTTGCTTCGCGTTTTTTTTTTATAAAACACCAATTTATCAATTTTCTAGAAAAAAACATAAGAAGATCATAAGTGTTTTATTGGTCTTACTCATTGTTTTTTTTTTTTGTTTTTTTATTTATTATTATTTTTTAAAAAGTTGGAGGGGACATTAGACCATATATGATGCCTTTAGTGTGGCTCAAACAAATGGTGCCTCTGGTGAGGCTTTGAACACCCGACCTCTCGGTTGAGAGTAGTTAAGTACCAGGGTGCCTCTGGTAGGGCTTGAATACTCAACCTCTCCGTTAAGATAAGTGAGTAGCTAAATGAGGCCTTTGGATAAGGCCTTAACAACAACGGTGCCTCTGAAGAGGCTTGAACACCCAACCTCTCTACTGAGAGTTGTAAAGTCCAGGGTGTCTCTAGTGAGACTCGAACACTCAACCTCTCCGTTAGGAGAAGTGAACAGTACCAGTTGAGTTAGAGCTCGTTGGTGTCTTACTCATTGTTTATTATTGTTATTTCCCTTAAATCTTTTCACGCTCCTCTTGAGGTCTCAATGGTTCGGCAATCTTTCACTTTGGTGACAATACCACAAAAATCTGCACTTATAAAACAACAATGAGATATTGTTGGAAAACATGTCTATAAGTCAATAGTTGTTATGGGGAACTCAATTTAATTACCCATGTCATCATGCCAATGAGGTTGATCTTGAATGACTTTGATGTCCTTGAAATTATATCTAATGTTGTCGCCGATCGGGATGTATATTCGGAAATATTGTATTGATCTTTTTCACGTCACCATTGGAGATTTGATATGTTTTGTTGGCTACCAAAGTTTTGGTGAAGTGATTGATGTCTTTGTTGAAAATTATGATACCAATTTGAACACCCTTTAATATATTATCTCATATTCAGTACAATCAAGATATTTAACACTTACTTTGTCGTCAATCATTATCATCTTTCGGATTTTGAAAGAGAGGCTTGGTGCACATATTGTTTCTAACCCTACTCGCAAAGCTCTTAATCGTGTAGTGAATGTCTTTTGATTTATTTGTAGGTGCCTTACTTGAATCGGTGATTCAATCGACACACTCTGGTGTTGTTTGTTCTGCATTATGAATGAGAATAAATCAATCTAAAGAAACATAGCGAACATAATAATAGTAATTGAAACAAATATGACCAAACCATATTAAAAAATTGTCAACATTGTAAGATGATAACGTTATATAACTAAGAAAACTAGCTGAACTCGTTTTTGCAACCCGTATTTTTCCTACTACAGTCTAATGAAATATTAGTTATGGCAAAATAATGCTAAACAAAACTCTCAAGTATGTCAATATGTTTTAGCATAATATATGCAACTATCGTGTATGTGAGTGTAAATCGAGACATTACATATTTAACACTCAGTTTTCTCATTGAAGATTTCATCAATTTGACTCTTAAAAAATGACAATTCATTATGATGGATCCTATAATTTGCATAAAGGTGAGAAAAAAGATATGGAGCTTCCTATTATTTGCATAAAGGAGAGAAAAAAAATATATTAGCAAGTTACACAAATGACCTTTTGCATAAACCGAGTTCACATAATTTTATATCATGTTCTATCATAACATTCTTCCAGTTGCCATAGATAAAATTAACACTTTGTGCAAGGTAACAATAGAGAATATGAATTACACACGACTACCTCACTGACCTTGTTTATTTAGCAATCAATGCATTTCTCTCTTTTATTCCTTTTGTAATATCCTAACTTACAATCACATTAGAAAATGACAGCATTGGAAAATAAGTAAATAATACAAATAGATCAACAAAGGATTTCAAGCTAGCTGAAATCAAGAAGTCATATTGAAGAATTGGATTTGCTAGCAGCAGAGAGCCATCACATTCCTAAAAATAGAGCTAATTTTGGATTAAAAAAACTTCTCTTACTATTAGCTACTCAATAATTTGAAATTTGAGTATATCTCATTCCCCGCACATGTGCATATGCATGTCTTTTTTGCTCAGTTTTTTTCTTTTTATTGTTGAAGTTATATGAAAAACTTCAATCAACATAAGTGTGGTGTTAAGCCGGTGACAAGCGACATGGATTACCTAAAACTACAGGTTCGCACATTCATTACTTATTTGCATACACATTCATAAACTCAAAATAAAATATAACGTTGGCTTTGAAGTAGTCGTTTAAAAACAACAATTTCTATGAGGGTAAATGATGAAATTGTATCCGAGTTTTATCGAAACTCTCTTTGTTGGATAACCACAAAACAAATTGAGTGAGGAATCTATAGGTGAATGGAGGAGAGTAAGAAAGTTGTTTATAAGAGATAAAATTCAGTAATACATACCTTGGAGGGAAGAAATAAAATCATGCAAGTATTTACTTGCAAAATGAAACAAAGAGGAAATTATTAGGGTTGTAGTTCACTACCAATC
>CM028379.1:106887151-106940449 GCA_013146195.2 Codonopsis lanceolata | reverse complement strand
CCTCACGGTGAATGATCCACTCGCCTGGGAGAGTTTGAACGAAAGATATGACCATTTGAGAACGGTCATTCTCCCAAAAGCACACTATGATTGGATTCATATCCGCCTACAAGATTTTAAAACCATTAATGAATATAGTTCAATGATGTATAGAATAACCTCACAGCTTGAAATTATGGGGAAATCACCGAATATGATATGTTGGAGAAGACTTTCTCCATTTTCATGCCTCGAATATGCTCCCCAGCAGCAATATCGAGAGAAGGGTTTTAAAAGGTACTGATTGATCTCTTGCCTACTTGTAGCTGAACGTAATAATGAGATTCTAATGAAGAATCATGAATCTCGACGATCAAACCCATTCCATTCCTGAAGCGAATGGGACTATGTATGATGAAGCCAAGAGCGTGGGCGTAGCGTCGGTCGCTCGTGGTCGAGGCCAAGGAAATCATGGACAAGGCCGGGTCGTGGTCAAATCGCCGAGGAAGAGGCCGCGACGAAATAATTTCGCCGCCATCATCATCATCCGTATAATGGAAATTCCTCTCGCCACCGGTGGAAACAGATGATGATAGAAACACCTCCTCGAGTAGGCAAAATGCAAGGCCCAAACAATGAAGAGAGTTCATGTTTTAGGTGTGGCATGACAGCCATCACGCACATGCCGAACGGCCAAACATCTAGTTGATCTTTATGAGAGATCACAAAAAGGAAAGAATGTAGAGACAAATTTTTGAAAATGATCCTCAAGATCTTCATTTTGATTTCGGTGATATGGTTAACGTCGACATGACGATACCGTTAGTGATGATATTGGTCATGAACAATAAATGAACATAGGAATGAAGCTATGGTCAGAGTTTAAGATAAAAAGTTGTGGAAAAAGTAACATGTTGTTATGTAAGACATTATCTTTTTCTATATGTATACTAAGCATGCTTACAATAAAGTTTATATATGCATTTTGCATTCAATGTGTTATCATATTTATTCATCTTATTTTTCTTTCTCTCATATTGAAATAGATCACAAATATGTTTGAATCCAAAATCAAGGAGGAGATTTATGTCTTGCGAGCAGTGCTCGCATACCATACTTAAAATAAGAAATATTTTTCTTATCTAAAATTGACAATGCTAATGTCAACACTATATGGTAATGCCAAAATAATTGAAGGATTTGGCAAGGCAATTTTCCTAATGCTGGAGTGCGAAATTTATGATAAATAATGCATTATTCTCTCCCAAGTCTCAAAGAAACTTGTTAAGTTTCAAAGACATTAAATCTGAATGGATATCATATTGAGACTATGAATAAGAGGAATGATGAATATCTTTCATTACCTCAAACACTTCGGAAGCAAGTGTATATTGGAGAAAATTGCCATCTCATCATCTGGATTGTATAGTACAATCATAAGAATATTTGAATCATATTCTCTGATAAACACGAAGTTCTTGAAACATTTAAAGCTTGGCATGATAGATTGGGGCATCCGGGATCAATAATGATGCGTAGAATTATAGAGAATTCTAGTGGTCATCCATTGAAAAACGAGAAGATTTTCAATCTAATGAACTCCTTTGTGAGGCTTGTTCTCGAGGAAAGTTGATAATTAGACCATCACCAACTAAAGTTGGATATGAATCACCATCGTTTTGGAGCAATTCGAGGGGTGATATATGTGGACCTATCCATCCACTAAGTGGACCATTCAATACTTTATGGTATTGATTGATGCTTCTAGCAAATGGTTACGCATTATGTCTATTATCAACTCGTGTCACGGCATTTGCCAAATTCCTTGCACAAATAATCAAATTTGAGAGCACAATTCCCGTTATATGATCAAGAAAGTGAGACTTGATAATCTTTGGTGAATTTACATCTCAAGCATTCAATGATTATTGTATATGGAGGCGATGTTGAACATCATTAGCCATGTTCATACACAAAATGGTTTGGTGAATCGTTGATCAAGCGTATTCAACTCATTGCTAGACCATTAATGATGAGAAACAAAGCTGCCTACTTACGTATGGGGTCATCTTTGTTTTACATTGCCTTTGATTCGCCTCGAGCCAAAGTGCATATCATAAATACTCCCAATCAGTTGGCATTCGGGCGAGGCGAATCTATCCCATCTAAGAGTTTTTGGTTGTGCGGTATATGCCGAATTGCTCCACCAACGCCAGAATGGGACCACAAAGGAGATTGGGAGTATATGTTGGGTATGAATCCCCTTCTATAATAAAATATCTTGAACCAAAAACGGTGACGTCTTTACGACGCTTTCTTTCTTCGATTGTCATTTTAATGAAGACAAGTTTCCACCTTTAGGTGAAGAGGGAAACAAGTGGGAAGAGAGATCAAGTGGTGCACATCATCGTTATTGCACCTTGACCCTCCCACAAGAGCAACGTGAACCGGAAGTTCAAAAGATCATACATTTACAAAATGTAGCGAATCAGTTGCCAGATGCATTTATAGATACAAAGAGAGTGACAAAGTCACATGTAGCTGCTATAAATGCTCCTGCCCGAATTGAAATACCAAAAGGGAAATGATAAAATGGCAAATGAATCTAAAACACGCTGAAGCGTGGACGACCCATTGGTTCAAAGGATAAAAATCCTCAGCAAAAAGAAAGTGATTGAAAATCCCCAATCACATGAAAGTGTTCGAAGAAACACACGATCGTGAAATTGTTCCAGAGAAACACACGATCATGCAAATCTAGTAAGCCCCCGCAGTATGATGATAACCATGAGATTTCCATTAATTACATATGTAATGGAAAAATATGGAACCGAGATGAAATGGAGAATATTGATGATATATTCTCTTATTCGGTATCCCAAGAAATTAATGACGGGACTGATGATCCCGAACCAAAATCTGTATCTGAATGTCAAAAGAGGCATGACAAGATCAAATGGATAGATGCCATGAAGGCTGAATTAAATTCGTTGAATAAACGAAAAGTATTTGGATCTATCGTTCTCACACCAGAAGCTGTGAAACCCATTGGATACAGATGGATTTTTGTTCGAAAGCGAAATGAGAAAAATGAGATTGTGAGATACAAGGCTCGCCTTGTTGCACAAGGTTTTTCTCAAAGGCCTGGGATTGATTATGAAGAAACGTATTCTCCTGTAATGGATGCTATTACGTTCAGATATCTAATCAGCCTATCGGTTTCGAAAAATCTAGATATGCATCTCATGGATGTTGTAACGGCTTATTTATACGGATCATTAGATGCCGATATTTATATGAGAATTCCTGATGGAATTAAAGTGCCTGAAGCACTGAGCTCAAAGCCTAAAGAATTATGTGCAATTAAACTACAGCGATCACTTTATGGATTGAAGCAATCCGGTCGCATGTGGTATAATTGCTTAAGTGAGCATTTATTAAAAGACGGATATGTGAATGATCAATTATGTCCGTGTGTTTTTATAAAGAAAGCAGGTTGGATTTGCTATTATCATTGTCTATGTAGATGATCTGAATATCATTGGAACTCCCAAGGAAATCAAAAAGCGCTTGATTACCTAAAGGGAGAATTTGAAATGAAAGATCTTGGGCTAACCAAATACTGTCTTGGTTTACAAATAGAACACTTTCATAGTGGAAAATTTGTACACCAATCAAATTACACAAAAAGGGTTTTGAAGCGTTTTTATATGGATAAGGCAAACCCTCTCACTAACCCCATGATTAATAGATCACTTAATGTTGAAAAAGATCCATTTCGTCCTTGTGAAGATAATGAAGAAATACTTGGTCCTGAAGTACCATACTTAAGTGCTATTGGGCTCTTATGTACCTTGCTAATTGTATGCAGACCGGATATAGCATTTGCTACAAATCTATTGGCAAGATATAGTTCATCTCCATCACGGAGACAACTGGAATGGTATCAAGCACATATTTCGTTATCTTGAGGACGATCGAATTTAGGATTATTTTATCCCAAAGGATCTAGGGATGAACGATTGGTTTTGCGGATGCGGGTTATTTGTCGATCCTCATAAAGCCGGATCACGGGCCAGGCTATGTCTTCACGATAGGTGATCTTGCAATTTCTGGCGTTCTCAAAAGCAAACGCTAGTTGCTACATCGTCAAATCATGCTGAGATGATCGCACTTCATGAAGCCAGTCGAGAGTGTGTATGGCTACGATCTATGACTCAGCATATTCAAAATGCCAGTGGACTACCTATCAGCAAAGACCCAACAGTATTATTTGAAGATAATGCTGCATGTGTCGCCCAAAGTAAAGAGGATACATCAAAAGTGACAGTCCAAACATATCCCAAAGCTCTTTTATACACCCAAGAACTTGAAAAGAAGAAAGAGCTCGGCATCAATATGTTCGATCAAGTGATAATCTTTGCAGATTTATTCTGAAGGCACTTCCCACTACAACCTTCAGAAAGCATGTTCACAATATTGGGATGCGAAATCTACGAGATTTACAAAGGTGACTTCTCTTGGCCCTTGTCAGTTCAAGGGGGAGCATATATGGCTGTACTCTTTTTCCCTTTATCATGGTTTTTGTCCCACTGGGTTTTCCATGAAAAGGTTTTTAACGAGACAGTCCATGCACAAAATTGGTGGCCTAAGTGATGTACGTTTTTCCTTATGTCCGATTTTTTTTCCCTACTGGGTTTTTCGACTTAAAGGTTTTTAACGAGATACACTTAGCCAACTTACAATGCTATGTTCAAGGGGGAGTGTTATGAAATTAGTCAAAGGCCTATGCATAGGCAGGTAGGTGAAGGTGAACATAGTTACTACATTGTATTCTTTTTCTTCTTTATGGTCTTCTTTGCTCGGTTATAAATAGAAGCGACACATGTTGTTCAGCTGCGATTCATTCTGAATAATATTCTCTCTCTCTCTATCTCTCATACACTCTTAGTTATATTTTGTGGTTACTTTATAACACGACTTAATTTTTTTGTTCCAAGTAAAACCTTCAATCTATAAACCCGTTAAATGACTAACGACTTGCTAAATACGATGTTTATGTGGCATCCTACGTGGATTTGGGCGGGAGCAAAATCTCAACGTTGAATCCAAAAACTACTTTTTCGCTAATTTTATTTCATTATAAACCTTATACAAATTTTGTAATTTTATAAAAAACCCTAGGTCTATTTGATTCTTCCCAGTTCATATATACATGAGAAATGCATAAAAAAAAACCCTAAAATTTATTTTCACCAAAATCAAGCCCTAAAATTTAAAATAAATAGGTATTTAATACTATTTATATACCCATTTCATTTAAAAAAAATATTTTTATTGCTTGTCTATTTTTTAGTATATAAATATACTAAATAGTGAATTCATTTTAAAATTTTGTAAACAATAAATCAAGTACAATATTGTTATATTCCCCCCGTCCCAAAAGTATTGCTTTATTTAAAACTTTCATTTTTAGAACACTATTTTACCACTCTATTCTTAAATTTTTATCATACTTTAATTATGAGCCATAGAATCACATTGACAAAAAAATGTTATTAATGAAACTTAATCATATAATGCAATGCATCAAAATTCAAAATTGTTGCATTGGAGATGCATCAGTTGCTGCATCACATTACTGCATCCGCAATGCATCAGTTGATATATTAATATTCATTTCAAAGTTGCTGCATGTATTTGTTTGCATAGATGCATGGGATGAATTAGGAAATAAGAATAGAAAAATAGATTTTTGCGGTTGATAAAAAAAAAAGTGTGGATTGAAAAGGTTGAAATTTTAAAAATGGGACCGACCAACAATTTTCCGTAAAAGTAAACTACACATTACATCATATTAATTGAGAAATAAGGAAAAAAAAAATCATTCAACAACATGATGTATTTATTCGCACAGATGCATGGGGTGAATTAGGAAATAAGGAAAGAAAAATTGACTTTTGTGGTTGATGAAAAAAAAAGTGGATTGAAGAGGCTGAAAATTTTAAAATAAGACCGACCAACAATTTCTCATAAAAGTAAACTACACACTATATCATATTAATAATCAAGTCAATTATTTTTTTAATCTGTGTGTCAGATCAAATCAAAAAATAAATTTGGGACGAAGGAAGTATATGCGATAAAATTTTATAAGTACAACACTATTACGTATATTTTTAATGCATTTGACCCGACATACTATTTAAGAAAAATCAATTAACGCATATATAAATATTAAAATATTATAATTTATTTTTTTTAAAAAACCTTTCCCTATGTCTACAGCTGGTAGATCCCTTAGGGTCAATATATTATAATTTCAATAAATTCACTATTTAAATACTAAAAAATAGACAAACAATAAAAATATATTTTTAAATGAAATGACTATATAAATAACAATTTATTTTAAATTTAAAGGCTTGATTTGGTAAAAATAAATTTTAGAGTTTTTTTAATGCTATTCTCTCATTTATATATGAACTGGGAAGAATCCGATAGACCTAGGATTTATTATGAAATTACAAAATTTTAACATGGTTCATGGTGAAATAAAATTGACGGAAAAGTAATTTTTGGATTCAACGTTGAGATTTTGCTCCTGCCAAGTCCACACATGCATCCTGCTCAGCAAACCGTTAGTCATTTAATGGGTTTATAAACAAAAAGTTTTATAATTGGAACAAAAATAAATAGGCTACGGTTAACTGTGAAAATAAAAATTGGATATGGCTCAATTTAGAACTACCAAAACAGATCAAAGTTATGTTTATGTAATTCTCCCCATATATATTGGAAAGTTTATACTCCGGTTTATAATTATATGGTAATGCTGCTCATTGCTTGACAAAGACTGTAGCAAGACCAACTTAACTTTTCGTGAACATAAGTAGTCAAAAAGTTAACCTCATCATCTGTTATTGCACGTGCTTTCCCCAAGTTTACAAATTAATCAATTCCATCATTGGAAATTTGGAACAGCAAAGTTGCTGTAGCAGTAGCAGTACTCTCTTGTTATGAATAATAATAATAATAACAATTTATAAATTATATTTATTTTTATCATAAACATATTTAAATTATAGATCTAAAGAGATGGGAAAACCGATTCTGAGCAAAAGTAAAGAAATTATTTACTGTAGTGAGTAGTGAGTAATGCATGGAAGTGAGGGAAATGGATGACAAGGCCGGCTTGGTTGCAGGGATTTGGCGTAGATCGGATTATTATGAATTAAGAATGGAAAGTAAAGACAACACAAACTCCACTCCATCTTTAAACATATCAACATGCAACAAATTAAGTACGTACACTATATATTTATCAACCTTAAGACCTTAAGACGTAGAGAGAGAGAGAGAAGACTTTCGGTGTGTTGTTTAGTTGTTTGATCAATAATTTGGGAATGGGCGCTTTTTGTTGTTCAACAATCAACACCAACACCCGAACATGGCTCTTACACTTTTAATCTGTATTTTCGTCTTGAGTGCTGTCCACGGAATATCAGTTGGATTTTTTTTTTTTTTTTGTCCTCAAATAATTGTAGGATTCTAAAATACATTTGTCAATATTTCGTTAAAACTTCACGTATTTACTATGCAAATTAAACGTCATTAAATAGGGTTATTGAGAGAAAAGAGACAAAAATACTTCATATGTTTCAGACAAAGAGTCAACTTTCAAAAATTAAGAAATAAAAATGTCATTTTATTACTAACAAGCTACTAAAAAATATTATTTTTTAAAAAAGTTTGACTTTCAAACAAGAACTTTTTACTCGAAACGAATATAGTAGTGTTAAATGTTATTCATTTTTTTCTTTATCGTCCTTCTATTTATCTATAGTGATGTTAAATTAATGAGGTTCGGTCGTTGTTTCAATCTCACATTCAAGAAGGACGTAGAAATGATGAATAATCAGTTGGTTTTGAAGAACTTTCAAAGAAAGGATATTTATTTTAAGACGTGAGCTAAAATAGAATAATTAACAAGCATAGAGAGTACTAGAGTAGTGTGGTATTTCCATGAAGACACAAATAAAATTGGACCTCTAAAGCAAATGGGTTGTATAACTTGATGCCAACTTAACAATCAACCCCAATTTTTCATTTGGTCAACGACGACGGAATGGACCCTAATCACTAAACATGTCACAAACACAAAGTATTGCCTTGCCACCTTGCATCTACACTTGAAATCTTGAGTAGTACGATTTGACCAAATAATAATGAATTTTGACCGGGAAAAAAGCGAGGGTAAATATTACTACTAGTAAATACTTTAACTGAAGGGTGAGATAATCAAGAAGATAACCCCGGAACTTGCCGGCACTCCCACGCATGCATTTAATCTATGTGACATTCTCAAATGGCCAAATGGGAAAGAAAAAATATTTTGAAAAGCATATGTTATATTATGAGTATGTTTGATTTGACTTATCTGGAAATGCTTATAACTTATGATTTACCATAAGTTAACTTTGAAGCGTTTGATTTCACTTTTGATAAGATAAGTCATAAGTCATGTACAAGTCACTTAAATCACATGTAAGATCATAAGTTATAAATACTAATCATAATATTTAATTCTATTTTTTAAAAATATGTGAATTCTCTTCTTTATCGAAATTTTATATATCCCAAAATTACCCTTCTTAATAATAATAATAAAAACAAAAGGTAATAATAATTATTATTATTATAACTAATAATAATAAAAGGAATTATAATAATATTAATAAATAATAATATGAATAATGATAATTGTTATAATAATAATAAAAATAATAAATATAGTATTAATAATGATAAATATAAGTATTATTATTAATACTAATAATAATAATAATAATAAATATTAATAGTAATAATAATATAGTAAAAATAATTGTAATAATAATAAGTAATAATACTAATAATAAAAGTAATATTAAAATCAATATTATAATAATAAAATCAATAATATAAATAATATAAATAACATTAATAATATTATTAATATAATAAAATAAATACTAAAATTCACAAGTAATAATAATAATAAAAGTAATATTAATGTTAATATAATAATAATAATAATAATAATAATAATAATAATAATAATAATAATAATAATAATAATAATAATAATAATAATAATAAAGGCAACAATAATGATAATAATAATAGTAATAATTAATAATAGTGATAAAATTTATAATAATAATAATAATAATAATAATAATATAAATCACATTTTGTGATGATACTATTTTAGTCTTTATATTTGAATTCAACACTATTTCAACTTATTAATCAAACATACTAATTTATGAAAGCTAATCAACATTTTTAAAAAGATAAATCAAACATCATCAGTTATTAGTCATCAGTCATAAGTTCTAAGTAATAAATCATCGACACATATATCAATAAGCTTAATCAAACGGATATATATATAGTGTTCAAACCTCTAGGGATGAGGTTAAAATTCCTAATATTGTACGGCTAGATGATTTATGATGTGTGTGTGCGTTTGAGAAAAGTTTTTGAGATTACAGCGTCCGTAAGAAGCCCCAATTAGTGCGTGCGCCCACGCGTGACAATAACGTAATGTGCGAACATAGTCTAAATAGAAGTAGAAAACAGAAAAAAAAAACACTAGCCTGAAACAAAGTCCATGATCAAAACTTCCTAGGTCCATACGTAAATCTCAGAAATTATACAAGATATTTATATATTCAAAGAATAAATATTGCAGCCTAACATGGCTACCGTTCAAAATTACAAGCTTTTTTGTGGCCTTATTCTCACAGCTGAATCGTGCTTCTGTACAGACCTCGTTAACTCGCAACTTCTGGGATATCCCATCCCCCGATCCTCAATTTTAACCATGTACAAGAGTGTAAGAGAATAGTGTACACTTACCAGCATTACCTACTTGCAAGATCCATATGCATGTTATTATGTCTTGCTAACGAGCGCGCTGTAAATCCAACAGTTGTAGTTCTTATAGATCTCTGCCTCACCACATTGTAATATTCGGGGTCTTCTAGTTTACCCTCGTGCCTTAGCCACTGGATCATACCATGGTACATAGGGAAAAATCGCATTTGAATCGAATGGTACACGTAGTGTGGTACAAGTGAAGCAATCACCACAAAAAGTGTGACTAGCCAGTATGAAGGAGCCGGGGCTAGGGTTTCGACGAATACTTGGTAAGCATCGGTCGAAAACGAGGTTGGCAAGGCACCATAACCTAAGATGAACAGATACCAGAGAATAATTCCACCCCAAATGAAGATATGTTGGATTAAGGTGAAGTAACTAAAGGCGAGGACCATTTGGCAGTTAACCACCCAAACAATGCATGTGTACAGTGTGGCACCCACAGCGTCACGCCCGGCAGTCTTTCCGTTTTCACGATATGATCCATCTATCGCACTTGTGCAGAGGAAGAAGATGATGATGCCGCTGCATAACCCATTGACCATCCAGCCAATTATACGGCGCCATCTAAAGAGTATGTTTTGGATTCCTTCTTGGTACAGTAAAGGGAACTGCAACATGAAACGAAATGAAAATTGAGAAACTTCATAATAAATATTCAGCGTTGATTAAATCAATAGATACCTGAGATAGAAAGCCTACCTTGAGACAATAACGCGCAGACACGTCCTGGTCAAGGACCCCCATAGCAACCACTGGAAGAGAAGTGAACAAGATGTTATAGAAGGATAAATACCAATCATTGTAAGCAGGTTGAGCGGAGAATGATGTATATGCTTCATATAAGAAGATAGTGGTACCAAATACGATATTTTTATAGAAGAAGTAGCATATCTGCAAATAGAAAGAATGGAAGATGTTAATATTGAGAACAAATGTTGAAGGAAACAAAAACAAATCTTGAATTTTGGGTATATTACCATTGAAGAGATCCTTCTGTAACACCAATGTCCGTGCACGAAGAGCAAGCGCTCCAAGAATCGGAACTGAGCAATCGCAATATCACTCGACATGACTGCCTAAGCCAATAAAAAGAGCACAGTTTAGAAGAAAGGAAAAAAGAAAAAGAAATAGACCAAATAATTATGACCAGATATAGCTATTGTTAACACACCTGCATTCCTTCAACGCCACTAATTCCAATACCGATATCAGCTTCTTGAAGCATCCCAACATCATTTGCTCCATCACCAACTGCTAATGTTGTCTTTCCAGTTCCCTCTTTAACAAGTCGTGTAACCAGTGCTTTCTGTTTTGGTGATGAACGACAACAAATAACAGATGCACAGCCTACTGCAAGGTTTAAAAACAGATTCTTCAGGTCGTCTTCCAGAGCGTATGCAAGAGATTTCCCGTCAATGATCAGAGCAAATGCCTCTGAGCTTGATGCATCAACCTGAGCTTTCCCTCCTGATATCTGCTGGAGGACACTTTGCTTTGAAGCCTATAAAGACAAAATCAAAACAATACAATCAGAATCATGAATAATGACACCAACCTTATATCCTGAACTCTTGATGAAAGAAAAATTATGAGAATTTACCTTGGCAATGGCATTTTTATCCTCTCCTTTCTCCAATGCTATAATTTCTGGTGCGTCCAATGTTATTAGTAGCTGCTTCATGCCTTGTCTAAGCAGACTACACGCGAAACTGCAATATATTGATTTTTGAGTCAGTATGATAAACAATCCAACTTAACCTCCCTTTACAAATATTACAAAAAAGGAGAATTAATAGTCGTACCCTATATTAATTGCAGTTTCCATCTTATCTCCCGTTAAAACCCATAATTTTATTCCTGCTTGAGCAAGTTTGTCAATGCACTCGGGAACCCCTTGCTGCAGTTTGTCCTCAACAGCAGTGGCGCCAAGTAGGATCAAACCTTTCTCAATCTTCTCAGTCACTTCATCAATCATTTCCTCCCGTTCTGCACTGACCGAGTTTTTCGCTACAGAAAATTTCTCATTGAACTCTTTGAACTCTTCCTCAGTTAGTTCGCGATAAGCAAGTATCAATGTCCTCAACCCTGCATCAGCATACTCATTTACATGTTCACGTGTTGCCAATTCGAACTCCCTCCCATTTTTAGCGAGCCTATCAAACATGACACTGCACGAAAAGCAAGAAATGGGAAAGAGAGGTGAGTATAATCATCAGGGTGACAACTGCATACATAAACAAAGAATTATTGATTCTTGAGGTCACTTACTTGTCAGCTCCTTTGCTGAGTAACAGTAGCTTTCCTTCGTCATCTCTCACTATTACGGACATTCTTTTTCTTGAGCTGTTAAACTCTATAACATTCAAAAGTAGATATGATCTGCAATAAGAGAAATCTTAGCACATTAGAAATGAGGAAGCATAAAGAATAGAAGAAAAATGTATTGGGGACAATAGTATTTGATGCTCACCTTTCAACTTTCTTTCCTGTCACGGGATCCAACTCCAAGAACGAGACGCTTGTTTGTGTCCTTTTGTAGAATTCAAAACCAATTTCTCTGGCTGCAATCACGAAAGCCGCCTCATCGGGTGACTCAGCTTCATATGTGATCTTTCCAGTGCCCACATCCACATTAGGTATGGCTGTATGACAGATGGCCAATAAACGAAAGAATTTCTGTATGACATCGGAATGGGGTTCATCAGCCCAATTACCATTCATGATCCTTTCATCTTCGAAATTGAACCCTTTAACAAGTGGTTTGGAATGACATTCAGAAGAATCATTAACTTCTTTCAACTTTCCATTCATCAATAAAGGAGATCCATTTCTTTTTGTCATAGCCCTCTCAACTTCCGTGATACCACAACCATATGCTGTTCCTGCCACAGAGCACTTGATGAACTCCATTGAATTACAAGTCAACGTCCCGGTCTTGTCTGATAGGATTGTGTCAATTTGACCAAGTTCCTCTGTTAAATTCGAGGTACGAGCATGTGCCGGCTTGTCGGTTTCCTCATAGTACATGTGAATATCATTATTGATGAAAATGGTTTGAAGCACTTTCACAATTTCTATTGACACGTACAAGGAAATTGGGATCAAGTAGTTGTACAACATCATGGCCGACAGGAAGTGATAAAATGCAGCTAACGGAGCCCTTTCAGGATCGAAGAATACCGTGGTGTCATCTGGTTTTAGATACCACCTCTTCATTCTGCTACCATCTAGGTCATTGTTAGTAGTAATCCCAAAGTAAACTGAACCAACAAAAGCTAGCAGAAACAATACACCAAACAAGACATAGATAATCCTATCCATTTTCCGCTCGATTTTGCTCCTCTTTGAAGGTGGATCAGTCGAATTTTGAATAACCTTGGTATCATGACCGGTGAAGATAACAGCCCCATATATGTAATCAGTGTTCCGAAGTTTAGAGTCTCTAAGAAGGAGCTGTTGTGGAGAAAGGGGATGTTGTTGCTGTTCAAACTCCATGGTTCCAACAAAACTGTACAAGTTTGAATTTGGATCCTCACATTTAACAACAGCCTTGAAATCTCGAAAGTCTGAATCCCCGTGCAAGGACGAAGTTGCATCCAATGCTTGTTTTAGTTTCAAATTTGTTTCTCCATCTAAGTTCATAGTCTCCACATAGCAGACTGAATCCTCGTAACTGGAGGAAAGCAAAAGAACGTCTGCTGGAAAGAACTCATCCTTCTCAACCTTCACTATATCGCCAACTCTCAGCTTCTTCCACTCACTATACTCAAAAACTCCTTCACCGCGATGCACTTTAACCTTACGCTTATTCATCTCTGTATCCTAGAAAAAGTGTTGAGACATAACCTCTTAGCGTATTTAACCAACAATCAACTCCACAAAAAATTCAAGTCTGGAAATCAACAGAATATGCCATACTATCACTTATGAAACTCGCTAATCGTCAATTATCCCTTGCATCACACTAGTGTAACATAAACTTCTATCCCTTACCCTCAGTGTACATAACAGTTTCTAAAAACAATCCGACATTTGAGCCAACAGCAGAAAACCCAATTTTACCCAAAGATCTAAACCACAAAAAATAAGACGTGGAAATTTATTTTTTAAAAAAATAAATCACATACAAATTAAGCAGTCATCTTTAATCTTAACTCTGTTCCAACCAATTTACTGTCCATAATCAATAGCCATACAACTTTGTCATCAATACCCAAATTATGAAATTATGGCACCCCCCCACCCCCAACAAAAAAAAAAATAAAAAATAACACACACAAGACTGCTGTTAAATGAAGAAGGGTACCTGTTGTTGTCTTCTCCAGTCTTCAATACCCTCTTTGACCATAGTTGCCCCAACCACAATAATAAGAGGAATAACAGCACTTACTGCTGAATAAGGGGCGAGGTCTGTGAAGGCCAAGATACCAGTCACAAGAAAGAAAAAATTGGCAACTCTCCTGAACTGTTCAAACAATGATTTAGGCAAGAAAGTCACTGGTGTATACTTTGTTGACCTAACATAGTTATCTGTATAATTTTGTATCTCAGCCTCAAAGCTTCCTGGTTCATTACAATAAGCCACTCTAGAAAACCCAATCCCCCCAATTTGTGAATGCTCTCCTTCAAAACTCTGTCTTCCACGATTAAATGTGTAGATCTTGCTGAAATTCAGCTTCCTTCTCCTCCCTCCAGTCTTCATTGTCTCTCTAAAACTGTTACGACTATCGAGTTCTAATGGGTATTCTTAACTCACAATTAATCTCAAAAAACAAAAGACAAACCCACAAACACCTTTGATCTTCTTAAGGCCCAACTCTCACTGCCAAAAGCAGTTAAATTAATAAACGAACCCAACTTTGAACAAATACCCAGAACCACCAACCGGCAAAAGAATCAAAAGTTCTGCTTTTTTTCTTTTCACACACTCCAAGCGCAACCCTTAAAGCTCAGAAACCCAGAAAAATTAAGCTTCACAAAACAGAGTTCGAGGAAGAACTTGCACCAAATAATAACAAAATCCCAGGATTATAGACAATGTAAAGAATTTGAATGAACGTATCAAGAAATAAAGGTACAAATTATGTAATGAAACTCGAGAACTTGATAAGTTATGATCTTTGTCAGAGAACAGACAAACCCAGAAAGAGAGAATGTTTAATACAGATGAAGGGAGAAGGGGTTTTTATGTAAGGAGGAAAGTTCAGGGATTTGAATTTTCTATGAAACTAGAGCACTAAAAGTTTGAACGAAGACTTGGATCTCTCTTTCATGTTTTGACAGTAACAACAACATAAGGAGTTTCATTAATTAAAAACACGCAAGAAAGAACCTTCCAAATACTCATCAAAAAAAAAAGAACCTTCCAAATTAGGGAAAAAATAATACCAAATTACTAATCTTTTATTTTGATGTTTTTGGTCAATAAATTGGAATAAAATGAAATTTGGAAAGCACAAGGAAGGAAGGAGGGAGAAAAATGGGGGGAAATTTGAAACTTCAAAGAGAGAGTGAGAAAATGTGGCAAAAATTCTTTGAATATATATATAATTTAATGGGGAACTTAAATTTTGTGGGGAAATATTCAGAGAATTCAAGCAATCTATATATATGAAGGGAGAAGGGGTTTTTAATGTAAGGAGGAAAGTTTAGGGATTTGAATTTTCTTTGAAACTAGAGTACTAAAAGTTTGATCGAAGACTTGGATCTCTCTTTCATGTTTTGACTGTAACAATAACAAAAAATAAGAGGTTTAATTAATAAAAAAAAGTTCAAGAAAGAAGCTTCCAAATTAGGGAAAAATAATACCCAATAACTAATCTTTTATTTTGATGTTTTTGGTCAATAAATTGGAATGAAAAACTGTTGTGAAATTCGGAAAACACAAGGAAGGAAGGAGGGAAAAAATGGGGGGAAATTTGAAGCTTCAAAGCGAGTGAGAAAAAGTGGTAAAAATTCATTGAATATTTATATAATTTAATGGGGAACTTAAATTTCATGGGGAAATATTCAGAGAATTTTACCTATGGGGGAAATGAGAAATGCCTTCTTACTGAAAGAGAAAGTTGTCAATTCCAACAGGCAGGTAAGTTGTCTATTTGAAAATTCACTAGGATTTGAATCCACTACATGATATTTTATATATGAACAAAATAATACTCCCTTCATTTCGGGTAAAAAATCCACTATTTCATTTTGAGATGTTTCATTTTAAGAGTCAACTTTCAAAAATTAAAGCATAAAAACGTCATTTTATTACTAATGGAAATACTAAAAATATCATTTTCTTAAAAAGTTTCAAACGGGGACTTATTTATTCGGAACGGACGGAGTATGTTAATACAGAAAATTATTGCTGCATAATTGTCTATAGTAGATTGGCCCTTAAAATAAGTTGACTATGTTCACAGTTCACACAAAACATGTGATTGGCGTAGCCGAATTTCAGTTCACTTTTTGTACTGCAAACCTTAGAATCATCATCCGAACGGTGTGGATTTATTTCTTAAGATATCCACTACAATCAACTCAGAAACTGTTGCTATCCTTTAACTAGCTTAGAGTAAATTTAATCAATATATTTTTATTTTTATTTTGAAAGGTAAATCTGACCTCTTGTTGGTATGAGAATTGAAACCAAGCAACTCAAAGTCTTTGTCTGAGTGCCGACATCTCTCCCATCCCTTGGGGTCACTTGACATTAATCAGGTCTTTTTGTTTGGGAAATAAGAAACGAGAGAGAGAGAGAGAGAGAGAGAGAGAGTACTCACAAGTCGTAACAGCAAGAAGAAGCATACCATTACAACATTTGATACATCTGACAGAATAAATCAATTATCGCCTCCTCCTTGAAACAAATCTATCCACACTAAACCGACTAAGATCAACAATACTAGCATGACCATCAACCACCAGCTCAGCCACGGCAGCGCCAGTGGCTGGACCATTTAGAATTCCCCAACAGCTATGCCCTGTTGCTACATAACACCCCTTGACGCTTGGTACTTCACCTATCACCGGCACACTATCATCTGTGCAAGGCAAGATGCAAGCTTGCTCTGCTTTCACATGTGCTTCCCCTTCTCCCAGATGGCTCGACAAGGTCTTAGCAACTGCTTTAAGCATCTGTATAGACTCTGGGCTGGGGCTAATCTGCTCTGGATCGTCTGGAACCTCAGCATCAACTGACATCCCACATATGTACACCTCCCCTGTAACAATTTCCTCGATAAAATCAAAAGGCTCAGCATTGAAGGTTATATATAGTGATCACAGACATTAATGAGAATGCTATAAAAGTGTGGCAATGATATTCATATTCAACTTCAAGACTTTTCAGACACCTAAAGTGGTGATTCGACATTCTTAAATGGGGAAGAAAAAATATTCTAAAAATGAAACAAAAATGCAGCCTATATTACACAAATAGTGTTCAAACCTCTACACATGAGGTTAAAATTCCTAATCTATTATATAAAACAGATCAGGACGGTTACAAAAGCTATTTACCGGCCAGGATTAACTCATATCAAAAGCTATTTACCGGCCAAGATTTGTTTTTACGAAACACAATCACTGGCCATGATTTAATCTTTATGATCTCAACCGTTTCTCTCTCTGTTATCTCTCAACCGTTTGTATCACGTTTTTTATCTCCTTAATCCTTTTTTTTCTCTCTTTCTCTTTCTCGATCTCTTTCTCTCTCTTCCTTTCTGCGTTCATCCGTTTCATCTTCTTTTTCTCCGTCTCTCTCATCTTCCTCTCTGTCTCTCTTTTTCTCTCTTCTTCTAAAAGAGAGGCCCATCACAGAAAACGATCTGCATCTCTCTTCATCTCCCATCTTTCTCTCTCTCTTCAGTCTCCAACCGCAACTGAAAACAAAGCTGTCTAAGATGTAATAAAGGCGGCAATCTATTGCTTTGGCTGCCCGGCTCAATTTGTGACAATTGAGGGAGAAGGCTATGTTGGCAAAAGAACTTTTGTCAACATTCATGGCGACACCACGCATAAGAAAAAAACTCTGATTGCTGAAAAGGGACTACCAACTTCATCGGCAATTGCAGGAAATGGAAGTTTCTCTGAGAGTGAGAATAATATGGAAAATGATGATATTCGGAATCACGCCGTCCACTTGAAGGAGCATCATCTAGAAGAGCCATCTCCTACATGCATTTCAACCCCCTTACGATGTGAAGAAACTGATGGATTAATAGAAACGATGTTTCATCCCTGTTTCCATAGTTTCGATTCTGGCCCCAAAAACATCTTTTTTTTGTATTCCAAAAACAATCTTATAGATTGAATCTCAAGATTTGAGTTTGTAGGAATGGAAAGTAGATTGGCGGTGATGGCAGTGATAGTAAGGTGGTGGACGACAATAATTTTTTTTTGATAAGTAAGGTATATATTAAAAATCAAAAGCGGCAAATAAGGAGCCGCAGCCTATTTACACAGGAGGGAAACTCCAATAATTACAGATTACAAAAATTCACTACAAAGTCAGCAAAAGAATTGACCTCAGACCTAACACCATCACTACACCCAAAAAACAGCAGCTGAAGCAACTCATTCTTCAGCAACGACACAGACCTTTCCACGTTATCAAAAACTCTCCTATTCCTTTCTTTCCAAATCACCCAGCATACTCCCAAAGGAATAGTCTGCCAAATAAAATCTCTCCGTTTCCTCTTGTGCAAGGACCAACAGAGGAAGAGATCCTTAATGGATTCCGGCATAGCCCAAGACAAGTTAAAAATGTGAAAAATGTAGTCCCACAAGGCACCTTTGAAGCAAAAGATGATCAGCACTCTCACCATTACATTTGCACATATAACACCAGCTCACTACCACCTTCCCGTCTCCTAAGATTATCCTAAGAATGGCTTCTTCACCGCTTCCCAAATAAAGAAAGCAACTCTAGCCGAGCTTTAGACTTCCAAATAGCTTTCCAAGGAATTTCCCCAAAATCTGAACCAAAGTAGTAAGACTTAGCGAGAACATTTTGTTTTTAGCCCTATCCCGATGACCTCGAGAATAAAGCAACTCAGATGGAGGAAACTCGCACTTCCCAATCCCGAAGAAACCTTCTAAAACGGGTTCCAACTAATCGAACCTCCTTCGAGCGAAATAATATCACTAATCAAAACTTCTTTGTCACTCACAATGCTAAAAAGACTAGAAAGGCTCTCCATAGCTCCACGGACCACACCACCTATCCAACCAAAATCGAAAGATCCATCTCCTACTTTAAAAGAGATATTTCTAGTGAAAGCGCCCCACCCTTGGATTCCTTTCCAAACTGAGACAAGGAAACATCCTTAGGAAACCAAAGATGATTTCCTTCCCATACTTGCTCACCACCAATCTCCTCCACAGCGTCCTTATCGATCAAGAATCTCCACAACCATTTACCCAACAAAGCTCTATTGAAAGCTCGGATGTTTTTAACCCCTAAGCCACCGGATTTTATACTAGAACACACTTTGGACCACTTGACTAGGTGATACTTCCGATCCACCATCGAACCTTCCCATAAGAAATCCCTTTCAAATTTTTCCAGCTTCGGCTAGCGATGACGGGATGACGAACAAGGACATAAAGTAAGTAGGCATCGAAGACAACGTGCTCTTTATGAGTAAGGCAGCAAGACAAACACGCTTCTTCCAGCCTTGAAATCTTTCTAAAACCGTATTTGAGCTCTTGAAAGCAGCTCTGGGAAGACCCAAGTAGGTAGAAGGAAGGGAAGTCACTTTACAACCAAAGAAGGCCCAATTCCCGATATTTTCTACATTCCCACAGAATAATTTCGACTTAGAAATGTTCACTTTTAGACTCGAGACAAAAAAAGAGTAAGACTATCCGTAAATAGCCTAACGAGAGTCCTTCGCTTCACCACAAGAGAATCATATAGAGATGCGAGAGACAGAACTCTACCATTCCCGACTATGAAACCACCGATAAAACCTCGATATAGCTTTATCCATCATTAAGCTCGAGCTTCCATCACTAAAATGAAGAGGAAAGGAGAAAGAGGGTCTCGGCGAAGGCCCCGAGGCTCCAAAAACTGCTCTCCATCAATCATCACCGAAAATCTCACCGAGAAATACACCAAAAATCCATCTTCTCCATTTGTCACCAAACCCCATAGTAGATAAACTTAACATGATCATAAGCTTTTCAATATCTTTCCCTTTCCTTAGGCAATAAAGGAAGCATCAATAATTTGCGATTCCCCACGAAGGCATGTTGCGACTCCGAAATGACTTTGCCCACGACCTTCCTCAATCTAATCGAGAGCACCTTTGCGATGATTTTATAAACACTTCCAATAAGACTAATGGGTCTATAATCTTTAATCTCAATCGCATTAGACTTTTTAGGAATCAAAGAGATGAATGAAGCATTAAGACTCTTTTCAAAGACCATGTTCGAATGAAAGAACTGATGAAAATTAATTGCTGGTAAGTTCTCATGAAAATTTGATTTCGGACTAAATTGCTACCTCTAAATTAGATGGAATCAAATGATGATGGCTATTTCGATAGTCAATTTTCTTTGAGTTGAGTGGGTGATGAAATTGGTTTTAGAGAGAGAAGAAGATGAATGAATCCAAAATCAAAAACTAACTGCTCTCTTTCTTTTTCTTTTGCTTTCCCATTCTCAGTCAATATCTGGTTTTGAAGTATATTTGCATAAGTAGAATTTTCTTGCCCACACCCCTGTATTTAAAGGTCCACTTGACCATTATTAGCCATAATATTCGGCGCCAAACAATACACCTACACAGATAGAAACTTTTAAGAAAAATAATCTCAACCAAACTTTAGGGGTGTACTTTAGGCTTTCCGTTTATATATTAGACGGAAATGGTTTTACAGCTATTATTTTACTATTTTACAGTTTTAGAGTTATTGTTTTATGGTTTTATTGTTTTACCGTTATTGTTGTATAGTTATTGTTATCGTAATTAACTTAATCAATTTAATTTTTTTTTGGCCCGCAATTTCATATACAAATTTAAAAAATTAAAAAATCGAAAATTTTGTAATTTGATTTTTTTTCTTTTTAACTGTTATCGTAATTAACTTAATCAATTTAATTTTTGTCCGGTGTTTTTTTGTTCGGCCCACAATTTTGTATACAAATTATTAATTAATCCCTTCGTTACGGGAAAAGAGACTCTGTTTGAAAGTCAATTGTTGTAAAAAAATAAAACTTTCAGTAGTTTATTAATAATAAAATGACATTTACGGTTTTACAAATATTTAGTTGTAGTTTCTTAATTGATTGCTATCGTAATCAAGTCAATCTCAATTTAATTTATGTCTGCGTTTGGAACATTTGTATTTTAATTTTTTTAAATTGTTATCGTACTTAACTTAATCAATTGAATTTTTTTTCTGACCCACAATTTCGTATACAAATTAACTTAATCCAATAGCCGCCTTGCAGATAAAATTTTCTTTTTGTATTTTTACAGTAGTTACAATTAAAATATTTATTTCTTGGTTTTTTTATGAAATAAACATCAAAATAAAATGTTTTATTTTGTTACGTATTTGGGTTTTCTTCCCTTTTGGTTGTGTAGTGTACATATATCCAATCCCTACAAATTTTGTTACGTATTAATTCATTTTCATATTATCTTTTTTATTTATTGATAAATTCTTAAAATGGCGCCGTGCCATCGGCACGAGCAAGAGTACTAGTATTGTACATTAGATATCAGTATTCAAGCAGGCTTTAATGTGCGCAATTGCGTACATGATTTATGAGCAATTTGTTGTTCCAATCCAAATAAACACTACCTTAAATTCATTGTCATTTTTTATTTTTGTTCCTAGACGAATGTCAGCAGTCAGCAGTCAGCTTATGCAACATTTGATTCAGATGTAACTAAATTTCATGTGCAAACATTGGCATTCCCATTCATAAAAAGTACACCCATGCTGCAGAGTTAGGGTGAATTATTTTTTCTCCTTCTGACTTATGCACCTAATTTAAGAAACTAGGGTTGTTTGATGGACCGAGCCAGCTCTAGCTCCAGTTGGGTTCAATGAATGTTGGTTCCAAGTCAAGCTCGGTGGGTAAATGACCTGATCTGATCTGGATCTGGAACCAGCATTAATTGGGTGCATAGGTGACCCGGAGATAATAATTTCACACCCTGATTACTTCATTTACCTTCATCTCTAGCACAAAAGTATAATTGTATATACTCCCTATGTTCCGGGTAAAAGTACCCGTTTGAAAGTCATTTTTAAAGAAAATGACACTTTTAATAGCTTGTAAACAATAAATAATACTTTTAGGGGTCATTTGGTAGAAAAGTTGGATAAGATAAATTAATAATAAAAATGTACATTATTTTATCCATCATTATTTTATCTCGCTTTTAGAGTTATCCAATGTTTGGTAAATCACGGATAAGACTAATTTATGTGGCTAGTTATCTTATCAGGTATTTGGTAGTAAATAATAACTTCAGGATTAGATTATTTATTTTTTTGATTGAATCATGATAAAATATGACTTCCATTTATCTCACTCAATGTACATTTCAAATGCTATCACCGTTCCGTTCTAAAATTTAAAATTGAAAACTTGGGATAACACAATTATAATCCGTATTCATAATTGCAATATCAATATCTTTTATCTCCAAAAATACTAGTTATAATTTTTTTTTTGGAAAATTACAGGTTTATAATCAAAAGATCACACAAAAACTCTAAATTTGAAATAGACTTTAGTTTCCAAGGGACTTTAGGGACGCTACTTTTCTCTCGAACTGCTTTCATAGACCAATTATCGCTCTCAAAGGGATGTTGCTTGTTCATAATCTAAGAATTTGTATTTATTTACGTCCAGTGTCAATATACATACATAATTTTGAATTTCATAGATAATAGAGTTTATTTTTTTATCATTCGTGTGTTTTTCTTCAATTAATTTAAGATTTCTCTTACCTTACACATATACTCCCGCTATCCTAAAATTATTGTTTAGTTTGACTTTTTAGGTCAAATTAAATGTTTTTTTAATACAATTATGATTTATTATTTCACTATTTAAGAAAAAACTGTATGTCGATATATGTACATACATTTACATATGTATATATATATATACACATACACACAACAAAAAGAGAGAGTATGGAAGATTACACCCATCTAATCTTTTTTTCGACACTTTTTTTCTTTTTAGATGACAACGGCAATTAAGCAAAAACTTAGAAGTCCTCGGTTCCAATCCTCATACTAACAAGGATAACACTTACCTATCAAAAAAAAGTATGTATATATATATATATATATATATATATATATATATATATATATATATATATGTGTGTGTGTGTGTGATATATATATATATATATATATGTGTGTGTGTGTGTGTGTGTTCGATAAAAAATCAACACCATCAAGCAAGATACAGGGTACAGGGTATAGGAACGGGATGTGTCATTTCATTAAGATTATCTATATTTAATGTTTAACCATTCAAACTGTATTATTCATAAAAATTGCTTTTGATAAACAATCTTTCTTTTTTATAAACAATCTTCATCATCTAAAAAAAACACTATATTATTATGGAAGAATAGGGCACACACAACAATGTTCCATGGGAGATTAAGTTAAAGTGTGTTGAATCTAGTTTAGCATTTGGGCATGAAAGGGGGGGACAATATGGGAACATAAAAAGTAATTATTTTTTTTCTAATCCAAGATTAAATAATATTTATTCATGTAGAAAGGGGTTATCCAAGGATATGGATAATTTTATCCTACATACAAAACTCTACCAAAAATCATATACCGATAAAATAGTGTTATCCGTCTATTTATCCGACTACCAAACGACACCCTATGTTTTAATTTTTGAAATTTGAAAATCGACTCATCAAGAAAGACCCACAATAGGAATACTGTACTCCGGAACGGAGGGAGTATAACCCAATCGTAGAGTAGCAAGTCGAGATTGAAACTTTATTTAGACTTGAATAGTCAAACGTTTGAGCTAGATTAAGGCCTGGTTTGATACAGCTTTTTAAAGCGGAGCATTTTCAAAACTTAATTTTATTTTTATAAATACGTTTGAAAAACTATTTCAAAACGCTATTTTTCATAACCAGAGTCGTCGTAAACGCAACATATTTTTAAAACTCTCCAAATTGGAGTGTTTTAAAACACTCCATATTTTTAAAATGGTGCGTTGTAAAACGCTACATTAAAATGTTTTTAAAAAGAAAATTTACTCCTAAATTTTAAAACACTTCATATTTTTAAAATGGTGTGTTGTAAAACGCTGCATTAAAATGTTTTTAAAAAGAAAATGTTACATTTTTTTGCCAGACTCCACCAAGCACCAAATTTTACGTAGAAGTAACTCAAACATTCAAAACGTACCTGTTGGACGGGGGTAGATCTCAGGATCCATGGGCTTCCCTCCCTGGGCCGGATAGTAACTTAAAAACAGAGCATGAGGTGTAATTGCATCAGGTTCTTTGGGCTCCAACACTATACTATGCGCCTTAAGCCCAGAAATCGTGAATATCGAAGACAAAAGTGGCAGCTTGCTAGTCCACGGCCCAAGAGCCAACACCACCGAATCGGTGTCAATAACTCGTCCTCCCTCCAACATCACCGACGCCACTCGCCCTCCCTCCACCGCCACACTCTTCAATGTCCCAATCACAACCTCCGCCCCGTACTCCGCCACCGCCTTCGACATCAGCGTCCGAGTGAATAACTGAGGATGCACTTGGGCCGTTGTCTCCGTGGTCCCGATTGTCCTTGGGCTTTTAGCTGGACCGTCAACCCACGAAGGTAGCGCTGGGCTAGGGTTTTCGCCACGAGTTGCTTCTGATTCCGTGATGGAGAGACTGAGAGCATTGAGCGGACGGTAGCCGTAAGATTGTGGGCCGTCGAGGTTCTACAGATAACGAACGGTGGAGATTGAAGCTGGCTCGGGCAAGCGATGATACGGGGCCACTGTCACACCAATCGAGTGCCAGGAACCCACCGGCCTTGCCGGATGCTGCGCAGGCGATGGATGATTTCTCGACGAGGGTCACGTTGGCGCCCTTCTTGGCAAGGAAGTAGGCGGTGCAAACTCCGATGACTCCACCACCGCAGACCACCACTCGCTTGGATCGGTCAACTTGATGGGGTTCGGCCTCCATTGGCTTTGACGATGAAGATGATGATGATCGAATCTTGACGAAGGTAAAATGTTGTCTATAGGGTCGGGTTTGTCTGAGAAATGGGTAAGGGATAGGAGATGGTGATTTCCCTAACATGCCTCACTACGCTGTAGATAGGACACGTGGTTATTGGTATTGTTATGCAGACTCATACACCACCCTATTAAACAACACATTGGACATATATTTAGGGTTAACTTTAGTATTGGTACATGTACTTAAAACCTTTCTCGAGATGGTCCACGATTCGAAAAGCACATATTAGGGTTCAAATTACACTTATTTTGCACCCGTTTGGTTAGGGGTGAGCAAAAAATCGGATCAAACTAATAAAAATTGGATCAAATTATTATATTGGTTTGGTTTCGATTCTAAATATTAGTAGAATTGATCAATTGGTTTGGTCTCGATTTTGAAACCTATGAATTGGTTCTAAAACCGGATCGGACCATTACCTATAATATGAAATATAATTATATATACACACACATACACACGCATATATACATATTTATTTATATATTTATATTTTTTTTATAAGTAAATGTGATCCCTTGTTGGTATGAGGATTGGAAGCAAGAACCTCAAGATCTTTGTGTAGGTGTCTTTGTCATCTCTCACACCCCTTTGGGGTCAATATATATTTATATTGATATATCGTTATTTTTATCATAGTTGATTGTTCTTTCTTTCTTTGTTGTTTAATGATGGGTTAACTTCACAATTGGTTCATGTACTTTGAAAATGTTCGGTAGCAGTCCATGTACAATGCAAGTGTACGTAACAGACCAAAGATTGCAAATTTTGCACATCGGTAGTTTGTGGCTCTAACTCCGTTAACTGAAATGTCGTTAAGTGACATGTGTTAACTCACGTGCAAAAACAAGAGGGCAAGTGAGTCTTTTCTAGTCCTTTCTAAACTTGAGGGATCATCCTGAAAGTTTGAGTACTACTAGGAAAAACACAAACTTCATGCATGTAACATTTTTCCTTCTTTTCCAACCTAACACATCCCCATGTCTAGTACACCAATTAGGGCTTTCTCAATTTTATGGGGTTTTAAAGGCATCTCTTCTTCAATTTTGATTTCTTGACAAACTTTGGCTCTCCTCTCTGCTTCTTGAGCTTTAACTTCCATAACTGCCTGGTCAAAAGCAGCCAAAAGGTTCAGATCGAAAAGGGTACCCAATCACATCCAGCAGGGATTGAAGATTCACGTTCTTTGCCCTTGATAAACTTAAAATCCCAAAATTTCACTTGGAAACAATTGGGCCTTTTACTTTCATTTCTGGTTTGATGCTCTCTTTATCATTGATACCATTTTCATCAAACCCCATTTCTTCGTCTTCAAGATCTTTCAAGAGGTTGGAAACATCAATGATTTCAGGTTCTTGAACTGATACAAAGTTCTGCTCGATCTTCTTTGCAAAACACTTGGGTTTGAACTTTACTAATCAATTTCGGTAGAAAAGTGTCGATAAACCCATCTGATGGATTGACTTGGAGGATACGATCAGGTTTGAGATACCCAATTTTGTTATAATCGTCTTCAATTTTTTGATTTATTTATTTGAATTTGTGTCTTACAAATAATCAAATTTGGCAACACTTTTATTAAGGTTCTAAAAGAAATTGGAATTTATTGGTGGGGGACTACTTGATTTTGACAATTGTGTGAGTTTAAAGTTGGTGGTGGCGATGATGTCAGTGGTGGTGGTGATTTCTGGGTATAAAAGGGTGCTAGGAGGTGGAAGAAGATGCTAATGAACCGTAAACGAGAAAGGTTAAAGTTACCATGTTAGTCCCAAAGAACACAATAATAGGTTAGAAAGGGGGGGGGGTTGAATAGCCTATTAACAATTAAAAACTTTTAACACAATGTTCCAGAATGTATACTGTCAACTATAGAGACAGTTATAGTAGCGGAAAAACACTTGAAAACAGTTCACCAAGTCTGCTAGTAAAAACTACCGTAGACTTGTTGTGTCTTTAAGTTTGAAGCTTGGGAGACTATTATCATAGATAAGATATTCTGATAAAATAGTTGCAGAACAATAAGCAAATAAGAAGTAAGAACACATGAATTTTGAGATGGTTTGTACTATAAAGAGTACTACGTCCACCACCAAAGCAGTCAACTTTGGATTTGAAAATGCACTATGTTTTCCACTAGATCTATTACAGAAACACTAATGGATCGTGAATAAAATATTTGACTTGTGTTTGAGGTTGGTAGTGAATATCTGGAAAGTTGAATAGTCACTGTGCTAATGAACAGTTAATGTAAACAACAATGAAGAAGAAAATAAATGACAATGATTGAGCAGTATTTTTGTTGTTGTTGAGGACTTCGTTGATCTTTTTGGATCTCTTGAATGCACCAAGAGTGATGACTTGTAAGTTGTTGAGTTGTTTCAGAGCATTGAATTCTTCAGTCTTCAATGGCGGTATATATATGAGAACATCCTTGAGAGCATTGGGGAAGATAAAGAGAGTAACATATTGATTTGGTTGGAGGCATTAAATGCGAAAAGCTGTTAGGTTGAATTCTCTTTATCGAGGATTGATCAAGAAGGGAGATGGTGAGCAAGTACTGTGAAGGAGCAGGTGGAAGATGACATAAGTTACAGACTTGCAAAAGTTGGTACAGTCTGTACTTTCCTCATAGAGTGTTGTGTCAGACTGTGTGTCTGCTTTGTCTCCTGTTCAGTAATCATCGAAGGGGAAAGTTCACCGTATCCAGAAAAACTAGGATGGTGTTACTTTAAACCTGGAAGTCACCTATGAAAGATATGTTTTAAACAAATATTCTAAAATATCTTAATTAATAATCTTTTTGATTTTGCTGAGCTGGATATCTTGATGTCCCTTTAATCTTTGGACGCATCATACAGCTGTACATAGGCAGACAAGGTCTGCTAGTGAAGCATTGTCGAAGTCTGCTGGTGAAGACTACCAAAAGATGTGAAGTCTAACTAATTGTTGTAAAGACAAAGTTCTATTCACAGTTGTCACGCTAACTGATACGCATCTCATTTAGCCACTAAAGTATATAACAAAATGTAATGTATAAGCAAATACAAATCTAAAATACAAATGAGAATCAACACACCACTTACCACCCTACGGTTTAATATTTTTTGAAAGAATGAACACATTGATTTTTTTCCTACTATATACAATAATTAAAATTTTAGAGTTGTACATGTTTTTAATTATTAACGTATTATCTTTATTTTTTTCTCATTTGTAAATTGGTTTGTATTTTCAACTTTGTACTATTGTTGAGTGTTTTTTTATTCTTTGTATAAAATATTAGATTTTATTAATTGTTTATATTAAGCAGTTAACAACCAATGTATTGGTCTAGTTCTGATTCTCATATATTTTGGGTTGGTTCTGGACCGGACTAAGTATTAGTTCTCATACATCTTAAATTGGTTTTGGTTCTGTTTTTTTAAGAATTAATTGAGAATTTGTCTGGTATGGTTCTTCGATTTTTTAGCAAAAATTGGACCGAACCAGATTATGATCACCCTTACTATTGGTCCCTTGCTGAGATGTTGTTATGAGATAAACCATTAACTCACAACGTGCACTTCACGTGAATTTTTTGGGGGCAAAATAGTCATTTTTATATTGTCTACTCATATTGACCGAACATTATTTCCATCATAAATTGACAAATATATCTAAATCATTTCTTCGTTAAATTAGATACAAGGACTAATTTGTAACTATCTTCATCCTTCACTAATTCAACCCCCTTCTCTATCTCTCCACCATAGCCGTTGCCAACACCAACATTTTTACCATAGAAAAATTTCTTACTCGGCCTCTATGAAGGTCAGGTGACGCTTTTTGACTTTTTATGTCTAGGGCGCAAGCCTTTCTCGCCTTTTCGAGGGATGAGAGGCTTGAAGAGGCTGATCGAGGCGAACAAGCAAGAATTCCAAGGTTAGATTTGTCATCTACTGGTGGAGGCGAACACAACCATACCATTTCTACTGTCGGATTTCGTCGAAAAAAGTGGTGGGCCGACACTTGAGGCTGGAGATGGTGTTGGGAAATCTCGCAGGAGACCATAGACGTGGTCGCCAACACCTGCAGAAGCTTTATTTAATGTTAGTTGGCTGGTTAGGAGAGGATTGTGAAATTAATTTTGACAAATGATAATAGGAAAGACTTGCTTTTATTAGATAGCAAATGAGACTTTAAATAGCCAAGCCCAACAACTGAAAAAGAGATAAGGACGTATCTTCAACATCCCTGAAGACTAGGTAAGTCAACCAAAAGATAGAAACAAACTAACTTGCAAAGCCTATTTATTAGCATAAAATAAAAGCTTGTGGTTAGTCAAACAAATCCTCTCCTAAACTAAAAATGCAGTAAGCTTCCTAGTTTACATCCTTTATCATCTAAAAGCCAAGTGCATCTCTCAATCTTTCAAATACTTCCAGTCGTAGTGGTTTTGTCATGATATCGGCTAATTGTTCACTTGTGCTACAATGTTTAATATTGATTTCCTTATCTTTAGTAAGGTTTCTAAGGAAGTGAAACCTTACTGCAATGTGCTTACTCTTCCCATGAAACACTGGATGCTTGGCAAGCTTAATGGTAGAGGAGTTATCACACAACATAGTAACGGAATCACCACGCGTCCCTCCAATTTGCTTTAGTATACTTTGCATCAATACACTTTGACATGCACATGCTGCTGCTGCCACATACTCAGCTTCCGTGGTTGAAAGAGTTACCACAGACTGTTTCTTAGAGGACCAAGTCACAACTCCTTTGCTTAACATGAACACATATCCAGAAGTGCTCTTATATTCATCAATGTCCCATGCATAATCACTGTCCGTAAATGCTAATAACTCTTTTGTACTTCCCTTTTGATAGAATAAGCCATAAGTACCTGAGAATTCTTTTAGCTGCCAGCATGTGAGCTTCCATAGGATTAGCCATAAATAGACTAATTAGACATATAATGTACATCAAATCTGGTCTAGTGGCTGTTAAATACATTAAACTTCCAACCATTTACTTGAAGAAAGTTGAGTTGACTTTTTTTCCTCTTTCCTCTTTGGATAATTTAGTTCCAGGAACCATTGGATTTTTGACACCATTGCACTCCTTCATGCCAAATCTTTCAAGTACTTCTTCTGCATATTTCTTTTGACAGATGTGAATTCCTTTGGAGGTTTGCTGCACTTCAACTCCCGAAAAATACCTCATTTCTCCCAAATCAGTCATTTCAAATTCATCTTTCATAGAACTCTTGAATTGTATCAGCATATTTGAGTTGTTGCTAGTAAAAATGAGATAATCAACATACAGACTTACAATTAGGATGTCCTTTTCTTCTTTCTTGATAAACAAGGTGTGCTCGTGACTGCTCCTTTCGAATCCTTGACTTATAAAGTAGCCTTCAATCCTGTTGAACCAAGCTCTAGGTGCTTGTTTCAAGCCATACAGTGCCTTTTTCAATTTGTAGACCCTTGTTTCTTCTCCTTTTCTTTCATAGCCTTGTGGTTGAGCAATGTAGACTTCTTACTTTAACTCCCCATGTAAGAAGGCGCTTTTGACATCTAATTGATAGAGTGTCCATCCATTCCTTGCTGCCAATTGAATTAGTGTTCAGATTGTATCCCATCTAGCTACTGGCGCAAATACTTCATTGTAATCTATTCCCTTTTCTTGTGCCATACCCTTTTGCCACAAGCATTGCCTTGCATTTATCTACCTCACCATTTCTTTCAGGTTGGTTCGATAGATCCATTTCACACCAATCACTTTTGCTTCCTTAGGTGCATCAACAAGCTGCCAGGTTTCGTTCCTACGGATTGCTTCTATTTCCAAATCCATAGCATCTGCCCATTTCTTGTTCCTCATTGTTTCTTCATAACATGTATGATCATCAGATGAAATAAACATAATGTAATTTTATACCTCTTCTTCATTAGATAATCCTTCACCCGTTATATACTTTTGTAAGTATGCTGGAGCTCTTGTCCTTCTTCTTTCAAGTAGTTGGTTGCCTTCATCCTCCGGACTATTTGGACTGTTGTTTTGATTTAGGATATGGTCTGCATGGTTCTCTTTTGCATCTTCAAGAGTTTCTTCTTCCTCAGCACCTTCTTCATCACTTGATTTATCTATTTCACCTTCTTCATCTTTCCAATAGAGTATATCACTTCTACACTCTTGATGGTCCTCCCCCAATCCCAACACTTATCTTCTTCAAAAACCACATCTTTGCTTACTATAACCCTTTTTGTTACTGGATCATAAATCTTATATCCTTTTGATTCATCACTGTAGCCTAAGAAAACACACGGTTGACTCCTGGCGTCCAATTTCAAACGTTTTGCTTCAGGAACATGTACATTACCCAAGCAACCAAATACTCTGAAGTAGTCTATATTTGGCTTTGTTCCCTTCCAACATTTTTCAGGTGTTTTGTTTTTCACAGCAGATGTAGGGATTTTATTTATAACATGACTAGACAATTTAACAGCCTTTGGCCAAAAAAATTTAGGTATGTTTTTCTCCTCCAGTACACATCGAACCATATTTAAGATGGTACGATTCTTGCGTTCTGCTACCCCATTTTGTTGGGGAGTATAGGATCTGGTTAGCTGGCGTTTTATCCCATGATCCATACAGAACTTTAAGAATTCTTCTGAGGTAAATTCCCCTCCTTTGTCCTTTCTCAAACCACAAATGGACATACCACATTCTTTTTCCACATATATTTTAAATTGCTTGAAAACAGTAAATGCTTCATCTTTCGAATTTAATAAGTAAACCCACAACTTTCTAGAGAAATCATCTATAAATGTTAAGATGTACCTTTTCCTTGGGATGGATACACGGTGATGTTTTCCTTTCATGCATCTTTGACAAACTTTGCTTGTGATGCTGATGTCTGGCAGTCCTTGAACCAATTGTTGTTGTTGTATTTTCTTCATGCTTTGGTGATTTAGATGTCCAAGTCTCTTATGCCATAGATCTTCTGCCACATCTGTTTTGACACTAAAGCAGCTGGGAGATTGCTGCAATTTGGCTAGTATCACAAACATTTTGTTTGTTGTCATTCTGCTTTGAAGAATACATCCCTTGGTTTGGTGATACACTTTACATGTGTCTTGCTTAATGAGAATAATTAGTCCTTTCTCTTGCAATTGACCAATACTCAGGAGATTGTTTCTTAATTCAGGTACATAATAGACATTGCTTACCATTTGAGTTGTTCCTTCAATGTCAAGTTTGATGTTACTTTTTCCCAGTACATCCATTATGTGATTATTTCTCAGCTTCACTGAATGTCTGAATTCCTCATCCAGTTGGCCAAACCATGCCTTGTTGCCAGTCATGTGGTTTGAACATCCTGAATCAAGGAACCATACTTCCTCCCTTTTTGCATTATTCAGCTCCACCTGTGCCATCAGCAGCATTTCTTCATCCTCATGCATCTCAGCATCAACATAGTTTGTTGTCTTCTCCCAAGTGGGGCATTCATACATTAAATGTCCCAAGTTTATGACATTTGTAGCATTCCGTCGTGGCCTTGTTGAAAGGTTGTTTACCTCTCCCTCTTCCACGACCACCTTTAAAACTTCCTCGTTCTCTTCCCCTTTCTTCACTTGTCACCTTCAAAACTTGTTCCTCTTCTGTGACGTTTTTCATTCATAGCTCATGGATGAGTAGGGTATTTTGAAGTTCATCTATGGTGAGTGTGTCCACTTTGTTAGATTCTTCAATGGAACACACAACATAGTTGAATTTGGGAACCAATGATCTCAAAATCTTTGCAGTGATATCCTTCTTTTGCATGCGTTCTCCACATGCTCTCATACTTTTGGCTATAGACACGGTCCTTCCAAAATAGGCGTTCACAGATTCACCTTCCTTCATCCTCAACATTTCGAACTCAGATTTTAGAGTTTGAAGTTGTCCCCTTTTTACTCTAGTTGAACCTTTGAACTTCTGAGCTATGGAGTCCCAAATTTGTTTTGAGGTGTCATCATTAAGAATGGTCTCCATGATTTCTCTATCTATAGCTTGATAGAGAAAGTTCTTGATCCTTCTATCTTTCAGCTTTTGTTCCTCCACGTCCTTCAACACTGCCCATGTTGCTTGCGTGCCCTCTAGAACCTCTTTGATCCCTTCCTCAACCAAGCTCCAATATTCCTTGAACCGGAGAAAATTCTCCATCAGCTTGGCCCAATGCTCATAGTAGCCATCAAACTTTGGGATTGCAGGTTGCACAAACTTCCCATTTCCATTGCTACTCTCAGCCATCTTTTTCTGTCCTTCTCAGACCCTTATGAAGTGGCTCTGATACCAAATGTGAAATTAATCTAGACAAATGATAATAAGAAAAACTTGCTTTTATTAGATAGCAAATGATGCTTTAAATAGCCAAGCACAACAACTGAAAAAGAGATAAGGACGTATCTTCAACATCCCTGAAGACTAGGTAAGCCAACCAAAAGATATAAACAAACTAACATGCAAAGCCTATTTATTAACATAAAATAAAAGCTTGTGGAGAATTAGTCAAACAAGGATTTGGAAGTTATTGTCCATACATTTTATCAACATTTTATTTTTTAATTTTCAAGAAAAAAATTGTTTTTTGGTTGAAATATGGAACCTAAAAGTTGATAATGGTGTTAGTATTTTCATTTGTGGACTAAGTTATAAGAATTACTTTTATTTATAACTAATTTATATATAAAAAAACTTAATATAATATTTTTAAATTATTTTTTCTGAACTGTCATTTCAACAGCCTTAATATGTTCTTGCAGAAGACATGTTAAGCAGAAATCAACAAGAACAGAGTAGAAAGCTAAACAAGTCTGAAAGAGGCAATGAAGGAGAGTGTCTAAAATGTCGTGTTCCAAAACATGATTCGCCGTAATCGGTCACAAAGACCTCGACTACACCCTCTTCGGCTCAGACACCCTTTCACCGGCCATTGTCCACCAAACAAGCCCACAAAACCAGCCCACTGAAAACCCAAGGTTAGAGCCAAAAGACTCAACCCAACCTCTTTCTCCGGCAACCGAGAACAGAGAAGACAACCGGAGAAGACGACACACCAAGCCCCAAACCCGAGACCCAGCCCAAGCTCACTACTCTTTGTACACACTCAACAATCCAAGCTTACAAAGAGCTCCTAATCTCTATCACTCTCACAGCTTACTGGCTCACCAAGACCTCGAAGGACGAAGAGAGGAATCTATCCATAGATTTCTGTTGAAGGTACTGGACCAGAGGACAGAGAAAGAGGGTGTATCTAGCTGTAAGGGTACTGCACCAGACTACCTAGTCTCTCTCATACGCTCCTCACTCTCTGCTCTCTGCACTCATAAAAGACGAAAGGGAGCCAGAATATTTAGAGCGATTGAAAGGGTAAAGGTACAAGCAAAGAGAACACGTCACAAAGGATGCTCTTGTAATACCCCAATTCCACATCGGGTAGATGTGGGACTTGTATTTGATTTATAAGGTAGCCATGCGCTACTACTGGGCACCAACATCATCCATGGACTTTTGGATCGGCTTGTGGTGGGCCTGATGACCCAAGGTGCTACGAGCTCAGTGGGCCAGTGTGTGGGCTACATGTAGCGGATCGGGCTCTCGGGTTCGGAGCCGTTACAAACGGTATCAGAGCGGGTCCCGGTCGGAAATGTGGGAACAAAGTGCTGTGCGAGGGATCAAAGTGCTACACCGCAGAAGGTGAGAGCCACCTCTTGATCCCCGTACGAGCCACCTCTTGAATCCTGCATCGCCCGGGGTACGATTCGGCCTTGACGAGGACGTCAAGGATTTGAGTGGGGGAGATTGTAATACCCCAATTCCACATCGGGTAGATGTGAGACTTGTATTTGATTTATAGGGTAGTCATGCACTACTACTGGGCACCAACATCATCCATGGACTTTTGGGTCGGCTTGTGGTGGGCCTGATGACCCAAGGTGCTACGTGCTCAATGAGCCAGTGTGTGGGCTACATGTAGCGAATCGGGCTCTCGGGCTCGGAGCGTTACAGCTCTGGTTTTGCGCTTGGGAATAAAGGGGCCGCCTGGATAATTGGCTAAGCTTGGGCTTTGGGCTCAAGGAAATATTAGGAGGCTGCCCCACAATAACTTTGGGCCTCCAATTCCTAACACATACCATTTCTACCGTCGGATCTCACCGAAAAAAGTGGTGGATCAACGCTAGAGGTTGGATATGGTGCTGGGAAATCTCGCAAGACACCACAGACTTGGTCGCCAACACCTGCAGAAGCTTTATTTAATGTTAGTTGGCTGGTAAGGAGAGGATTTGGAAGTTATTGTCCATACATTTTATCATCATTTTATTTTTAATTTTCAAGAAAAAAATTGTTTTTGGTCGAAATATGGAACCTAAATGTTGAAAATGGTTTTAGTATTTTCATTTGTGGACTAAGTTATAAGAATTACTTTTATTTATAACTAATTTATATATATATAAACTAAATATAATATTTTAAAATTATTTTTTGTGAACCGTCGCTTTGTACGCCAATCAGTCGCCGGCCTCTCACGTCAAAAATGTACCTAGCGCCTCCCACCTAAAATAACAAGAGAAAGTTTCCCCGAATCCCGATCTCTACGCTTCGGGTAACCAAGAAGAAACTAGAAAGTTAACCTTGAATGATTGAATTATGAAGGTGGGGACCATTGATATGTTTCTTTCTGCACCAGTCGATGGAGTGGAGCCTCTTGGGAGTAGGATCGGCATAAAGTCAAAATTAGTCTTTGCAGGAGGAATAAAATCCTTCAGGGCGAACTCCGGGTTGAGGAAGATCCGTGAGATCCATAATTTGATTTTCCATTGCAGCTATTACACCGGAAGGAAGAGCCGCAATTTTGGTTGGTATCCCTGATGAGTTGGAATTAGTAGATTTAGGTGAAGATTGAACTTGATTCTTGGAAGTTGTGTGCAAATTCTTAGAGGTTAGTCTGAGATAAAAGCAACACTCTATTTTGGTAGGTAGCTCCTTCTCTGGATTAGGAGAGGGAAAATTTTTCAGATGACCTTGATGTAGATTTGAAAAAAATTGAAAATAATAGCTTCTCGATGGAAAAAATGGTGAGAATGAATGGAAGCTGGAACGGTGGTCGGGTTGGGACAATCAAGAGTAATTGCAAATGCAATTTTCATCTAATCCCCACCAAGTAGATCAACTTCCACATGGCCATGGGTATATTGGGTAAGAGGAGAGAGAGGGAGATTGAGTTTGATGGTTTTGTTACATCTTAACAAGCAAAGGGAACATAGTCCTCGGACGGAAGTTACATTTTTGCCTATAAAAAAACTCACGTGTAATGTACGTGGTGTGAGTTAGCGGTTGATCTCTAAATAACATCGAGCAGAGGGCCTAAGAGCATCCACAATGGTGGATCTCTAAACCACTCTTCAAACACTTTGTTTTCTGTGCCAATTACACTTTTTCAACATTCCAAAAAAGAATCCACTCCAATAAGTAGTCTCTATATTTCTCTAAAATTTAAAATCTCTCAAATATCAACTAACAAACATAATTACAAATATATTTTTCATCATTTTTATTTCTATTTTTCCAACACAATTTGATGAAATGTTTTATATTTTAAATTTATAAAATATAGTCCTTCCGTTCCGGACAAAGATTTCCCGTTTGAAAATCAAACTTTTTAAGAAAATGTCACTTTTAATAATTCATTAGTAATAAAATGACTTTGTTATGCCTTAATTTTTTAAAGTAAACTCTTTCAGTGAAACATCCAAAAGTGAATTAGTTGAGGGAGTAAATAAAATATGTATCTTAGATCTATATAATTGATAAATAAAATTTTATGATAATGTAGTAACAAAAAGAATTATTTTTGGATGTTTCAATTGCTTGCAAAAAAAAAAACATAAAGAAAAAAAAGTGATATACTATTACTATTCCATTTTGAAATGTTTCGCTTAAAAGTTTACTTTAAAAAATGAAGGCATAAAAATATCATTTTATTACTTATAGACTACTAAAAGTGTCATTTTATTTTTTAAAAATTGACTTTCAAACGAACTCTAATGAATGACGTAATTAATTTTTAATAAAATAAATTTTAACATGGTTAAATATTAATTGGAAAATGCTAGCAACCTTGTATTTGGAGAGAGATATATGTTACTATTCAAGCTAAGAGCATCCACAATGGATGCTTTTATCAACACTCTTAAATCATTTTTAGAGTTTTTTACCCATCCTTGATCCCACAATGGATTCCCTATCACACCCTCTTCCTCTAAAACCAACTAAACATTCCTCTAAATTTAGAGGAGGCTTGGAAGGAATAGTAACTTTATTTTGTCTCCAACCCTCTCATGTGCATGATACTCATATTTGTTGTTTACATATTTTTTTTTGTAATGGAGAGATTTAATTGAGATTATAGCAAAATAATTAGTTTTGTAAATATATATATTTTTAGATAAAATTAATTGAATTTCTTAAAACATAAAATTATTTCAATAGAAGATAAAATGTAAAAAATACTTCCTCCATTCCTGCAAAATTATTATTAATTTAATATGTTTTATTTGGTGCTAAAAAATTATTTTCTCTTCTTCGGTAGGAGTTATGTTTAGATGATAAAAATAAAAATGTATTTTAAACATAAAATTCCCTTTAGATTGATATATATTTTGAGATAAAAGTAATTTTAAAACTTATTAAAACATATACTTCCTCAATTTTCAAAAAATTATTCTCTTTGACATGTCACACAGTTTAAAAAAAGTAATTGACTGTAAAATAAATATTAGTAGTATAATGTGTGGTTTCCTTTAATTATACTAACTTTGTCATCTTAAATTTTCCTACCGAAGCTACCGATATACATATTTTTTTACATTATTATCGTATTATATTATTATCGTAAACTTGTTCTATTGATCAAATTGAAATATGTCTATTTTTTTAATGAAATTTGTGTATTAATTGTGAATTATTTTCAACCAAAGGAAATCATTTGTCTCGTGTTCTTAATATATGAGAGGATAAAATAATAATAATAATAATAATAATAATAATAATGTATTATAAACATAAATTGACCATTAAAATGACATATATTTTTAGATGAAAGTAATCAAAATAATTAAAAAATACAATATTTTTTTCATAGAATATATAATATAAAATATAAATACAATAGTGTTGGGAAAATAGAAATAAAAAAGATGAAAAATATGGTGGTAGTTAAGTTTGTTAGTTGTGATGAAAGAGATTTGAGGTTTTAAAGGATTGTATAGAGGGTGATTCTTGAAACAAATAGAGTTGCATCATCGAGATGCTCTAAATAACTCTTCAAATTAGAAGACTTGACTGGAGATCATATAGAATTGTAAAAATAAAATGGGTTTTAAGAGTTTGTAGAAAAATCTTGCAACAAAAAGAATACTTTTGACCAAAATATACACTTTTTAAATCGAGGACTATATCTATAAGGGTCTTAAGCACATGGATGAGTATTTATTACTCTCTCCATTTCTAAATAATTGTCTTCTTTGATCCGACATATTATTTAAAAAATAATTAATTTTATTATAAATATTAGTATATTGTGTGACTTCTTTTAATACTCTTGTGCATTTGACCAGCGTTTAAAAAAAAATAGTAAAAATATTTTCCTAAAAAGAAAAATTATGAAAAAAGACAATTAGTTTGGAACACAACAAAAAATAAATGAGGACAATTATTTAGGAATAGATGGAGTACTACTTTATTAGAGCTCGACTGATTGGACAAATCTGCAGACTGTGGTCATATAGAGTATAAACAAAAGAAAAAAAAAAGGGATTTCATAAACTATTGTGAATTTTTATGATACATATGATATTTTCATTGTTGTAGACTTCTAGGTAAAGAGTTGAAGAGTCCAGAAGTAGATCACCCCACATAGCGTAATCTGAGCCACACAAAGCACTCATTTTGATGCAGGGCAGGTCACCCATGGAGCTTACCCAGCCAGAGACCACCGCTTAACAACCAGAAACCAGAGCGCAACTTGGTGAACACGCAAGGACGGCTATGGATGCCGGAATTTCTCAAGAGGACATGTGTCATCATAATCATATGTTGAAACACAAGCAACATGTCACATAGCCTAGACCTGACAATTATAACTCATTATTCATTAACTCATTCAACCCAATCCACTAATTATTCAACCCAACCCAACTCATTAATATTTTTGGATTGAAACGAGTAACCAGTTTCGACCCAATAATATTAACGGGTCGGATCCGTTACCCATTTTGATCCGTAAAATTTTATACTATAAATTTATGTTTTTGGAGGAAAAGGTTGGGTTGAGACGGGTCGACCTGCTTTAACCTGTTATCCGTTTCAACCTGATCAGTTCCGACCTAACATATTTCAATCCATTTGGCATTTAGATTTTAACGGGTTTCGACTCATTCCAACCCAACCCAACTCAACCTAACCCATTGCCTGACCTAGGATAAAGATCTCCTCCACTCTCACTAGGCAACCAATTGCCAGGCCTACCTACGCTTAGATTGGATACATGTACAATGGTTTTGACAAATCAAACCAAAAATCAAATACAACCCATTAAAAACAAATAAAATAATTCATTAGATATCTATTTGATTCAAAATAAAAAACATTCCCAATGGTGGCACAAAATCCAACACATTTGCATACTTCACTATCTTTATCTTCATTAATAATGACTAAAAACTTGAAAAAATCATATAATTTTTTTCCTGCTATCCAAATAAAACAAACCAAGTTTCTATTTATAGGTGAAAATGTGTAACACTTGGAAAGAGTACCTAGGATTTTGGGAATTTGGAGTTCATGGGATGAATTTTTTTTTTATTAAAATCATTGATTGATTTGAGAATGATTATTATAAAAATTCTCCATTGGAGGGGAAGATTTTGGTTATATTTAGAAAAAAAACCCCATTGTACATGTTCTTTAGGCCGCTCCCATTGAACAAGGAAATCATAAGGAATGATTGTGGACCGTTCCACTTTTCAAAGTTTTTATTTGTTGTAATGTTGTGTTTTTTTTCAACAAAAAAAAGATATTTTTGAGGGCGAAATGACTGCGATACTCTTAATAAGTTTGAGGTGCGCTGCGAAAATGTATCGCAATTCAAAAATTTATGCATCACGATTCAAAAAATTTATGCACCGCGATTCAAAAAAATTTTAAAAATGCACTGTGATTCAAAAATAAATGCACCACAATTCAAATATATATGTATTAATTTTTATACCGCGGTCTCAATAGTTTAATTGTGTAGTCTAATTGTACCGCGATTCATCAATGTTTGTATCGCGATTCGTCAATTTTATTGCATTATTTTTTGTACCACGGTTCAATAGTTTAATTATCTAATCTATTTGTATCGCAATTCATCAATTTAATCTGATATTTTTGCACCGTGATTCAAAATAGTTTAACTACCTAGTCTAATTGTACCGCAGTTCAAAATTGTAATGAAAGTATAAACAGACCATGTCTTCAGGTCGATCCCCGTTTCGTTGCGCAACAATGTTAATTTTCGAATTTAAAATATGTTGCTGGAGTTGTTGAAGGAGACGATAACATTTTCAAAACAATATTTTGAAAAATAGTCTTTTATGGTTGAAAAAAAGAACAGTGAACTTTTGAGATTAAAAACTTTAAAAAAGTGAGCTACCAAAATTTTACCCGAATCAAAAATCATCTTGTGTTCCTTTCTATTAAGTGCCTCATTTTTCTTGTTTGCCCTGACCCCCTAAAATGTGAGGACCAACCGCCATGGCAAGTACCACAAAACTCCTAATGTTCGGAAACATTTGTAGATGGAATTCTTGTGATTCAAATCTACATCCACAATGGTTGCTCTCCAAACTATTCTCTTAATACCTCGTTTTCTGTTTCATTTACATTTTTTTCACACTCCAAAAAAGAATCCACTCCAACAAACACTCAATACAACTCTCTAAAAACCTCAAATTTCAACTAACAAACATAAGAATATTACCAATGCTAATGTGAATGTGAAAATAAATTAGGTATTACCTAGAATTTATACATTTTTTGAAAAAAAAAGTTTCGTCAATACAACTGTGAATATAACGTGTCAACCAATTTTTTTCATATTATGGATAACGATGTCAATATTTCACATTCTACTTGAGGGTGTGAATACATCTTACTCAACATTGTTTTTTTTTAAAAAAACTCTTTTATATTGGTTGTTCCTTTATTTTATTTTTAATTTTTTTTTTCAAAATTTATTTTAGTGGTAGGACGCATTTCACATAAGATCAAATCAAAATTTGCATTAAAGAGCTCCATTTTAATTGAATGTAAATGAAGAAATTTTTTTTTATCAAATATGATTGAGGGTGTTAATTATCAACGGTCATACGAGATAAAATATACGATTGCATTGGTGATGCTCTAACTACAAATATATTTCCCATATTTTTTATTTTTATTTTTCCACCACAATTGGAATAAAATTGTCTATATTTTAAATTTATATTTTAGTAATTTCAATTAGATTTCTAACAATATATGCCCATCAAGAGAATTTACTTTTAAAATTTATATTTTAGTAATTCTATTTCCCCACCACAATTAGAATAAATGTTACTATTCAAGGTCAATAACTCTTCAAATTAGAAGAGTTGTTTACTTGGTTTTGGAGATAAAGAGTTGGTTTGAGCTTCCATTGTGGGCTTAATTAGAGCCAAAAATCTTTAAAATGAGTTTTAGAAAATTTGTAGTTGGTGTTGTTGTGGTTGCTCTACCTGAGATTGAAGAAAAGTGATAAAGATATTATCTGCCACATCTAGAAACAATGAAATGGACACCTCGGCCCAAAGCCCATACAATGAGTAAGGTAAGTCAAGTTCAAGGGTTGTGGCCCGACCAGCTGCCTTGTTTTAAGGAGAAACTAGTACCTTAATATGGTCCAATCTTAAAAGTGCACCCCAAATATGATTAGTTATATTAAATTAATAACACTATAATTTTTACATGACTTCAAAGTTCTCAATTGATTTCATCCGAATTATTCTTCCTTATTAATAATGCACCGCAATATGATTAGTTATACTCAACTAGTTTTGTTAACCCGTGCGTTAAACGCGCGATCATTCTTCTTTTTCAACTAAATCGTACATAAACAAAATAAAAAGGATAAAAAAAAGTAAAATTATTTTACTAAGTCGTCGAATATCATACAGTTTGTTATATCCAATAAAGAAGGAATTAAAATAGGGTATAACACTCTTTGAACATAACCTCCAAGACTTAAATATTGGGAACCAACATTTTCAGCAACATATATTTTATATGGCTATTCATTATAAAAACACAAAAAAAGAAGACATAAATTGCATAATTAATATATGACTACTCAATTACATAAAACAAATACTTTAAAAAAGGATAGAAAATCACACGCTAATTTCTACATGTCTTACCGTTCTTAATTGACTTCATCAAAATCATTCTAACTAATTAGTTATGGACCGCAAATATTATTGGGAAAAAATTACAAATCACTTTGGAAAGTTTTCAACTGATTTATACATCTATATTTTTTCGAAACTGAAAAAAGGCACTTCTGCATGCATCGTGATACATTATTTTGTGTATCACGATGCATAACATGTCTTTTTTTGGTTTCAAAAAAATATCAGAGTGCAAAATGGTTGGAAATTGGAAAAATTGTTGGTTGATACTTATTGTGAAACTTTCAACCGCGCCCGTGCCATAATTTTTTTTTAACCGCTAAAAATAACTTTTATAAAATATTCTGGAAATGTCCAGTCGACCATGAAATTGGAAATCTCAATTGTTGCGGCTATAGCTGTCAAAATTCGGCCCGATCCAATGGACCGACCCAGTCCACCTGATATTATTAGGGCTGGGCTTTAGGTTCTATAAATCCGATGAAATTTCGGGTCGACCCGACTTCAATGATTGGCCCGATGGTCTTTGTCGTGGCCAGAAAATATGTGAAAATATGCAAAATTGGCATGCCCAAATGGGTAGACCCATGGGCTACTCCAGTTGGCCCGAAGAAATTTCAGAGCGACTGGATTTTGATGTTGAACCGATGGGTTTGATGCGGTCCCGACCCATTGACAGCTCTAGTTGGGGGCAACAAAACAGAGATGCATATAATGAAATCAGTTTGAATCGCGATATATCGATTTGGATTAGCGATGCATGAATTTTGAATCATGATGCATCACTATGAAATTGGATCATGATGCATCGATTTGGGATTGTGATGCACATTATGAAATGGAAATGATAGTTACACAATTTGAAATCATGAATCAAGATCCAAAATCATATATTGCGATGCACAAATCATAATTAAATACATACTAATAAAGATATAAAAATTAAAAAAAAAGGTACATTAGAGGTACATATCTCTAATGTTTTGTTTTGTATTTATCATGTCAAGGACCTCATTGACATTATTCATCTTTTTTAAGTAGAATGAAAAAAATTATAGATCTAAATCTATAACCACCGTCTCACCATAGCTCGCAGGTAAATTGCTCTTTTCATTAGTATTCGTATCGAAATTTATATAGGTCGAACAAGTGTCAGTTAAAAAAATAATATTATTATCATCTCAAACATGTAGAGATGTTAATCGGTCCAACCCTAACAGTTCCGGTTCAACATATGTTCGGTTTAGTCGGTTAGCACTATTATCCGATCAAAAACCTAACGGTTTCGGTTCAAATCTGCGGTTTGCAGCCAATGATTAAACTTGTACGTTTTTTCCCAATTTCGAGGCTTGTACATTTATTTCAGTGTATTATACACGTCCTCGTATATTATACTAACTAAATTAAAGCTGTTACTCGGTCCAACCCTAACGGTTTTCGGTATTATACACATTTCGTATATTACTAACTATACTAAACCGTATGAAAGTCGACTTTCGGTTCAACCCTAATGGTTTTCGGTCCAGCCATAACGGTTTCGGTCCCTAAACGGTCTGACTTAAACGGTCCATTTAGAATCGGTCTAGTTTTCGGTTTGAACATGCGGTTTTCGACCCTATTAACATCTCTACAACACATGTACTTTTTTGTTTCAAAAAATACTTCTTGTGCATCACGATCAAAATTTTTAACATGTAATTTCACAGAAATGTCACTTCAGGTCTTTAAACATGTATATATTTTATTGAATAATCTTTTGTTGTTAAATTTGGCTTTAATCATAATTTGGTCACCATACTTTCACATTTTTTGCAATAAAGTAACTATACAATTATTTTTACAATTTATTCATTGTATTTGGCTATATCACACTTTGGTCACCAAGAGTCATTTTCATTAGTTATGTTGGATGAAAATCATCGAAAAGACAAATGTCCTTTTGTGTTCGGAACATGATGTGCACGTGAACAAATTGAAGTCGCAAAATCTTATCTCATTTAACTCCTTGCCTAAAGACATACGTCTTAAACTTACATTGAAGGTAAATGTGAGACAATAACACAAGTAATACATGATGTAGGTAATGGTATTTTTAGGTTTCTATAAAAGTTTAACGCTTTCCATCCAAAAAATTGGATGGAGTGATGAACGTACGATATAAAGCCAAGTACAATGACAAAATTGAAAAAATAATAATAGTAGAATTAGCGTATTGAATAAAGTGTGAAAGTATAGTGATCAAATTGTGATTTAAGCCGCTAAATTTCATCATTATACTTGTAGATTTGACAATTTTTTACTATGCATTAGTGAGTTTTCGATTTCTATGATACACGAACTATTTGAGCCCTTAGGATATAAATCATATTACTCTAGACATTTATTTAAAAAATGGGTAAATTTACAAAATCTATTCAAATTCTGTTATTTCAATTTTATTCAATGATTTAAATATTATTTTATATATTGTTGAATGTTCAAAATTATGCACTCATTGTGTTGTAATTGTCAAATTATAAAATATATACATTATCACAAAATATGCTAAATGTATTTTCATATTCGATGGACTCATTAAAGTCAATTTTAATAACTCTTCATATTATAAGAGAAGAAATATGTTCAATGCATTTGTTCAATATTAGTTTTTAATAAAAAAAATGTTTCAATTCCCAAAGCAAAAAATGCAACTAAACAAAATACAAGAGTTGCCATTTTTAAAAAGTGAATTTTGGCAGGAACTTTCCAAAAATCGCACCTCTCTTTTTATATATGAATAGATTACCGACGGTCCCCTTTTTTTAATATTTAACCCCTTCAATTAAGTGTTCTTTTTCATCAATCGATAAAGTCCCTATTTAAAAAAATTATTCATAATATGCTAAGATCATCTTCTTCCACAGCTCCGGTGAGTTCGAAAATCACGATTGTGTACAACGAAACAAATACGATAGAGGAGGAGGAAGAAGAAGAAGACTTACGACGGAGAAGATGGAAGAAGGTGGATGACATGATCTGATTTATTACGTTTTTGTATCCCAGTACAAAAATATTGGATTCAATTGATGAACCGCGATGCAATTAGATTAGAAAATTAAACTATTGAACCGTGACACAAAAATTAATGAATCGTGGTACAATCATTGATGTATCGCAGTGCAATTAGACTATGCAATTATACAATTGAACCGTAGTACAATAATTAATGCAATAAAATTGATGAATCGCAGTGCAAGCACTTATGTATCGCGGTGCAATTAAAGTAGACAATTAAACTATTGAACCTTGGTGCAAAAATTAATGCAATAAGCGGTGCAAACATTGATGTATCGAGATACAATTAGATTAAACAATTAAATTATTAAATCGCGGTTCAAATATTAATGCAATAAAATTGATGAATCGTGGTTCACTGAGTAAGTGACATCCAAGCGCTCCTTCAATTCATTAAGGGTATCGTAGTCATTTTGTCTTGAATGAGTTATAAACTTGGTAAAATTACGGGCCGGTCCACTTTTTTAAAATTTACAACCCTTCTAGTCCATTGTTTTTTTTTTCAACAAAAAAAGGACACTTTTGATGGCGAAATGACTGCGATACGTTTTTGTATTGCAGTTCAAAATATATCGGGTTAAATTTATGAACCACAGTGCAACAGACTATAAAATTAAACTATTGAACCACGGTGTAAAAATTAATGGAATGAAATTTATGAACTACAATTCAAAAATAGACTAGGAAATTAAACTTTGAACCGCGGTGCAAAAATTAATGCAATGGAATTTATGAACCACAATTCAAAAATATACTAATAAATTAAACTTTGAACCGCGGAGTAAAAATTAATGCAATAACATTTATGAACTACGATTCAAAAATAAATTAGGTAGTTAAATTTTGAACTGCGGTGCAAAAATATTATCTAATTCATTTTGCATCGCGATACAAAAGCATAAATAACCAGTTTACGTCTACCACATTTTTCTTCCATCTCCTCTGTCGTAAGCCTTCTTCCTCATCCTTCTCCGCCTTCGTTCCAACTGAAAAATCCTTTAACCCAGTACAGATCCATTATAGTTTCGTATTTCAGCACATGTCGATCTCCGTTTCATTGCGCACAATCGTGATTTTCGAATTCAAAATGTATTGTCAAAGCTACTGAAAAAGACGTGACATTTTTCGAATAATATTTTGAAAAAATCGTTATTTGTAGTAAAAAAAAAAGAACGATGAACTTTTGAGGTTAAAAACTTAAAAAAACGAGCCGGCCGAATTTTACACTCGTTTTAAAACAGAAAAAGTAAAGATTAGGTCCAAGAATTCATGGTCATGGGCCTCTTTAAACTCGAGTTTTAAGCCCAGTTCGTTTAACTCGCATGCCGAACGGGCAAACATGCGAGGCTGATATATTAGTAACAAACTAACAATATATAGAAAAAATAGTCAATTTTATCATTTTACTTTTAATAATCTTTACATTTTGTGTCTATTCTATTTTTGAGACAAATTTGTTTTAGTAGTTTGAAAAGGAGGTACAATTCCACAATTATCACCAACTATCATTTTGCCATTTCTGCAATGTGACTGTTGTTTTCGAGGAAATGCTTTAATGGGTTGAATTTCAAAATTACCATTAATTTTTTTTAATTAACGTTTCTACTTTTTGACCTTGCTTTGTAGGGGTGTAAATCAAAATTACTGAATCACGGAACCGAACTAAACCAAATCGGTCGGTTTTGTTCGGTTTTAGTTGAAGACAGTTTGGTTTCGGTATTAAAAATTAAAAATTCGTTCGGTTCACAATTTTTGGTACCGAACAAAACAAAACAAAACTATATTTATTTATTTAATTATTATATAATGTATATTATATATCATTTGTTAACTATTATAAACTTTTAAATCATCTTGATTTAGTCATAATATATATACACACTAAACAAACAAAATCTTGATTGATGGAAGACTATTATTTCTTCTATTATTTGTGTTTATTTTGGAACTTGTATTGTAATTATTATGATAATTTTATTTTACTAGTTTATCATCTAATTTTGATGTTAATTCCAAATTAAAATCTTATTCTTAATGATGGTTAAGTTGATTAAAAGTAATTTACATAAACCACAAAACCGAACAGAGTGGTTCGGTTCGGTTACAATCCTTCTTCGGTTCGGCTCAGTTTGAAAATTTTGGAACCAATATGGTATGATTTGGTTCATGGTTTTGGCCTAAACCAAACCAAATCAAACCACTTACACCCCTATTGTTTTGTTTTCTATTGAAAATTCAAGAATTTAGGGGAGGACTAGTTTAACCAAGGGGTTAGGTTGGTCCGATTTGGTCCATTTTTTTGAAAAAAAAGAGAAAATTAGAACCAAATCAATAGTCTGGTCCGGTCCAGAACCAATCGAAGATGTACGAGAATCAGGACTGGACCAATACTATGGTTTTAAGCTGTTTAATACAAAAAAAAATCTTAAACTTTATAAAAAGATTAAAAAATATTCAATAATAGTGCATTCATCAATTAAAATTGTTGAAATCTAGGCTCATAGCATAACGATCCAGTGAAAAAAAAATCAAAAGATTAAAAGTTAAAAAGTAAAACAGAGAACAAATAGTCTAATAGTAAATAAAATGTATTGCTGGTGCTAGCTAGAAATGAAACTTAGAACTTAGAACTTGGAACTTGGAACTTATATTGAAAGAAGTCATGAACTTTAAGTTTTTTGAGATTGAGGAGACAACACACAACGAAGCAAAAAAATAGCAGTACAAATTTACAAACTAATTATTTATATTTTACAACTAATGTTTGTATTTTGTATGTAAAAATAAGGGCAAATTACACCATTAGTCACTGAACTTTGCAAAAGTGCACTAGCAGTCCCTGTACAATGCAAATACATGCTATAGACCAAAGAATGCATATTTTGAACACCGGTAGTCCCTCTATTAAACGCCATTAGCTTTTTGTCTTTAAATGAACATGCGCACTTCATGTGAGGATTTTCTCAAGGGTAAATTAGTCATTACTAGCATGGATATTTACTAATGGAGAACTTATTCATTTTCTTTTATATTAATATATAATTTGGTTCCTGAACATGCCAATTCTGATTTATATGGTAACTGATGTTGAAACTTTCCTATGGTGGCACTTCAACCCAACTTTGGGCTTCATGTTATTCCCTGGTGGCATTATCTTTGGAAGGAACGTTAAATATTTTGTAAGAAGACCAAATTGCCCTCACTAATTCTAATGGACATATAAATTCTCAATTTATTACTAAGTTGGAAATTGACTTAAAATAAATTTAAAAAGAAAAAAAATTAAAATTAAACAATTAAGGACAAACAAGACAACCCCACCCAACAATTACCCTAACCCCTCTTTAGTCCTCCCCCCATACACATACACTCTCAGTCTCCCATCACACCCACCTTCTTCTCTCTCTTCCCACCTTCACCAAGAAGCAACCCTTCTCCCTTCATCTTTCTATCCTCTAACATATTCAACGCCTTTAAGAAGCTTTACGAGTGGTCGGAGATCGTCGTTGGTCCTTGTTGGAAGACCTTCATACGACTTTTCAATCTAACCAAGAGCGGAGGCAGGAAATTCGCCAAATTCCAATACAATCCTCTCAGTTACTCATTTAATTTCAACGAAGTGCCAGGGAATAACGGTAATTCCGACGAGGAAGACGACTTCATGTTCCGTAATTTCTTGTTACATTACGCTACGACTCCGGTGCCGAATAAAGGCTCGATTGACCTCAGCAGGGATAGGACCAATTTCGCCTATAACATAATTGTTCGGGCTCGGACTCTGACTCAGACACACACACACACACATAAAGTAATAGTAGGGAGATCAAGAATTAAATGCAAGGAAACAAAATAGATCAAGGGGATGGATAAGACTAAGATGACGAATTCAAATGACTTGAGATGTTTGCTTCAACGCATTCTTAGACTATACAATACTCCAGATTTTCATCATCATCATCATCTTCATCTAGCTTGGAGTTCAAACCCAAATATGAAGAAGGGTGTGTTAGCAGAGTGATTGATTTCTAATTGTACAAAACCATGGGTTTCTGAAGGGGGGGGAGGGAAATGTGTGTTAGCAGAGTTGCAATGATAAAAGAATTCAAAGAATGAGGTGGGGGCATAGGTTAGAAATTACAGGAATGAGACACCAGATTCGCTAGGAATTTGAGAGAGAAGGACCAAATCAACTCGAGCAACATGGTCCACAAGAGCAGGTTGAAGACCCACAATCAAAGACCTTGCTCTAATCCCAATTTCATTCCCTCCAATTGTTAAGAAATGGGTGTTTTGTACTAGGTTGCAATCAAAGAGACATCAAAGCCCTTTGTGCGAAAATTCATCAAACACCTTCCTCACACTATCCAAAGCCCCATAATGATTGTATATTGCAATCATTTCATTGCAAACAAAAACGTAAAAACTAAAACCTAGCTGCGCAAACAAAAACTTAAAAACTCAAACTCAGTTGCGTAAACATCACTATCAACAGAACAACCTCTAATAAAGGAAGAAATCTCCCCCACAAGCCTTGAGAACAAATGGGAATGTATATGCATGTGGTCTCTACATTAAAACATAAAGCTCGAGTCCAATTTTAACAAGATTTAAACTCACATTGTGGCGAATAAGAGTGTACCACCAGAAGATGGTGAATGGAGAAGGCAGGAGGTGTTGAAGAATTGCAAAACCAGGAGACAGCGCGTCGCAGCCAGAGATGTATATTCCGATGACTTTAGTCCAGATGACTGTAGACACCGAATCCAAAAAATACTAAAACACACTGATTCACACAGTGAAGGTGCGATTCTTCTCTCCTGTTTGCGGCTAGGGTTTGTTGGCGACCTATGGAGGATCCCCCAGCCCCACCGGATCCGCCCCCCCTAGCTAAGACTTTTGCAGCAGCCCTTTCCTCCTCACCTACTACAATTCTTAATGCTTTCCACATCCCGCCCTCAACCTACAAGGGAGAACCATCGCTCAAACTAACTTCAGAAATTATTGAAGCTCTCGCCCAACCATTTAAACATGCATTAGTCGGAAAGTTTTCCCATGGCCGTCCTTCGCTGGATTCTATTAGAAAACTCTTCCAAACTTTCGGCCTCAAGGCAACAGTTTCCATTGGTCATCTTGATGCAAAACATGTGCTCATTCAGGTTCAACATGATGACGATTATCAACGGCTATGGATAAAAGATCAGTGGTATCTTGGCCGCTTTCCCATGAGAGTATTCAAGTGGACGCCGGATTTCAGACCCGATGTTGAAAGCCCTATTGTTCCAATCTGGATTTCGTTGCCTCCCAGGCCTCCCGATCCTGTTTCATAAATCGACTCTCTTCTCCATTCGTCCTCTTTGGTCGACCGCTCATGCTTGATCGACCCACTACCAACCTCACTCGTCCTAGCGTGGCCCGGGTTTGTGTTGAGATCGATCTCACCAAACCTATTCCAAAACGAGTTTGGATTGATTGCGGTGCCACATATCCAAGCTTTTGGCAATCTCTAGAGGCTGAAAATACCCCTCTTTATTGCTCCCACTGCTATCGACAAGGCCATTCCGACCTTGGATGTAAGCTGAAACACCCACCAAATCCCGCTAGCGATCCCCTTCCCCGAGCTCCACCACCTCCCCCTCCTCCTCCCTCTACAAGATGGACTCCGAAAAAACCCTCAGCCAATATAGAGCCTTCGGCCACTAAGCCTCACTCAGTCACAATTTTGCTAACGGAAGAGCCCTCAAAACCTAACCCTAATGGGAATGACTCTCCCAATTCGTACTACCCACGGAGCCACTCCCAATGTTTCGACTCGGCGAGAACCCGATAACCAAGCTTGATTCGGCTCAAGATACTCACCGGTGATAGTAGTGGATAAATCCCCATTGCATGATTCTTCTCAACGACACCACTGCAGTGATCCAACAAGACAAACCTGATCTAATAGCGGATGACTCCTCAGCGCCATGCATGTATCCTCTCCGGTAGGACCAACCTCTAATGTAGCATCGGTGGATAACGATCTTTTGCATCCTAATAGAGGAAGAGCCCCCCACGGTTTTATCTCCTAATCGTTTAGTCGTGTTACAAACTTTTCAAGAGGAGGATATGAATATGGATACTCACTCTTTTGATGCTCTTGATCTCAGCGCCCAGCGGTCAAAAAACCGGCTATGAAGAAAGGGGGCATTGTAGGAAAGGGGTAAATACCGGTCTAAAAAGCTTGCTAAAACCCATTAGAGTGCACTTCTCACGTCTCTCATGGCGACTAAACCCCTCTTTTGGAACCTCAGGGGTGTGGGTAATGAATTCCACAATCTCCCGTCTTAAAAAGCTGGTCAAGATGCATAATATTTCCTTTCTTTCCATTTGCGAGCCAAGCAAGATAAGTCTAAACTCTCATTTATTGCATAAACGAAGTTCCGTTATTATTTCCATAATGCGAACACTCTTTGGATAATGGCAAAATCTTCCTTTAAATGTCGCTATTAATGATTACGGCGGCAAAGAATTCACTCTTAATGTCGGCATTTTTCATGGGCTCTCCACGCCTTGATTACATACTGTTCATGCTAAGTGTAACAATGACGGCCAGGTCGATTGCTATGGGAGGATATTATTACTATGGGGCGGGATTTTCGGGATAAACCATGGATGGTTTTGGTGATTTCAACATAATTCTTGATCCTCGAAAAAATCGGGGCAAGGGTGCCGGCGGGTGCTTCGACTTTCAAGCTTGTCTTAATGCGGCGGATTTATCGATATTGGATATCGGGGAGCAAATATACATGGAGCAACAGCAGTGACGGTCGCGCCACCATTTACCAACGTGCGGATCGTGCGGTTTGCAACTCCCGAATGGATTTCCGTTTTTGCTACCACAGCGGTTGAGCACCTCAATAGAAACGTGCTCGGATCATGCCCCTCTTCTTATCTCCATCTCTTAATCGCGATCGAACCCTTATCATTTCGCTTCCTGATGTTTGGGCGGATCATCACGATTTTGGGATCTTGCTTGGCTTGGACAAAACAGTGGGGTCGTCCATAGTGCGCTTTGCCAATAAACTCAAAGCTGTTAAAATCGCTTTAAAATCTTGGAACAAGGAAACATTCGGCGACATTTTCCAAGCGGTTAAAAAGCGGAGGATGGCGTTTGGTTGAGGCGAACTATGAACAATGTAATACTCCTAGTGCAGGCGACCCTCCATCGCCCAAGCTAATTCTAGTATTCGAAGATAGAAGAGAACTTTGGCGCCAAAAGTCCCACCTTCGATGGCTAAAAGATGGTGATGCTAACACCAAGCTGTTTCACGCATCGGTTAAACACACAGAAACAAAATGTACCTTCGCCAAATTGAGGATATGCATAGCAATTTAGTCTCTTAGGCCGCTATTAAAATCAAGCTGGCTGGGTGGATTACTCTGCGTGCAACTTATCGCTACTCCTTGTAGTCCCAATAATCTTACGGATGTCATTCGCCTCTTATTTCTCGTGGAGCAAAGTGAATCTCTTTTCTATCCTCCTTCATCCGAGGAAATTAAAGAGGCCGTATTTTCTTTTTAAGCGTGCAGTCTTCTTTGGGACGGTTTGATGGTAAGTTA
>CM028379.1:106832006-106887051 GCA_013146195.2 Codonopsis lanceolata | reverse complement strand
GGTTATTAACTACCTCTTTTTTGGCTGCAGAGCTGTCGTTGATCATAGTCTTGGCAAAGACCTTCCTGCTGTTTATGTTGAAAGTTTTGAAAATTTACCTGGTAGAGGGCTAATCGCAACATTATCTAGCATTGAGGTAGTATGTTCGTCGTCATTCTGGTATAAGTTTCTCGTTAGCCCATGATTTTTTGAGACGGAAATCACAGTACTTACCATACACTTTTTGCTAATAATTTGCAACTGTTTTAGCAATTTATTGCATACTGTGAGTTTGGTAGTGAACATTTTTAATAGGTTTCAAAACAAAGCAAATGTTTCAGTCACTATGTTGTCCTAAGGGTACTTTTTAGAATGGTACAATAAAAAAGGTGAGTCAATGCATGAGATGCTCGCCATTCATGGGTGTGTAGGAAGTGTCTTAACATATGCTGCATTACCCCTGCAAGTTCTGAGTTTGTTTTCTTAGTTAAAATGTGTGATCATACTTCATACCTGGTGATTAATTTGTGCCATCTCTGAGTATAGAACAAATTGGCCAAAATCAACTCAAGCGTCTATTGTGTTTTTTTATTTTACATTATGTAGCTGTTTTGCCCCCAATAACAAGTAAACTTTTATTGCACTTTGTTATAGCCAGGACTTGGAGGGGGTGAAGAGTTAAAGGCTTCACTTGGCTCTGTAGAGTACATCACATCACTTTTCAACTCTGACAAGGAGTCGCAAAAGATTCAAGACGCAGTGAGCACCTCTTCTTATGGAACTGATCTTGTCCGTGCTGCTCTCTCTGTGAATAATAAAAAGGTTAGAATTTTTTTAATGAAAATTCTAATGGTGGTGGATATTGAAGTAGGATGTCCAAATTTGCCAATTCTGGTTATACTTTTCTGAATACGAGTCCATCCATCAATCTGGTACATAAAATTGAAACAAAGTTTCCAAGTTCGGAAACATAAATAAAAATGAACGAAAATGTGGTGAAGTTTGTGCTCCAGTCTCCTTTGGCTACACCCATTTTAGTAGGATGCCTGTTTGAGCTAATTTTTCGTACAGCTTTACAGGAGCTCACACTAAACTCGGACGCACTTCCCTGCTTCTCGGCTTGAGATTATCTCTGACCAAAAGCAGCTCTTGATTGTTGGGTTGGTCCTAAGTAAAGGAAATTTTCAATTTTGTGCTATCTTTTGGTTGTCAAACTTATTTGTGTCTCATTTACTTTTGCTACTAAACTTGCATTTCATTTACTCTATTTTATTCCTACTGATTTAAGCGTTCCTACTTCTAAAGCTTCTTTTCACTATTCTAGTTTAGCATTCACACTTTCACTCCTCTTGAGCTATTTTGGTTACTCATTAATTGGACATTTTGGCATAATTTATTTATTTTTAATAATTACATTTGCTCTTTCTTTTTCACTATGAAAATTAAGTTCCTACAATTTCCATAAAAATTCATTTTTCTCTCCCCATGACTGTGACCATTATACCTAAATCTTAGGTCTCAAATAAACGTTCACTACTTGTTTTGGGAGCAGTCTTGTCACTGACATCTTTTGGAGGTTCTTGTTGAGTGAGTGTGTCACTTGGCTTTTGTCTCCTACAGACCCTAGTGAATAAATCTACCATGACATTTCAATTAGCATCCATATACAATGAAATTAAAAAAATGTAAGTTATAGAAAAGGCGTAAGCATCATCTTTTCATATTTGCTAGTATTACTTGTATTAGTTGATCTGCTGCACACCAAGAATCTGATCACTTTGCAACTGATATATGTAGGTAACTCTCTTTCACTTTGAGGATAAGCCTCGACCTGGGACTCTGGATGTCATTCTGGAACTAAAGGATCAAGCAAAGCTCCATGTAATGATGCTAACTGGTGACCATGAGTTGAGTGCACAGAGAGTTGCTAATGCCGTGAGCATTGATGAAATTCACTGTAGCCTAAAGCCTGAGGATAAGCTCAACTATGTAACTAACATTCCCCGAGATACAGGTGAGCTTCCTAATATTTCTTTGCCACCCAGGATTACTAAATGTGAGTTTCAGTTTAGTTTCTGTAATTTCTGGCTAAAGTGCGGCATTTCTCTCTATTTGATGCTGATAAAGTAGCTCTAGCTGTTGCTGATGTGTGATAATTTGAGTCCTAGAAATTTCAGCTCCTTGCATGAATATTAATAGTTTTCTACTGAGGATCACGAGTCTTAAGAATTTTTCAGGTGGTTGAATCTGCTACGTAGAATGCCACAGGTCAGGCATATATTGTTTAAACCCTTTATCTTAGTGGATCTAGGTATCATAGTTATTACTAGATGCTTACTAGTTCAAATCATTCACATGAATATCAGCTTCTTTAAGTTCTGGATAAAATATTCCTTCATTCGTGGTCCACTATCAGTTCTGTCTATAAACTCTACATGACTGCTATAGTTGTTTAGAAGAAGGCATGCATCTGTATTTGTCTTGGTTCACATGAAACTATTTGTTGAATTCCATGGAAGGAAATATATTTTCTTGATAAACATTTTATCAGAGCATACATATCTCTTTTTGATATCTGTTGGATTGTCGATTGGCGAAAATCAGGCATCAGTTAGCTCAACAATAGGCCTAGAGCCACTCAAAACAATAGATTGTTATTTTCGTAAGAATATTATATTTAGCATATATATATGTATATATGCCTGGACATATGCTTGATGTTTGTGTTACTTTTGAGTCCTTCAAGTTAGATATAGAGAATCGTGGTGCCTCAAGGTAACCTTTGATTGGGGTTCAACTTATAGTGACTTTAGAATGGATGTGTGGGGGCTAAATAGCTCCTGAATAGATGCAACTGCTATGGATTATATGGGAAGGATGATGGAAGATGTATATGTTGATGTAAAAATGATCACAAGAATAATGGTGAAAGTTGATTTGATGGTAAGGTGCAGAGTGGTTGTAGCTGTAGTATCATTAAAGCAAGGTTTTAGTACGATGCTAATTGTGTGAACTGAAAATATTTCTCTTTTTTTTGGTAATCAGGAAAAAGACGACAAACAGAAATATTTTGCTTACACCCTCAAGTAATTATGCATTTTTTTATGTCTTTTTTTTGTTTTTTTTTTTTAAATACTCCCTCCGTCCCGGATAAATGTTCCTCCTTTCTATTTTGGGATGTACTTACTTTTTTTTTTATAAGTAATCGTAATATTAACACTATGTCAAATGAGGTGACGCGTCCTTGTACACAGGGAGTATACAAGACCAAAAGAATCAAGTCTACAAGCTCGTGGCAGTGGGACTCAACTAAGAATTGGTTGGAGATGCTCTTAGAGTCCCCTGCCTGAACTTGAAGCCACATCACAAAAATCCAGTAAATGATGCACTTCCTTCTTAAGCTCGTTGTCAAACACCCTATGGTTCCTCTCCTTCCAAACACTCCACCAAATAGTCAAAGGAATAGACTTCCATCTACTGTTATTACTTATACTGCTGTAAGAGCCCCAACCATGAAGAAGATGGAGAGAAGTCCTTGGCATCACCCAAGAAATACATGTTGTACACAAAAAGGAATCCCATAAGGCTCCAGCAACAACAGGCAGTGCAAGAGCAAGTGATTTACAGTTTCCTCCTTTTTATACATGAAACACCTATTAACATAAATCTTCCCCCAGAGCTCTCAGATTTTTCCCAGTCAAAATAGCCACCCTCGAAGCTTCCTAAGCAAAGAACATCACTCTACTAGGATCCATTGACTTCCAAATTACTTTCCACGGATAGTGATTCCCGTCCTCACTTTTTAAGAAAGAGTAGAAGCACTTCACCGTGAATACATTCCTTTTCGAACCGTCCCAAATTACTCTATCCTCCCCCGTACCCGTTTGCACATCATAAAGCGTTCCGAAGAGTCTAGAGATATTGTCAATCTCCCAATCATGCAAATTTCTGCTGAACGAAGGGCTCGAAGAATCTATCCCATTGGAGCATTCCACCACCTCACTAACCATCTCATCGTTGTTTACGGCTATCTCAAATAAACTAGGAAAACCCCTTTGGAGAGAAACCGCGCCGCATCATTTATTCTTCCAAAATCTCACCTTCTCCCCATTTCCAATGTTAAAGGAAATCTGATTTTCAAAGAAGTCCCAAACTTTCCTATTTCCCTTACAAACATTTACCCCATATGAACACGACACTTCCTTTGGAAACCACAAATGGTTCATTCCCTACACCGTATTTGCCCTCCACTACCTTTCTCCACAGCGCCTCCCTCTCCCCCAAGAATCTTCACAGCCATTTACCAAGCAAAGCCTTATTGAACTCCTTAATACTCTTAACTCCCAAGCCTCCAATCCTGATTCTACTACACACCTTTTCCGGTTTACTCGATGATACTTCCTGTCTTTCGCACCCCCCTTCCCACAGAAAATCTCTTTCCAATTTCTCGATTCTCTTTACCACCGACGACGGAATCTGAAAGAAAGAAAGCATGTAGGTTGGCAAATTTGATAGAGTACTCTTGATTGGCGTTAATCTTCCTCCTTCTGACAAATAACGTCTCTTTCAACTCGCCAACCTTCTTTTGAATCTTTCGAGCATTGAATCCCACATCCTTAAATTCTTAAAAGCTCCTCCCAAAGGGAGACCCAGATACTTCGTAGGATGACTTGCTGTGCACCCAAAAAACTCTGTCAAGCTCCCCAAATTGAAGACTTAACCCATCAGAATTATTTCACACTTTGAGATGTTTATTTTCAGCCCCGACGCTGCTTGAAAAAATAGGAAAACCAGCCTTAAGCAACCCAATTGAGATTTATCCGCCTCACAGAAAACAAGAGTATCGTGTCGGTGAACATCAAATGCGAGATAGAAAAGTCTGCATTGCCCTCTTCGCCAACCTTGAAGCCCCGGATGAAACCCCTGTCGCTTCCTTATCAATCAGCCTGCTCAAAGCCTCCATCACTACTATGAAAAGAAACGGAGAAAGGGGATCCCCTTGGCGTAGGCCTCTTGAACTAGAGAACCCAGTCGGCTCTCCATTGACCAAAATCGAGAATCTCACCGTAGAGATGCAGAAATGAATCCATTTTCTCCATTTCTCCCCAAAACCCATCCGCGTCAAAAGATATAACAAAAATCCCAATTAGCGTGATCATAGGCTTTCTCTATATCCAGCTTACAAAGCACCCACGGAGCCCCACTTCTGACCTGACATCCACCACCTCGTTTGCTATAAGAGTAGCATCTAAAATCTGTCTGCTACCAACAAAGGCATACCACCTTACCAACAACCTTCCTAAACCGCGAAGCGAGAACTTTAGCTATTAGCTCATACAGGCCCCCCCCCCCCTCAAGACTAATAGGCCTGAAATCCTTGAGTTCTTCTGCCCCCTTCTGCTTTGGAATGAGCGCAATGAAAGAAGCATTAAAACTTTTTTCAAAACCCCCCGCCTCATGAAACGAATGAAAAACTTCCATAATATCATACTTCACTATCTCCCAACATCGCTTGAAGAAAGCAAACGAGAAACCATCCGGATCGGGAGCCTTGTCTTCTTTCAATTTCCGCAAAGCTTCAACTACTTCCTCTTCTCTGAAAGGCTGCTCTAACAAAGTCTCATCTTCTTGAGCTATCCTTCTAAAAGGAATACCGTTCAGCTCCACCGACCCCCCACCTCTATCCGTGTACAGCTCCTTGTAAAAATCAACTATCCCTTTCTTAATCAATTCAGGATCTTCCAGCACCTCTCCATCTATCTTCAGCTTACGTGTTTTTATTACCTTCCTTAAGCCACTGAATTCAGGATTTTTGTCTCCAACTAATTTCTTCACTAATTAAAAACCTATTAGCCTCCATCTTTACCTCTTCACGCCGAGCACACTCTGCCACCCCCATACCACCCTCTTCTTCCAAATCATCCAAACGTTTGATCTCTTCCATTGCCACTTTAATTCTAGACTCCAACTTCCCAAAGATCTCCCTCTTCCACACTCTACTGTCATCCTTTAACAATTTGAGCTTTCTAGCTAGACGAAAACATGGCTTTCCCACTATTTCATAGGAGCCCCACTTGAGCTTCACCCATTCCCAGAAGCCCGGCTCCTCGAGCCACTTATTTTCAAATCTGAAAAGAGTACTTCTTTCTCGTCTCCCAAACTCAAGAACAATAGGGTAATGATCAGAGATAACCCTGAGTAGACATTTTTGCGTTGCCTCCCCCACCTTCTCCTCGCAGAGGACAACAAAATTCTGTCAAGTCTCGAACACTGCCTTCTACCTCCACCTCTGAACCAGGTATAAGAGCTGCCCTCTAAACTCTAAAGGCAGATCTAATAACTCTGCATCACTAATGAAATCATTGAAGTCCATCATAGCTTGGGATGAACCTCTAGCCCCCGTACATTCATGCGGAAACCTGATAGCATTATAATCTCCCCCACACACCACGGAAAATTCCATCTCTGTCTCACGACTAACAAATCTGCTCAAAAATCCATACGGTTCGAATCTGAAGTAGGCCCATAAACCCCTGTAAACACCCACTTTAACTCATCCTTCACTCCTTCAAACAAGCACGAAACAGAATGGGACGATTTCACGACATCTAGCCTTGAAAATAGCTTGCTATCCCACATTACCAGAACTCCCCTGCTACTCCTACAGCCCCTAGATGAGCCCAATCTAACCATCTGCTACCTCCTATACCGACTATCATACTGGTATCCATCTTCTCCATTTTAGTCTCTTGAAGACACATGACATTTGGCTTCCATCTTCCGATCGCTTCCTTAACTACCTGCCTTTTCTTGAAATCATTTAACCCCCACACATTTCAGGTTAAATTTTTTAAATCCATTAAAAAAACTATTGATTTAAACTTAACAAGAATGTTGTACTGGATCTCCCCCACCCCTCTTACTTGCTGCCCCATCGAAGTTTTTGCTGCAGCACAGATTCTTAAGCTCCCGACTAATTTTCCCCTTTGATTTTCCCAAGTTAACTCCTTTTTTAATTCTTTCGGTTCGAACCTTTTCAATTTCCATCAATGTATCTTCTATTCTATCTTCACATCCCTTGCAAGAGACACCCAGAAATTTCCCAAAACTCTTAGCCTTATTTCGCACCCAAACAGACATTTCAATGTTCCCCTTATCCTCAGCTTCTAGTTCGATCTCCACCATCTCCTTGGGTCTGAACATTGAAATAGGATTGCACCGCACGGAGCTGGTCCCACGAACAACCTACTCCAGGTCCTTCAACTGCTCTATCCTCTGTTCAGCCCTCCAAATCTTCTCTATAATCCCTCGAAGACTCATCGTCCTCTGCCGAAAATCCAGACCTCTGCAAATCACCTACATACAGGGCTCTCTCTTCATTACACACCCACTGAATCTCAGCCTCATCCAGCACGAGCCCTCAGCAAAAACCTTTGTCCCAGACTTAGTCAAGAACTTCCTAACTGCCTATTGCTCGACATATCTCTCTCCCGCCTCGGGCTGAGGCCTTCATCATTTACCTTAGATGCCTGCCCACTATAGTAATTAGAACAGAATGGGGAAGTCTCTACCTCTTTGCCTCGGCCCAAGTCTGCCTCCAACCCAAACCCCTTACTGCAACATGGATCCTCCATACCTGTATGGGACTGAAGAGGCCCATTCTCCCCTTTTGATAAAATTCTAATAGGCCCATAACTGGCAGGGGCTGGCCCAAAACTCCAACCCTATTCTCCCCTTTATCCACAACGACGTCGTCAACTCCACCGATTTTAAAATTCAAATTTTTAGGCACCCACGTGCCTCTGCTATCCCTGTTAACATCACGTGGAATTGTTTTGTTCAGACCTGGACCCCTTTGCGACTTCCTTGGCAGCGCGTGAGGAGCACCTCTCTTTTTCATCGAACTCCTCTCTCCCCCCCTTCCTGCTCCTCCGCCATTGAAGGACCACAAACAACAAGTCACCGTTGTTTCTGCCCAAATTGGCACTGAAAAGAAATGTCAACCCTTTGCCTATTTGCACACATGCTGGCAATTCCCCCTGAAGTCACACCAAAATTCATACCCATTTCAGATCCAACCTTGTCTCTGTAGCCTCATCAACACCCAGAAAACTTCCACAAAAGTCTCCAATCTGTCTCAGCACTGTGCTGCCCCACAAGTGTAAGGGCAAACCTAAAACCCTTATCCAAGCTTCTTTAGGATTTTTTTTCCGAAAAGCAACAATTCTTGCCTGACCACCTCTCCAAATATAATTGATTTTGGTTAATCTTCCACCCTTTTTCGAGCAAAATCCTACTCGCTTCTTCCTTGGATGGAAACTCGAACTAGAAGAAGATATCATTCATGCTAACCACTCGAACGTCCCCTACAATCCTCCAACTTCTGTCCACCCATCTCTACACTTCTGATCGATACGGCACTGGACACTTAAGATCCCCCATCCGTCCGACCAGAAATCTCTCCAGAAAAGTCAAGGCTGCCGCGCATGAACCATCTACAACCTTAAAATCTGCACCAGAACCCCTAGGAAGATGTTGAGCCTTCACTGCGTAGTCTGGCCATGGCAGTATTTTCACAACCTCAACATACGAGAGCTTGCGGAACTGCTTACCTTCCTTTGTTCAGCCGCTTCTTTGAAGATTTGCTATTGACGCCCTGTTCCCTGAAGTGTTGAGCTCCGGCGAAACGATGAAGCTTGTCTGCCACACAAACCTAACCTGCCTCCACAGAGTTCTCAGGGACACAGATCATTCCCGACCTCCTTGAGCCTCTCACTAGGACTCTGATGAAAGCTCCTGCTGCATTCTTTTCCTTTGCGACGATGAATTCTCTCCTCTGATCTTGCCACTTCTTCCACCATTTGACGTTGGATGCTGAAAATATGTTAAACCATTCGCACAACCTGGCCAACTCGAAACGAGAGAGCACAATTTCGTGAGGTCTTCTCCTCCCCCTCTCTCCACTACCTTGAGCTCCACATGATCCTTAATCTGAATCTTGAAAACGTCGAAGGTCTTCATACCGCACTGAAACATAGTTTTATCACCCATCACATTATCAAATGGAATTAGTGTTTCTGAACCTTTCCAGAACTAACCTAACGTTCATATGGAAATGATGCACCAAGATGAGACCGATGACCCACAAATCCCGACCAAAATCCGGCAGATGCGCTGGCCGGTGATTGGAGCTCCGGCAACAAAAAAGGTACCGCCGGACTTGCCTCCCTCTGGCGAACCTTACTGTGTGGCGCGTGTCTTGCGAGAATGACCTGAATTGAAGGCTGAAATTGAGAATTGTGAATGACGGAGGATGACGGCAGTGTAGCGGTGGCGCATGACAGATTTTGTGCACCGGAGGTGAGGCTGGTGCTACTGTGTTGTGCATTGCAAGCGGCGGCGATGGCGTCTCCGATGACTCGATGAGGCTCAGTCCCTACTAATTTTCTTAATGACTTTTTGATAATAAATGCTCTATCATTCTTCCAATTATACCCTTAAACCTTCATTTGATATCAGCATGACATATACTAGAAACCCACTTATTTAGAATAGTGAGACTCAATTATGTAATCCAAACCACTTTTATCCTAAAACCAAGAAAAAATTAATGAGAAATAGATGGGTATTATAATTGATATGCTGCTTTAAGCTGGTAGTGTTTTGGGGCGCAGATATATTTGTGTGTGTGTTTTTTTAAGTTTTAAACGTAAGTCTCGGGCCTCTGATGGGTTTCAAATATAGAAATCAATCAGCACCTATAAACTGACCAAGATAATCTATGAATTTGGACATATATACCAAGAATGCAAAGATGTTTCAGTATAGCTGTGAAGCTCCCAAGATGGTAACCGTATCAAGAGGGTGATGGTGTGGTATGGTTGAAGTTAGGATATGGTATGTCTTTCAGAAGCCAGTGTATTATAAGTATTCCAAAATATTTCATTTCTATTGTTAAGTAAAGATGGACTTTGAACTTTTCTGTTGCTTTTAAGTTTTGTTCTGTTAACCTCATCTCCTTCATAGCCACAAGTTAATGAATTGCACATTTAGTTCCTGAGCTGAATCTATGAACTTCGTTTATTGCCGTATAGCTGCCAAGTCAACCCACGATTTAGCTGTTGATATGTTGCTCTCATGGTTATATTTATATTACCTTTGTAAAAAAAATCTCTTAATCAATTCGTGTCAACTTTGTCGATTTCATAGATGGTAATTTTTAAAGTAAAAGAAAGGGAAGGTCATTTGCTTATTATGTGTCAAAGTGGATAATTGATGCTAAAGCATCAAGGCTAGCCTATTATATGAACCTGCATGTATCTTAGGCATTCCGCATTTATTCTCTAGTATCTGATTTTGAAACAAATGTCATTTTTAAATAATATATCTGGTTGTCTTTCCACAATTGCGATGGGTTAGCCAACCATCTTTAAATTATGTTACAGGAAGAGGTCTAGTGATGGTAGGTGATGGTATCAATGATGCACCTGCACTTGCTGCTGCCACTGTTGGGGTTGTCCTAGCTCAACGGGCCAGTGCAACTGCGATAGCTGTTGCAGATGTATTGTTGCTACAGAACAATATTTCTGGTGTTCCCTTCTGTATTGCCAAATCTCGTCAAACAACTTCCTTGGTATCTAATGACGCAATAATCACTATCTTTAGTTTGTTCATTTTTGCCATTTTTTATTATTATCAATCCTCGTTTGCATGCAGGTGAAACAGAATGTGGCCCTTGCCTTATCTAGCATTATTCTGGCCTCTCTTACGTCAGTTTTGGGCTTTCTCCCCCTTTGGCTTACGGTATGACATTTGCCAACAACAAAATATGTCTACTCATTTTGTGCTGACCTTGTTATTCTCTCTGACCAGCAATTTAGATTTTATATATTCATCATAAAAATATATAAGCTGTCGTGCAGACCTTGTTTTTCTTTTGTTGAATTTCTAGTGGTCTCAAAATAAGCTGTCGTTGTTCCTTGTATAGGTTCTTTTCCATGAAGGTGGAACTCTGCTTGTTTGTCTAAACTCGATCCGAGCTCTTAATGACCCAACATGGTCCTGGAGGAAGGATATGCTGTACGTAATCCATAAAGTTGTCTCACTAGTTATGTCTTTGAGGCGTCATGGAAGTAACACCCACACCCACACCCCGAGCTGCAGCGTGGTAAGTTGAGACTGGCTTGAATTTTAGGCATTGCACTTGTAAGTAGTTGATGTTCTGATAATTCTTTTCGAGGGAACAATGAAAAATCTAAAATGGTTGGACTAGTGAGTAGTGAGAATTTAGAGTAGGTTAGTGAAGTGTGTACATGTTATTGTTATCTCTTTCACAAATCACAACTACCTTTTAAATAATACAAGTGTAGTTATCACACATCCAAGCGTCATAGAGATTGATGAATGGAAATTTTCTTTATTAGTATTTGAAAAGTTAACATCAGGTAGTTGTTATGCTCATCAGCTCGTACCAGATATTCCCTCTTCCATTATAAGAGTCTAAGATTTGACCTCACTAATTTACGTCCTAGTCTAGAATCACTAAAGAGTCTAAGCAAATATTTTGTCATCATTTTAGTAATCTCTTCTCCCTTCTCCTACACCAAAACTAAACTAATACTAACAACCCTTATTTTTGAACTATAAACCATTCATTGTTTCTTCCCAACAACCTTTCTAGAGTGGAAAACTGACATAATCCTTGCATTTGACTAGTCAATAATGTGCACATCATTTATGCAGTTAGTTAACTGGTCACATCTATTTGTAGCACTGACATTCTTAATCTGGTTTATATATTCACATTCAAACTGTATTATATGTAGCGTTTTTACATACTTGATTCCCTCTCAATATCTCTGTTTTGGTCTCTTTATATAAAAATATTCTAAGTCAATTAATGATCACACTATTATTGTTTATGAGCTGTTAAAAGAGTGGGATGCATTGATAATTGATAATTGATAATGAGTAATGACATACACCAATAGAAATATCCAAGGTAAAAATTTTTTTACCTAAAGCCAACAAATTAACTGAACCCGACTACCCGAGTAATACAATCGATGCGATTATTATTATTATTATTATTTTGAAATGAAGTAGAAAATGAGTAGGTTTTATGTGAGATTGTCTTACGGATCTTAATTTGTAAGACGGAGCATCACTTTTTTATAATTCAACAATATACGATGAGTTCCGTTAAGAGGATTTGCTTTATATAAAATATTTGTAAAATCGTCGTATCAAAGTTTTTATTAGAAAATATTAAGTTATTTTTGTAGGACCACGTAATCAATTGAACTTATGCTTCATAATTAATGATAAGTCATATTATAGGGGTGAGCTTGGTCCGGTTCTGTCTAATTTTTTGGAAAAAAAGAAAAAATCAGACCAATGGTCTGGTTCTAAAAAAATTTAGAACCGGAATCAAACCAATATATATGAGAACCAAAATATTGGTTCGGTCCAGAATCAATCAAAGATGTATGAGAACCAGGATCGGACCAATACTATGATTTTTTACTTTTTAACTGTTTAATACAAATACATAATAAAAATTTTAAGACTGAAACTTCATAAAAAAAATTAAAAAACTTCGATAAAAGTATATTCAACAATTAAAAATGTCGATCTCATAAACTTATAGCATAACAAACCGGTGGAAACAAAATAATTGAAGAGTACCAATGAAAAAGTAGAACAAAGAAAGTATTAGGAATATATATATATATATATATATATATATATATATACACACACACACTTATATAATAATATATATAAATATATATAATAAAATAAATAAATAAAAAAACATATTGGGTTGATTCGGTCCGGTTCCGTATTTTTTTAGTTCGAGAACCGGGACCAACCCAAATGACAAATTTTATGAAAATTCAGATCTAGGACCAAACCAAAGTATTGGTCCGATCCAATTTTGATTGGTTTGGTCCGATTCTATTGGTTCGGTTCGGTTCGGTTCCGAAAAAATCATGCACACCCCTAAGTCATAAGACAGGTTGAATAATTAAGGAGAGGTCATAAATAGCTAAGATGAAAGGCGCACTATTATGATTAGAGTTTTGTATTACTCCCCCCTCCCAAAAATTTTATATTAAAAGAGTTTTTGTTTGAAAAATCTAATTATTATGAGAATATATTAATACTATTAGAGTTAATCATAATTAAAAAAATATTTAACCGTAAGCATAATTTTTTAATATAGACCCTTTGACTAGAACAGAGAGTGTATCATTTTTTCTTTTTCTTTTTTCGTTCATCCAAAAAATGGTATTTGTTTGCTTTCTTTTAAGAATATTATACACCATACTAATATTAATAATCGAGTAAATTGTTCATGTATTGGATCTGTAAGTCCAGTTGGCAACTGACAAGGCTAAAGGGGGGTGAATAGCCTTTTAAAAACTTTGAGGGTTGACTTGAAAAACTTTAACGTTTGCAACGAAAAATGCAACTTTGATGTTTCAAAGAAGTTGACACGGACAAGAAATTGGTCAGCTGACTGACACACTTAATTTACTTTTTGAAAATGGATCACTAAATATAAAGAAGGAACTGAGGAACAATTTATCAAAACAAATAAGTAAACAATTTATGTAAGAAACTAGATGACACTTAAGTAGAAGACTTTTTAAGTATTAGATTAGATCAGTTTGTAAGAGCTGAAGAAATAACTGACATAGAAATTGAAGTGGTTCATCGTAAAACTGTTATGTTCATTACCAAGTTGGTCAAACTTGAATTTTTGAAGTGCACTAATTTTATTAAAAATCTAGATGATCTTTAATGGATCAGTGTACAACAAAAGACCAGTGTTTATGGAGTATGATTGAATAACAATCAAATTAGTGAGACAAACTAACAGATTTATAAGGAATATGAAGTAAGTCACTCAGTGTTTGTCTAAACAATAACTAGAAAGAAATTATCAGTGAAGAATATCTAGCTAAAGATTAAGAAGACTAAGGCACAGAGATAATTTCTTTGAGAGTATGAATGCTTCAGACTTCTGTGTCTTCTTCAAGTGATTTCTGAGGGTATTTATAGAAGATATTGAAGAGCAGGCCGTTAGGAACACATTTGAATTTGAAATGTGTTTTGAAATACAGACATATCTTCTTACAAGATCATAGGGATCTTGTATATAGATAACGAGCATAAGATTTAACAAAACACAAAAAAAGAAAGTGTCAGTACTAGGAGATGTTCAAGTAAAAGAGGTAAAGAAGCTGACACTTTAAAATTATGGTCAGTTGCTTCTATGTGACTGACAAGAGATATCTCAAGCTGACTAATAATAACTTATAAATTCTTTGGCCGATAAAAAATAGAATGATTTTAAGCAAATTTAATTAAGGTATAATTAAACAGGATTAAACATAACAATAATTTTGAGACAAATAGAGTATAATTTATTTTATAATCTCTTCTCAATTAATTTATGGAGGGAAAATTATTGAAATAACCATCGTACTATTCGTAGGTAATCGGTTTGACCCACCACATTACAATATCTCAAATGTGATCAATGTTCTCAATAATTGAGTGTAATGTGATTCTTGTCGTTAACGCCTCATACAATTTTGTAATGAATTTGTTGACGTGGATTAACAGAGGGATTATACAAATAATATTTTCGTCTTTTAATTGCACCCTTTTCTTCTTCAAAACACTTTTCCTTCAATTGATAGACAAAAATACCATTTGTAAAGTTCCTTCACTAATCGACACTAACATGTTCGTTACAATATTGGATGAGACAATTACGGTAAGGACCACATTGAACTCAATTACCGAATACATTGATCACATTTGAGATATTATAATATGATTGGTCAAATTGATACCTACAAATAGTATAATGATTAACATGACCAATGCAACTGTGAATTTGATCACACGTGGACGTGATTAATTCACACTCTCAATCATGTGTCAATTTTTCGCTCTTTTCATTCAAATTCAATCAAAATGGATCTTTCAATGCAAATGTAGATTTAATCTTACGTGACATGCATTCCACCACTAAAATAATATTAAAAAGGAAAAAAAACCAATAGGAAGATTTAAAAAAAAAATGATTATGATATATTCACACCCTCAAGTAGAATATAAAAAATTGACATTGTTATCTATAATATGAACAAATTTGGTTGTTACATCGTATTTATATTTATCATCCATATTTACATTGAAAAAAATTTTTTTAATCAAATTTATTTGGATAATTTTCTTGTTTACGGAAGACCAATAACTAAAATTTGGCTTAGGCCCCGCCACTTAGCCCTTGGCGCTAGGCCCTTACTTTCGTGCCTAATCGATTGCAGGATAGATGAGCGAAAGAAGAAGAAAAAAAGATGAAAAAGAAGGCGGCTTTCTCGAGACTAATAATTTAGAATGAGAAGGGATTATGGAGGATATGTTAAATTGTGGGTTGTAAGGGTAGTAGGTAGGTGGAGTAATTTTTTTTTGTTTTTAGTTCTAAACTTGGTTAGTTTATTGCTTTGGGGTTGTTGAGAATTGAGATTAAAGGTAGGTTTGTATATTTTTGTTCATTTTACAAATATAGACAAGTGTTTGAAAAAATGACAAACTTAAAAAAATTTAAATTTGTTGTCAATGTGTTTGATCTTTGATGTAAATTATCAAAATAATGGTAATTATGCTTTAATTTTTTGTTTACGCATTAGAAGTGACTAATGAGTTTAACGATTTTAGAAGACTATTAACTTAGGTGTTGCCACTTGCATAAGAAAGAAAAAAGAAAAACCGAAAGAGGGCAAGTAGTAATTAAAGAAAGGACAGTTACCGACCCAAAAAATGGCATAAATTAGGAGTGAGTGGAGAGATATTTTTGTTAGTATTAGCTGTCAAAAGGAGGAGAGCATGGGATTGGACAATGAAGCTGTACAGTACTACTGTAGTCCTTTTTGGTACACTTAGAAAACACACAACACAAATATTAAAGGCAAAAAGATGAAAATAACTTTTTTTACCTTGCCAGAATCTTGAAATTATAAAAGCAAAGGAGTGAGCTTCCCTTCCCTTCCCTTCCCTTATTATATGATGTTAACCGTTACAAGTAACTATCAACTTTTATCATTTCAGGGTCCCTCCCAACTTCCCCTTCACTTAACATTTTTATTAGGAAAATAATAATCAACAATCTAAAACGTTTCTTCCAAAAAAAAAAAAAAAAAAAAATCTCATAAACTACTTTGCAAAGCTTTTGCAACTAAAATATGCCTACTTCTGGTAGCTTGTGGTTAATTTGGAAAATGTGAAACTACCTATTTTCTAGTTACTTAAGCTTCTAATGACTAGAAGCCAATAATGGCATGAAGCATGGCTAGAGAAGTGAACGAGTTGAGACCTTACATTAACATTTGCAAGATTCAAAGTATAAACCTTACCTTATCAAATTCTTAGCTGAAATGATGAAATCTAAAACCCCAAATGAAAAAGTGCAGCTTTCCTAAAAGGATCAAGGCAAAACCTAAGGAAATAACAAATTGTGAGAACCAGATTGCAACTCTCCTGAAGGATCGAGAGCTGAAACTCCAAAATGTTTTGCAGATAAAGTAAAGCTGAGACCTATGACCTTACACATTTGGGAAATCCTTTGTCTTTTAGATCAAGCTCAGACCAATACATTTATGAAATCCATGGTGTCATCGTACTCATGAACAAACAATCCATACCTTAGGGGGTTTCCTCTTTGGACTTGTGTATGTTTTGACCTTTGATTTATTTATATTTTGACCTTTTGGTTGCGTTTTGACTTTTGAATTTGGCCAAATTTGAGTAAATCAAAATTGTTTTAGCAAGGAATTCAGTCACAGCCCCCAGGGGTTAACTCTTCTGTCCATGCAACTCAAACACAATCGTACACAGTTTAAACCCGTAACCCCTCATACCCATGCCATGCGAACAAACACAAATCAAAACTAGTTTACGGGGGACAATAAAGATTAAAACTTGGATTGAAATTCAAAGGATCTCTTTCTCTTTTCTTTTTTGTTGCTTATTTTTTTTTTCCTACCTACACTCTGCGCTTCAGAGAGGCAAAAGTTGCCATTTTTCTTCGTCCTTCGCTCTCCCTAAACTCTAATTTCTTTCTCATCGTCCACCTCCTGCCCTGTACATTTTGACCCAAATTATTCATTTGGAACTGAACCAGATTGGATCCATATTTATATAAATAAACAGAGGAACGAAAGAAAAAAAACAAAGATTGTTTCTTTTCGTCGTCCTCCAACTCCAAGGATCGATCATCATCTGTGAGTTCTCTCTATCATTTGCTTCCCTTGCCCCCCCCTTCCCTTCCTCCTATCAAACTCTATCAACAAATTACTACTAAAAATTTAATCGATCTTGCTGATTCCGATGCGCTTAACCGCCGCGTTCCTGAATCCATCCGCCTGTTGAATACACATTCCACTCCCACCACCTCCTCCATTATTATTACCATGTTGCTCCGTCATGTAGTTCCTAACCTCATTCCTTATCATCTCTTGCATTACCGACAAAAAGTCGGCGCCGAACGGTACAAACGCCTTCTCAGCCGACGCCACGGGACTCCGCGGAGCCGGGGCAGGACGATGTTGATGCTGATGTTGTTGTTGTTGAATCGCCATCGCAATGGAAGATGAGACAAACTCAGCTCTAGACTGATTGAACGATACCTGTTGGTTTGGCTGATTGAACAGAATCTGTTGAGCTTGCTGATTGATCGGAAACTGCTGTACTGGTGCGGGCAGCGGAGCTGAAGTAGGTAGTTGCGGTGGCGGCGCTGGCGGAGACGGTATGGTCATAGTCGGCAGGGACTGGATGGGATTGGACACATGGTTCGACTCGGGCACCCGAAGAGGCGAAACCTCACCCGAATCCACTCCAGGAAGAGACAAACTTAATGAAGTTGGAGGATCGTTAGGCTTCGACGTCGTTTCCACTTGCGGAGCAACAACCCCACCCGTTCTCGCAACGGGTCGGAACACATGAGACGAAGACACAACAGGAATACTCGAATCGCTGACATCGGATCCGGATGGACTACCAGGACTCAAGTAAAGACCCGAAACCGGAACAGCGGACCCGGCACTGACAGAGCGCTTCAACATCGGCTGCTGATTAGTAAACTCGTTAAACTCTTCGTTAGTCATGGAAGAGCACTTACGTTTCAAAGTAGAGTTCCAGTGGTTCTTAATCGCGTTGTCTGTCCGACCCGAGAGGAGTCGGGCGATGGTAGCCCACTTGTTACCGAAACGGGCATGGGCCCGGAGAATGGTCTCGTCTTCTTCGGGAGTAAACGCGCGGTGCTCCACCTGAGGGCACAGCTGGTTACACCAGCGTAACCGGCAAGACTTTCCGGATCGACCGGGTATGGATTTGCTGATGAGGGACCAATTGCGTGGGCCGTGTTTCTCAACGAGTTGTTGGAGCATTTCGTCTTCTTCGGGGCTCCAAGGTCCTTTGATCCGATCCATATCTCTCTTCGAAGAGGTCGCCATGTTTAGATTAATTGAGACAGATGCAGATGAAGATAGGTATGGTTTGAAATTAGATTTGAGGGAGTTTGTATTGTAGAGAGAGAAAGGGTGAGGGTTAACAACAGGGGGAGAGAGAGAATGGGGAGAATAAAAAGGGGAAGGGGATAGGGATGACCGGATAGGCCGGTGGTGGGAGGGAAAGGTGTGTAGGGTGATATGGGCACCGCTTAAGGGGAAAAAGAAGGAAAGCGGTTGAATTTGGTGGGTTTTGGGATACAGCTGGCTAACGGACACGCGTCACATCACACCCTTGCACTGATTTACACATATACTCCTCTCTTTCATTTGAGCTACTCTATGGAGCGTGTATCCCAACCTTCTTTTTGTCTTCTAGTGATATTTGTTATTCCATAGCTTTTAATTTAATTTTTATTGATAATACAACTAATAAACAAGAAAAATGTTCATTTTCTTTGTACTATAATTTGAGTGTCATTTTTCTATTTCTAAATATAATTATTCGTAGTCTACATATGCAAAACTCAACTTGAGACATCATAGTTGGCAAACAAATGTTTCTCAATTCTCATGCCCATAAAAAATATTTAAAAAAAAGTAAATATGATAATCTCATTAAATAAATACTTCTTCGTCCCAAAATTATCGTCTGGGTTTACTTGGTACACGATTTAAGAAAACACATTTGATTGAATTATTAATATTAGTTATTTAGTTTGATGTATAGTTTACTTTAAAACTTATATTTATATGACCCATAATTAAAGTAGGATAAAAAAATAAGGATAAAATGGTAAAAATGTTATTCTATAAACGAAATTTCAAATAAGACAATTATTTTGAGACAGATGAAAAATGAAAATAAAACAATAATTTTTGGATACAGAGAGTATGTGATATCACTATCAGCATTCTAAATTTGAATTTTGTTACTTTGTCGATATATTATTTTATTTGCAACAATAATCCAAATATTATACTATAAAATGCACATTTTACATTTGAGATATCTAACAACTCTTTTAAAAAATATTTATTTTAAAATGAAAGTAACATATCGTACATGTATTTGTTTTTCATAAAAGTTGTCAAACATGATTTGTGGCTCTCCATCATTTAGTACCAATATCATTAAAAGAGGATCCAATCACCCTAAAGAGTTAACATAAAGTATTGTGAAAGATTGTGACAATCCTTGGACAATATTGTGTGTGTTTTTTTCCCTGGTTTGTGTATTGTTATAACAATGAGAAATAATATTATATTTTTTCTACGTCTTAAAATGAATATTATTTATTTTTAAAAAGTAAATATTTTTTAATAATCAAGTTATTAAATGTACCATTACCAATTTCTTAGTGCTTTTGAAGAACACTTGGAGTAAATATGTTTAGCATGTGATAATGATTTAATGTAAAATTATTTTTTCAATTTTTATGAAATAATTCAAATAAAAAAAACATTTATTTCTATCAAAATATGATTATGCTCATTTTGTGGTGCAGAATAACCTAAATTAAAAATAGAAGAGCTTTGTCTAAAAATTATCAGGCGCTTGTGTATATATTTCCTTTCTTTCAGGTAATGAGTCAATTATTATATTTTGTGATATTTTATTTAAAATATTTATTTTAAAAAATTAAAATATAAAAATATTATTTTATTATTAATAAACTATTAAAATTTTTTTTTAACTTTTAAACGGGATATTTTTTTGCCCACTGAGGAAGTATGAGTTTTATAGAGGAAGGAAACAAAACGGAAAAGAAGGGGAGAGGGGTCTTCTAACTGAAATCATCACATCATGACCCCCATAATTAATGCCTACCTTAGCTAGCTGGGATGGGATAGTAACGGTTGGGAGAGTAGAGAGCCGATCAGCTTTGACTGACGGAAAAAATAAAATTTTAAAAAAGGGGCCAGCCTGTAGAGCATTTCCTTTGCCTCCTTTTTTCGTGTGTGGGGACTGGCGAGACGCATATTATTAATTTATTATCTTCCCCCCTCCTCCCCGACTATTTCACTCAATTCTTCCTCTACACTATACGACATTTTTATATTTTCCCCTTCAACTATGCCTCAACAAACATTTTCGTCTCTAATACTCCCTCCGTTCTTAATTAATTGTCCTAGTTGATTTGGTGCACAGTTTAAAAAATAATAATTGATTTAATTATTTATATTGGTTTAATGTGTAGTTTCCTTTAATGTTCATGTGTATGTGATCCATAATTAAAATAGAGTGAAAAAATAAGGGTAAAGTGGTAAAAGTGATGTTCTAAAAAGGTAAGTTTCAAAGTGAACAATTATTTTAGGACGGACGAAAAAGAAAAGAAAGACGATAATTTATGGACGGAGGGAGTATCATAAAAAACATACATCAATCAAGTTTTATGGATTAGTCTTGTTTTAGATAACATTGGGAATTTCCGAATTATTTATTATTTATTTCGTTTTAGACAAAGAGTTTACAGTATCATTTTTGAATATTTCAATTAAAGAGTTCGTTGTAAGAAATTAAAACATGGAAATATTATTATTTAAAAAAAAAACTTAAACGAGACTATTTATCCGAACGGAAGGAGTATAAAATCGACAAGAATTGAATGCGAGATGGCAAACTTGTAGTTTTGTATAGCAATTGCCAAAATCTTAGAAGTTAGTTGCTTTTACACGGTGGTTTTTGAAGAACAATCAATGGAAATTTATTTATCGATTGCCAAAACCAAAATCTTAGCAGTTAGAAGTTACAAGGGAAAAAAATGAATTAGGTTAAATACTCTCTAGAAAATAGTGTTATGTAGGGGGCCATTAGTCCATTAGTAGGTAGCTTAGGGGGCGTGTATCAGTATGAGTATATATTAACCACTGAGTATTTTTTTATATCATAGCACTAGCGAGTATAACGGAAAGGAAAAGGGTGGGGAGGGCCGCACGGAAAATGTTGAGCTGGCGAAAAACGACAAGATTGGTCGCCGAATCGGAGAGCGAATCATTATTGCTTTCCTGTCTGTCAGTCCAGCCTGTATTCATAACCTCCTCCAGTCGCTCGCTCAACGGCTTTCCACTTCCACCTGTCCCAGCCGGTCACCACCTCTTTCTCATCACCCTTTTATTCAACCCCTTTCACCTGTACGGATTCCGGTTGCCCACGTTCGTGCACACGCTTCCATAGAAACGGGGTACCTTCGTCCTTCCTTCCCTCCGGCCATTCCCTAATTAATAAAATTATTCAATCAAATCAAATCTAGTTTGTGGGGGAATAATTAAAAGTGTGGGGGTGGGAGGGGGAAATTTAAATTAAACAAGTTTTGTTTGTAATTAAACAAACAGAAAGGGGGTTTGGGTTTGTAATAAAAAAGAGATGCGTATCCGTTTCTGTTAACTCGTACGGCGTACCTACTACCTAATACAGGTTCTTGTTTTCTTTTTGTTTTTGGTTTAATTAGTAAATATCATAGAGGAGGGTGGGGACTGCGGAGAGTTGTGTTTAGGTTGTCCTCAACTTTTTTTTTGTTTATTCATCTTTGACTTTTTGACTTAATAGTAGTCGGTGGTGATTTAAGTGTTAAAAGATACTCCCTCCGTCCTAATTTATTATTCTGGTTGATCCGGCGCACCGTTTAAGAAAACCTATTTGACTGAATTATTAATATTGGTTTAATGTGTAGTTTCCTTTAAAGCCCATTTGTATGTGACCTATAATTAAAGTAGAGTGAAAAAGTAAGGGTAAAGTGGTAAAAATGATGTTCTAAAAAGATAAGTTTCAAAGTGGACAATTATTTTGGGACGGACGAAAAAGGAAAAGATGACGATAATTTAGGAACGGATGGAGTAATAATCTAACCAAAAAAGGCAAAATAATTACTTCTACGACTAAGTTTTGAAAAAAGTCCAAAACAATTTTACCCAATTTAAAACTTAGTCGTCAAAAAAGTTATAAAATTAATAATAAAGATAACATTTTCCATAAGATAATTAGTAGCTTGGCTACCAAAAAAAAAAGAGTCGCTTCACTATAACATACTCCCTCCATTCAAAAAAAATAAAATAAAATAAAACTCTTTCTCTTTAGTTTGGTCATTAAAATAGTTTTATTTTTTAATAGTAATAATTTTAGTCGAACTAAAAGAAGACGCAAATAGATAAAACTACAATTTTAAAAATAATTTGTTATCTAGGACTATGTATTCTTTTTGAACCGAAGGAGTAGTAAAAATAGTCAGGGGGAAAGGAGTTTATTGTAAATGATGTATTTAAGGTTTTTCAAAGAAATGAATACAGAAAAATACATCATTCATTCTTATTTTGGTAGATTTCCGGTGAGACCGTTTTACGTTCTTAATCCGTAAGATAAAATTCAACTTTCTCACAACTCAACTCGTCAATACATGATCAGTCGGGTTAAGATGATTCATTTTATATAAAATACTCGTAAGAAAATTTCTGTTTATACTAGTGCAACATTTGTGTCTCTTTTTTTTTTCCAACCCTAAGAGTTTTATCAACCATAATAGATCAAGCTTTTGATTGGACTTAATGTGAAAATAATTAATTATAGTTCTTAGTTTGGTTTATTTTCTTAATGGACTTGGCTCAAGCTAAATTAAATTGACTTTAATTACCTAGATTCACTTTACAGTTGTTAGACCTTTTTTTTTTGTAAGTATGAACCTATGACTTATGATATATTGTTGCTAGTCCTAGGAAGTAGGAATTAGTATGAAGCTATATGTATGATTTGAAGTCATTGTTAACCATCTATTTTTCAAGTGCAAGACACAATAGATGCTTTATTTGCATCTTTCAAATGTGGCACCTTATAGTGACACAATTAATTCATTCTCTCATACTTCCTTTTTGGCATGAAGGAGTAAGTTAATGGTGTTGCTTCTTCAACATGATCAAGTAAAAGAAGAAATCACTTTTAATAAGTCTCTTCTCTTTAGTGATTTAAAGGTTTATTTTGTGATCTATAATTTTTTTTTTCACGATTCCACCGGATTTTCAAATCTTTTTTATTTTTTAAACATTGTAAACATAAACCCTAAACTTCAAAATTACGTAACCAAAATACGAAGCTAAACATACCTATTATAGTTTTAACTTAGTAGTTTGTTTTGTGGTATTTAATTTTCTCTTTTTGATTCTAGAATCCACCCATTTTTCTCAATCTTTTTTTTTCTTTCAAACATAATAAATAGTAGTGTAAAATTTGCATTCGCTCGTAACGATGTAAAATCTTTTTTATAAAAGCAGTCATTGAAACATCCGGATATCATATATGGATGTGTCCACATCAATCATAATTTGTGTCTTGATTTTTTTTAAGATTTTAAGACATGATCTTGTATAAGGATGAATGAAAAATTAATTGTAAATAGAAACCCAAAAGTTTCAAATTAAGTGACCAAATTACGAAGCCAAATTTTATCTTAATGAGAGGTAAGTTAAGCTCTGACATATGTAGTGTCATTACTCATTACTCTTAGTCATGGGCCTCATGGCTACTTGTTCCCATTGATTATTATTTATTACCCTCTCTGTTTTACAACCATCAAATTGTCACACATCTCTATTACATTCTATCAATTATATACTCCCTTTGCTTCTAAATAATTCTTTGTTTGATCTGCGTATATTAAATATTGACATAAAATATAGTTTTGTTTAAAGATGATATCTTTGTGGTTTATATTTCAAGTATGAAAAAAGAATAAAGATAAAGTGATAAAAATATTTTAAAAAATATAAATTTGAAAATAAAACAACTATTTTTTGAAACAGACAAAAAAATAATTATTTAAGAAGGAAATGAATATGATTTTCAAAAAAAACTCTCAAACTATATAATTTTTAAGGTGCTATAAGGATTACAATGTGAGTCACATTTGAGAGTTAACTTAGGGAGAGATAGAGGTAGGGGTGAGCTTGGTCCGGTTCGGTCCATTTTTTTGGAAAAACTAAGAGAATCAGGACCAGACCAATAGTCCGGTTTTTAAAAAATATAGAACCAGGACCAACCCAATATGTCTGAGAACCAATACATTGGTTCGGTCCAGAACCAATTGAAAACGTACGAGAACCAGGACCAGACCAATACGATGCGTATCTTTGATTAAGAGGATAACTAGATTTTCTAAAAAACAATGTTCAATAATCAAATCATGTTCTTCTTTCATACAACATTTTGTTTGATTCGTTGTTCTTGTGAAAATAAACTAAAGGTAAAAATCAATACTTCTAAATTAATAAAGAGAAATGAAAAATAAAGTTGTAAGGAAATTTATTGCAAGTCATCTTCCTCTCCGATCCCCTTATGGTTAATTTAATTAATTTACAAGTAACAATCCTTCAAACTAATAATGCTTGGAATCACAAAAAGAGGCAGAAAATTAATTAATAGGGAAGAACAATGTTTTCCTTCCTATTTTCTCTTTAATCAAATAAGGAAACTTGGTTGAATATTGAATCAAATTGTTATATATTTTCTTTAGGTTGTAAGTTGTATCCCTTTTATTATCTTCTTATCAATATATATATATATATATATATATATATATATATATATATATATTAATTATACTATATTAGTATATTATATATAATAAAATAATAATAAATACACATTGGTCCGGTTCGGTCCGGTTCTGCGTTTTTGGTTTCTGGAACCGGGAACCGACCCAATTATCTGGTTCTGTAAAAATTCAGATCCAGGACCAATCCAAAGTATTGATTCGGTCCATTTTTGACTGGTCTGATCCAATTTCATTGATCCGATCCGGTTCCAAAAAACTTCTGTTCACCCCTAGATAGAGGTGGTACGTATGTGGTACACCAATGCACGGATCACTTTTAAAAAGGTATTGTTTTCTTAAATTATGTGGTTGTAATCGGCTAGAATTTTCATTGGGACTAGAGACTAGAGTACTTACTGCTGCTCAATCCTCATATACATAAATATATAAAATACTACATAAAGTTCCCCTGAATAATTAATCTTAGTTAGGACTTAGGAGATGCCTTGAGTTTTGAGTATAAAACTAGTACTTACAAAGTACTAAAGCATACAGTGAGATGTCCGCAAGGGAAATTAGGTTAATTAACACATGTAACAAAGAAAGTTTAAATCTATAAATAAATGTATTTAAAATTGGTGTGGATGCCTTAGGTTTTGTTAAGTCTTCATTCCGCAATTTGTAACTTTTTTGAAATTTTAGGCCATACCTATTAATTTTAGTTATTACTAATAACTATGATATCGAGTGTTAAACTCTTTCATGGTTACAGTCATTTAATCTATTTTATTAATACGAGACATAAACTATGTATAATAGAAGAAGTAATATCAACATTATTTTCTAAATAATTTGGGATACAATTCATAACCTTGAATCCTTAATTCAATTAATTTGAGACTTCGAATTATTAGCTCAATTCAATTAGTTCTAGACCGGATAGTGCTCTTTTTTTTTTCTTTTTTTTTTTTAGCATGAATTCTTAGGCTTGATAAGAAGATATTAAAGGTCATCTTCTTTAAGCTTGAAAAGAATACTAGAATTTCATATTCTTATCAATAAGAGTTGATGTGCCCGGCTCAAATCCGATAACGAGCATAGCTCGTGCACTAACACGTGTCGATCACGAACCCAAAGAACATGTGTCCAGCTCGGGCACTAGCCCAACCGAACAGAAAGAAGCCTAGCACGTCGACAACCATGGCTAGGGCTGATCAAAGAACCTGACCAAAAGCTGAAGCTTGAGATCCTTACTGCATTGTGGGAAACTTTGGTCCATAAGAACTCCACCATGCAACTAGAGCTGTCAAAAGATCAGGTCGGGCTGGGTCGACCGAAAATTTCACCGGGCCGCCAAAACTAAAGCCTAAGTCCACCCAAAACACCGGGTCGATTGGGCTAGCCCATGTGCCTACCCATTGACCGGGCCAGTTTTGCCTATGTTTACCTATTTTTTTTCCAATGTCAAAGCCCACCGAGCCAAACATTGAAGATGGGTTGACCCATAATTTGACCAAGCATATAAAACCAAAAGCGCAACCAAGTATAATATTGGGTGGGCCGTGCCTATATTTGACAGCTCTACATACAAACCATGTTTTCTTTTATATTCATTCTCTGACCAAATCAGGTCGGACTAGGCCTTGCCAATCCGACCAGGTGTCCATGTCCGGAGGTGATCAATGAATCTGTGTACCTACTAAATATTTCATGTATGGCTGGGGAACTCTTGTCCACAAGAACTCCAATACACAGTCAGGCTTTCAACTAAGTTCATTTCTCGACCAAACCCGATTGGAACAGGCCCTACCTATCCAACCAAGGGGCCATGTCCAGAGATGATTGACAGTTGCTCGTTTAACCTGGTCGAGCAAGGCCTCGCCCACCCGACCAGGGAGACACTTCCACCAAGTAATTGTCCCTTGAAATTAGTACCCGAGATTCTAGCCATTAACCCGACCGTTCCGCCCATGATCTCCGCCAAGGCTCATCAACTCCCATAAGGGGCTATATATACCCTCCTCCTAAACCTAACAAAGGACGCACGCTTTACACACACCAAAACTTCTGTATAATTGCTATCATATCAGCAACTAAATACTTACCCTTATATCGGAATGATTTCGCTTAATGTTTTTCTTGATTCTTGACAGGTTCACGTATAAATCCAACCCACACATAAGCCAAGATATCCAATACTCAAGACTAATTTTTGCATCATCAAGAATCTTCATCTTTAAATAAAAGTGATGTTAGGTAGTATTAACCACTCATTCAACAAGGTAAAGTAAATAATATAGTATCTTTCATGAAGCTAGTTTCACATATGCTCTTAGCCCGTCACAACAACTAAGGACACAATCACTCCTTGAGTGAGTTCACAGAGAAGTCATTTAAAGCTCAAATTTCAGTGCAGGAGACAATTTTGGGTGAGATTATTTAGGCATATTCCATCATTCTTGGTGGAAATTCAGAAGGCATGATTGCCTATATTTTATAATGATAATTTTATAAAAATACTCTTGAAATGTATCAATTAATCTCAAAGTCAAATTGAATATGCGGAGCAAATACTCTATAACTAGTAAGAAAAAAAATGAACCATTCCTCCGTTAATTAGCCAGCATTGCCATCAAATGTTTAACTCCTTCTGTTTCTAAAAACTTGTCACGTTTTCTTTTTCGCCTGTTTGAAAGAAAATTGTCTTTTACTAAACTTTTTTTTTAGAAAAATATTTTATCATTTTACCTTAATTTTTTCTTGTTGTTTCAATGTTGGACACATGCATGTGAGCTTCTTAGGAATTGCATATTACTCCCACCGTTTTTAAATTATCGTTCACATTTCTTTTTTCGTCCGTTTGAAATAAGTGTTTTCTTTCAAAACTTTTCATTCTAAGAAAATACTTTTACCACTTTACCCTTACTTTTTCTACCTATTTTAATTATGGTCATATACTCAAGGACATTAAAGAAAACCACATATTTCATCAATATTTATAATATAATCAATTACTTTTTATTAAACTGTGTGTCATGTCAAAGTAGACAATATTTTGAAAACGGAAGGAGTACATAACTATTTATAACGTAGTTAATTAGTTTTTCTTAATTTGTGTGTCAAGTTGGACATGCCAATAATTAATGAAGAGGTGGAAAAGTAAAATTTCATATCAACTAGGCAATCCGTCCATGCTTAACAATTTTGAGAAAAAGATACTTTTGATTTTTTTAGTAAATGCATTCTTGTAGCATATTGTCAACTGAAAAACTTTCTGATGTGCCTAGCCCAAGCTGGGTCACGAGCAAAGCACGAGCTAGCATCACGTGCCAGTCACGAGCATAATTAATATGGGACCCGCCGGCCTAGCGGACAAAGTAACTGAGGTACCAAGCAATGAACATTGCAACTCCCGCCTAAACCTGGTCGGGCATAGGCCTTGCCTGCCCGACCAGGGGCCATGCCCAGGATACCCTCACATCGGACAAAGAATCAGACTCACCCCGTCCAAACTTGGTCGAGCACTGGCCCTGCCTGCTTGACCAGGAGCCATGCACGGGAATTACACATCATTTGCGAATCCATCTACTATGGCCGGGCAAAGCCTTGCTCGCCCGGGCACGCATCGAGCAGGAAACTCCGGAAACTTGCTCTCCAAGACAAGTTAAAGGTTTTCATATCCAAGCAGGACACTTACCTTATCTGTTTCTCCATTTACACGGCCAGTCGCTTATCATGCCTACAATTTAGGGATTCTCCCCTTAATTGACTGGGTATCTAAGGAAACTAAATCCTAGATGGATTCAATGACATTGGGGGCCTATAAATACCCTTCCATAAGACATAAACAAGGTACACACTCTTTCTTGAGCCTAGAGACTCTGTCAAATTCTCTCTTGACATTCACACCCGATACTTACTTTCACGTCGGAGTGGTTTCGCGAGGCCAAGCCTTGCACTTCCCCTAAGGTTTTCTGTGTTCTTAACTAGGTTCAAGGAAGCAGATTCAAGCAGATATCCAACCCATCAAACGGACGACCTAAGCTGTGAGTTTGCCACATCAGTTTGGTTCCATTGCTGGGAAAGAAGTTTCAACACTTTCTTCAAGTTTTTCTGGTGTAAGTTTTAGAAATCTTCTTATTGCGATGGCTGGTAAAGGTAGCAAGCATCATGCCACCGTCAGTAACCACCAGGTTGGAAACAATAATCCACCACCACTGATTGATTTGCCACCAAGGACACCCCAAGGGGTGCAAACAAGGAATCAGAAAGTGGTTGCTTGGCACGCAGTTCATGGCAATGATGTGCCATATGTCGAGGAGCAGTTGTCCTAGCACGCCAGCCAAAGCCATGCCTGCCAACGCGATGCTAGGCAAGTTATCAACGAGAAGCGCGATGCTTGCGCATTAGATCTCAGGACGCAACTAAATCGCCAGCGGGAGAATGGCCAAGACAGCCACATGAGTTTGCTCGGGCAAAACCACCGACCAGCAAGCTGCTGCTCTGCAAGTCCAAGCAGAGTATTATAATAAGATGTATGCACTCAACCAGCAACTGCTCAACTTAGGCCACGCCCCGGTTCCAGTCGCAGATTTGGTGTTACCCGTTCTCAGCAATCCAGCACTTGTTGGCGATGGCCATGCCTCCCAACATTTGCCCGCCTCCGAGCAGACGGATCCCATCCGTTATTCACATGCCTTCGGAGAAAGCTGAGGCAGTGAAATGAGCAGATGACCAGGCGGAGAGTAGATATAGTCGTCAGAATCTCTCCCACAGACATCATCGTCGGCAGGAGTACCATGCTCGGGAAGAGAGCCATAGTTGCCGTAGGGCCCGTGAGCATGCGGAAGCAGATGCACACCGTCCAAGGCACAGAACGCGCATTGAGCAGGAGGCCGAGGCTTCTTATGAACCAACCTTTTGCCCGCCAATGTGTAGTCAACAGTCCGATCCTACTCGTTCGTCCAGACTCACCATGGACGCAGAAAGACGACTGTCCGAGCGAATGGAGGCCATGAAACGAGACATGGCCAAACAGATGGCTAATCTAGCTGTGGCCAAGCCCGGCTATGGAGCCACTAAGCCGCTGGAGGGCAGCCCGTTCAATCCAGAGATTGAGAATGCACCACCCGCGCAACGGGTTATCTTCCCACAATTCGAAAAATACTTTGGGAAGACGCGGGCAAGTGATTGGCTCAGATCGTTCGAGGCACAGATTCGGATGGTCACCGATGTAGAGGCCTTGAAGATGCGAGCATTTGAGGGTGCTCTTCAGGGAAAGGCACATGCTGGCATGGCTGGGCAGAGTCCCCCGAGGATCAATCGGTAGTTGGGAAACGCTCCGGGAAAAGTTCTTGGAAGAATTCGGCACTGCGGGTCAAACCCCCAAAAATCGCTTTGATCTTGCCAAAGTTAAGCAAGGCGACAACGAGTCCTATGGCAGCTACTTGAAGAGATTCGAGGAGATGCTCGATCAAGTGACCGCCACCAGCGACCCTTAGATCATGTTCTGCTACTTTAACAACATGAAGGCAGGGCCACTGAAAATAATGCTGGCAATGAATCCGGGGGCCTCGAAAGTAGAGCTGCTAGCAAGTTCCCATCTCTTATGCTCGACTGAGAGCATCACGAGCGACAAAGCCAAAAACAAAGACAATGCTCAGGACAGCTCGACCACGCCAGCAGACCAGAGCCCGGAGGGCAACAACCGCTCACGCAGAGACATGAAGAGAACGTCTACCCCCAGACAGAGATTCAGGGAGGCACAGTTCACCCCGCTAAACACTACGTGGGAAGAGATTATGTTCCAAATTGGAGATGCACTGCCAGTCCCTTATCCACTTGACCCTGAGCTCGCTCACACCAGGGACAACACGAAGTACTGTGATTACCTTCACGGTAAAGACCACACCACTGAGGAATGCTTTGTGTTGAAGCGGGAGATACAAAAGCTGATCAACGCGGGCAACAATGCAAATAATGACCAGCAAGGAAGGCCCCCAAGAGGAAGAGGTGGCCAGGCCCCTCAGATTCGAGGAGTGGTCAATGTGATTCAGGAGGAGCTTCCGTCCAACACTTAGATCGAAGCACATATACTCTCTCTCTCTAAAGTCGTTAAATCTCAAGCTGTTCAGCGGGCAGGGGAGCTTAACATCTGTTTCACCTGCAGCGAGCTGGCCAGCACACCTGTTGGAATATGCTTCCTGATAATTTAGTTATCACCTTGCATATTATATATATATATATATATATATATATATATATATATTGATTTGCTTGCCCCCATTACAAGTGAGTCATCACGAGTGGCTAAAAGGTCTGCGTACCGGTTAGCATGGTAACTCGTGTGATATTACATAGGTCTTAGATTAGGTGCAACCTGATCAAGTCCTACCTTCCTATATAATGATTGAAACATACCAACATTTCAGATGAACTCAGCACCGGAAGACTTGCAGCTATGTCAAAAGCCTTCAGTGATAAAGATCAGAACATCTTGAAGACTCACCATCGACAGACATGCTACAAGTTAAACTGTTCGCACCAGCAGACATCAGTTCTCCTGAATCGGAAGACTTGTTTCCACTAGCTCGAAGCATTCCACCAGCAGACTTTATTCTGCACGTGTTACAGAGAAAAGTCTAGAAGCAGTTCAAATCAAGACAAATATGTTCAAGCCTCAGAAAGCATGACATACTTAAAGCTACAAGACTTTCTCTCACTTAAGTAGTCTGATAAAGTCAAAAAGCAATTACTTTATTGAACAACCACCGACAAAGGCAAAGACATCAGACCTACTCTTCAGAGACTTATCAACACAGTATGACAGACAACAAGTTCCAAGATCTACAGGACTAAATCTCTGCCCGAAATAGTCAAAGATCTTATGGACAAAGATCTCTATCCGATAGACTTCAACCACTATGTTGGTCCCAAAGGGCACAGTAATAAGCTAGAGGGGGGGGTTGAATAACTTATTAGACACTTAAAATTTTTCTTAAGTTTGTTCCTAAAACAAGCACTTGCAATCTATTAAAGAGATTGAAGTAACAAAAGTCTTGTAAGGAAAACCGTTTAAGTCTACCGATAAAGGTTATCGGTAGTCCTGACTGAGAAACTCAAGTCTGCTGATTTGAAGATAAGTAAAGGAAATAAGAAACAGTAAGGAAAGAACACATGTGTTTGAGATGGTTCACACTTTAAGGAGTGCTACGTCCACCACCAAGGCAGTCAACCTTGGATTTAAAATGTGCACTATGTTTTCCAGTAGTTCTATTACAAAGAATATATCTAATGGATCGTGTACAAAATATTTGACTTGTGTTTAGGGGTTTGGGAATTGAATATCTAGATAAACGAGATATTCAATTCGTGCAGAAGAATAGTTTACAGATGACAACAAGAAGAAGCTTAAAATAAATGTTGAAGTATCTCTTCTAATTGTTGTCGAGGACTTCTTGATCAGTTGATGATCTCTTGAAAGCGTTGGGTATAAAGACTTAGATTTTTAGAATTTCAGAGCATTTCAGGACGGACAGTTGTTTTATTCAGTCTTTAATGGAAGTATTTATAGCAGGAGCATTTCAGAGATCCGTTGGAGAAGACGAAGAGTAACAACTCTATTAGATTGAATGCATTAAATGCATGGAGCTGTCTTGTAGAATTTGTCCTCACTGATACTGAGCAAGGAGTGGTGCAGAGTTGTTTTGCAGGAGTTGGTAGCCGAAAAATCGTAATATCGACACGCAAGTGTCGATGCATGCTCCATCTGCTTTTTGTCAGCTCGTAGGGCGAAAAAGTCTTCCAGTCTTTTCGGAAAGCTGTTTAAGCGTATCTGAGAAGCTTGGGGAAGTTTGAATTCAAATACAAGATAGTAAAAATAATATTTGAATTAATTCACTAAATTTTGATAGGTTGGACACGTCATGCATTTGAGCGCCTGTAGACAAAGTCTACCGCTGGAGCAATACTGAAGTCTTCCGCTGAAGGAAGGCTAAAGTCTTCCGCTGAACCGAGAAGCCTTGTAAACTATCTTAGCAATGTTTTATACATAGTTGCCACGCTAATCAATACGCAGCCCAATTAGCCACTATAGTATAAAATAGATGTAATGTATGAACATATGTAAATCAAAATGTAATCAACACACTACATCTCTAAACGGATAGAAACTTCAAATCTTCATCTCTCAACGATCACATTGACTCCCGTCTATATAAATCATCTCTCTTACCCAAAATAACAAAAAAAATGGAGATGATGAGCAACGAGTAACTCAACTTACTCAAGAACTTCAAAGAAAAGGGATCATCAACGATATTGTCTTCACCAACGCATCTCAGATCTCGACACAGATTGCAGCGAACTCATCCAGATCTTAGCAAAACACTTTCAGTGGATTGCTAGGAAGAAAAGCTTGGAGAAGAGAAAAGATTAATCAGAAACTTCAATAGACAGAGATCAAGATCTGAAGATTGATGTTAGATAATGTCGGCGATTTAAAATGAAGAGGCATGCGTAGATATTGCATTCATATCTTCAGATTTGTATTCTAATACAAATGTTGTTGATTGTGCAATAATCATTCATCATGGAAGGACGAGTGCTTTGCACTCAATCGTTCAGATATATTTTTATATCTGAACGACCTTGAAAATCCTCTTCTCATAACAGTTTCTCGTTCTCGTCTCCTATTGCCCTTTGCTGCTTAAAGATTCATGAATGAATAATTAAGTAAGGATTGAGTCTTGGGTAGACAAAGCCAGAAACTATACATAGATTATTTAGACTGATGTAATATGTAATTTATCTTTGAATAAATTCATATGTTCTTACAAATACTTTATCTCTCAGTGGATGAGCCTTTTATAAATGATTTATTTTTAGAAAAGCCATTCTCTAATTGATTTCCTAAACCTGCATTTGATAGAAGTAATAAGTGTGCTATTGTTCTGAACATATATTCGTGTACAACCACTTATGACTTCTCCAAATCATAGCCTCTTTATCTTCCGCTGTCCAAACCTTTTTAACATGCTTTTGATTTGACTAGCGGTTCTTGGCGAGTTGATACTTAGAGCAAGTCTACCGATAGCCTCTACCGGCAGACATGCTCAACTCGATAAACTGCAATTGCCACTTAAACTGTGCTTTATTTTTATCCAAAAGAAAAGTTTTTAAATTTGCATCATAGGCTATTCAGCCCCCCTCTAGCCTATTTGAGCATTATTGTGGACCAACAACATCTCGGCCTCGAGCGACCCGGTCATTACACGCCTAGTAAAGCGAGTGGCGTGTTCATGGGTGCCGCCAACACATCTGCTCAACACCGGGGCATACAGGGACATCATGTATTACTCATGCTTCAAGGGACTAGAGTAATCAAACACCCGACTCAAGCCTTACTTGGGGAAGCTTGAAGGATTCACCAACCATCAAGTGAGCGTAAAGGGCACCATTTAGCTCGAGGTTTTCATGGGAGATGGTGCACAAACCCGGACAGAGATGATCACTTTCCTGGTAATCGACTTAAAGTCCGCCTACAACTGTATCCTGGGTGCCACGACCATGGCCAAGTTCCAAATGGTGACCTCTATACCTCACCAAACGGCCAAGTTTTACACCGAGAATGAAGTAGGTATCCTCAATAGCAAGTCGCGGGCAATGTGGGATTATGTTCGAGATTCTCAGCGGAAGAAGCAGAAGCTGGTCGTGAACATTCCCGACCAGGCAGTTGCAGCTCCTGACAAAGACGTGCCAACCGCTGCTGACTCGGGCTCCGTCCCCATAATCAATATCGAGCTCAGGGAACCTTCTAAGGAAGTTGACCCCATGGAAACAGAGAAGCCCGAGCAAGCCCCGGCACCAGTACCCTCCAGGCGCAAAACTAGACGCCTCGAGGCACAAGACATCGAGATGGATACTTTGCAAGTTCGCGATGAGCCTGATATTCAGCCAGAGGGCGAGCTGGAAGAGATTATCATCAATCTCACCTACCCTTAGCAGAAAATTAAAATCGGGTAGGCCATGCCGCCCGAAGCTCGAGAAAGGTTGATCGACCTACTGAAGAACAGCCTGGATGTATTCGTCTGGACTGCCGAAGACAAGCAGGGTATCAGCGAGAGTGTTGCACGCCATGACTTGAACGTCGATCCGACTTTTCAGCCTATTCAGCAGCGGCCAAGGCAGTAGTTTCCTGAGAAAAATGCAGCTATCAAGGCAGAGGTTGAGAAGCTTCTGAAAGCGGATATCATCGAAGAGATCCAGTACCCGACCTGGCTGGCAAACGTAGTAATGGACAAGAAGGCCAATGACAAATGGTAGATGTGTGTCGACTTCACGGGTCTCAATAAAGCCTGCCCGAAAGACTGCTACCCTTTGCCCCGCATCGATGTGCTCGTAGATTCCATAGCCGGGTTTGAAATGCTAAGCTTCTTGGACGCATACTCAGGGTATCACCAGGTCAAGATGAACGAGAAAGACAAGACAAAGACAGCTTTCCGATCAGCCGGGGACCTTTACTGTTACAAGATGATGCCCTTCGGGCTGAAGAATGCAGGGGCTACCTACCAGCGCATGGTCAACAAGGTCTTTGGCTCTCAGCTCGATAGAAACATGGAAGTGTACATAGATGACATGGTTATCAAAACAAAAGGCCATGACCATACTCTTGACCTGGCAGAAATGTTTGCCAATCTGCGCAAATATAATATGAAGCTGAATCCGAGCAAGTGCGCCTTTGGGGTCCGAGCAGGAAAGTTCCTCGGGTTCATGGTCAACCAGCGCGGGATAGAGGCAAACCCGGAAAAGATCCAGACCTTACTTGACATGGAGCAGGCTTACTGTATCAAGCACATCCAGCAGCTGAACGGCAGAGTCATCGCCCTTGGTCACTTCATCTCCCGATCAGCGGAAAAATGCCTCCCATTATTTAAGGTCCTGCGCGGCAACAAGGGTTTCGAGTGGAACGTAGACTGTGCTAAAGCCCTTGAGCAGCTCAGGGAATATCTTGGCAAACCACCTCTCCTTAGCAGCCCCGTGCCCGGTGAGCCTTTATATGTGTATTTAGCAACCACGGACTAGGCCGTGGCCACTGTTTTAGTTAGGGAGGAGCTAGACATTCAAAAATATGTGTATTATGCATCAAAGGCCCTCAGTCCTGTTGAGGGTTCGTTATTTTAATATAGAAAAATTAGCTTACTCGCTTGTCATAGCTGCCCGAAAGTTAAGGGCTTATTTTGCTGCACATGTAATCATAGTATACACAGATGCGCCATTGCGCAAAGTCCTTCACAAGCCCGACTCATCGGGCAGACTGCTCAACTGGTCAATTGAGCTCACAGAGTTCCACATAGATTACTTGCCCAAGCGAGCAATCAAGGCTCAAGCCTTGGCCGATTTCTTGGTAGAAACAAGCTTCACTCCGTAGAGGAACCTGAAGCTCAGCAGCTAGCAGAGCCCGGTCAAGAGCAACTGCCACAGCCTCGGCCTACCTACTGTTGGTATCTTTATGTAGATGGAACAACGAGCAAAGTCGGGAGTGGAGCTGGCATCCTTCTCATAGCTCCCGACCAGGTCACAGAGTTCGAGCTAGCACTCCGGTTTAAGTTCCCCGCCTCCAATAACGTTGCCGAGTATGAAGCAATGATTGCCGGGCTCGAACTCGCAGCTGACATGGGTGTTGAGGCGGTCATAGTGTACTCGGATTCACAACTAGTAGTGAACCAAGTCCAGGGGGAATATATGGTGCATCACCCTTCCCTGGTCAAATACCGCGAGCTTGTCAAAGAAACCTTGAAGAATTTCAAGTTCTGGGAGATTATCAGAATTGATCACATTGACAACATGCGAGTAGACTACTTGTCCAAGATCGCTGAAGCAAACCTAACATTGCTGAATCCTTCAGTAATGATCGAACATTTGGAAACTCCGGCCATTGATAGACTAGTAATAATGGACATCGAACCAGCGACCAGAAGCTGGATTGATGACTACAAAGATTACATCGAACAAGGAATTCTGCCTGCAGACAAAGTCAAGACCACAACAGTCCGGAGCCAAGCCTGTCGCTACTCGGTAGTAGGGGGAATCCTGTACAAGCGATCTAAGGTCAGACCTATGCTTCCCTGTGTACCCCCAGAGTTAACCGAGGGTGTCTTCTATGAAGTACATGAGGGAGAATGTGGTGGCCACCCGGGCACCTGGGTTTTAGCAGAGAGGGTTCTGCGCGCAGGATATTACTGGATTACTCTTAGGAGAGACGCTGAGAAATATGCCCGAGAATGTGACAAGTGCCAAAGATACGCGGACATACCGAGACTGCCTTCCACCATGCAAACCCCAATGGTCGCTGCTTGGCCTTTTGACATGTGGGGGATCGATCTCATCGGTCCATTCCCGCTTGCACAATATAAGTACAAATACGCTGTCGTCACTATTGATTACTTCACCAAGTGGATCGAAGCCAAACCACTGGCCACCATTTCAGAGGCAAACGTCATCAAATTTGTCCACGATCAAGTGTGGTGTCGGTTTGGTCTTCCGCGAGCAATCATTTCTGATCATGGAACCCAATTTTCGGACAAGTTCACACCCGAGTGTGCTCGTCTGGGCGTTAAGCATTGGCAGTCATCCGTCGCTTATGCTCAAGGAAACGGCCAAGCAGAGGCCGAGAACAAGCAAGTGTTGCATGCTCTCAAGAGAAACCTAGAAGGGTGAGCTGGAAAATGGGCAGAAGAGCTGCATTCGGCTTTGTGGGTGGTCAGAACCACTGTCCGAGGTCCAACCGGGGAGACTCCATTCATGCTTACATACGAATCAGAGGCTATGATCCCGGTAGAAATGGCCTTGCCTAGCTATCGAGTTTCCCATTACAGCGAACAAAATAATCAGCTTGCCTGGGCAATAGACCTTGACCTGCTCGAAGAAAGGAGGCTAGATGCAAGACTTAGGGTGGTCAACTACAAACAACGAGCAAAGGCTCATCACGACAAAAGAGTCCGGGGAAGATCATTCATGGTCGGAGACTGGGTACTCAGAAAAATCGAAGTAACGGGTCATTGGGTAGAATGGGGAAAACTCTCACCTAATTGGGAAGGACCCTTTCAAGTTACTGGCATAATCAGAGAAGGCACCTACACGCTTCGGACTCATGAAGGGAAAGACTTGAAGCATCCTTGGCACGCAGATCACCAAAAAAAGTACTATCCCTAAGTCAGTCCCAGTACACAAACGGGCAAGACCTTAGTCCTGTTGAGGGTTACTATTATTGATCAATAAAAGGAAAGTTTTTTCCATGTTTATTCATTCAAATTAATATGTTGTTATTTATCAATTGTCTTGGGAATGCTTGACAAAATCTAATCGCCTGGCGAGCAGATAGGGCCATGCCCGGTCAACTTTCCTATACTCCCGAGTATTAGTGAGCTTATCTTATCCTCTCCGTGAATAAGATGGGGCCATGCCCAGTTCACATACTAGGATGCCCGCCAAGCGGTAGGAGCCCTGCCCATAAGATAGCGGCTAGCTACCTCGGATTCCTATAGTGACCGAGCAACACTGTTAGTCGTATATCTCAATACCCAGTTGATATACCAGAAACCGCTTCTATGTGCCAACATCGAACTTGGGCCGAGCCCGGTTGCTGGTGGCCGCTCAGAGTAGGGCCCTGCCCACTAGGCAATCTTCAGGATGCTCGCTCTTAGCGATAGGGGCCAGGACCAAGCACTTAGACTGGGCATCTGTTCGGGTAACCTCTCAACTTAAATAATAGGTCTGCTTAATTAGCCTTGTTATTTTCAAGTTGATAATTACAAGTTTGCATGCTCGATTAATTCTAGTTATTTATGCTCGACATGTTTCTGGGGAGTACCTGTACTTATACTAATCGATGGTAGGAAAAATACGAGCAAGAAAACAATTATCGAGCAAAATCAAAGCAAAATCAAAACACAATTGAAGAATACAAGCAAAAGGAACGTTTGTCAAACAAAGGATGATTATATTCATAAGTATTGAAAGAATTACAACCAAAAGTCTAAAAATAGTGGCACGCAGGCCAAGCAAAAATAATGCTCCTAGACTAAGCCTGTTCTGGAGAGGGAGGAAGTTCCTTAGCACTGGCCCGATATTGCATTTCATACCGAAGGTTCAGCTCCTTCCGAGTAGCCTCGTCTTCAACAGCTTTGACCACGGCTTCCGCTTCCATCTGCTCGCTTTCTTTCAAAGCTTCAACTTCAGACTCCAAACCCTGGATTAGCGAGCAAACATTCACTTCCTTAGGAGTTGGCGGGATCCAGGGTTCTCGCCCAGTCTCTGCATTGCTCTTGGCAAGAGTCGCCTGTTCGTCCTTGGTGTAGGGAACCAGATGGTGGAATTGGCGGGCAGCGTCAGAATAAGGGTCAAGCACAACCCATTCAGCCATTGTCTTCATCCCCACCCTGCCATGGCCGGTGAGCATCCTCAGTATATGGTTGGTGCCATTGGCGAAGTAGGGCACAATGGCCGCGTCCACAGCATCCTCAAAGGCAGGGGAACTCTTGAAATCCTCCACCGTCTTCTCCTGGGACGTAGACAGCTTCGCCATCAACCCCGTCACCAGGTTTCCATCCTTGACAGCCTGCATCTTAAGGGAATCCCGTTCCACCTGCAGATTCCCCCTTTGCTTAGTGACCGCGGCCAGAGCAGTCTTTTCCTTCTCTAGATCGACCTGGTTCTTCTTCATCTGGCCGACTAACTCTTTTTTCTCAGCAACCAGAGTGCTGTTTTGGGCGACCAACTTCAAGTTACGCTCGAGCATCTCGGCTTATTTCTTCTTGGTCGTCGCGTCATTGGTCTCTAGTTGGTCGGCCAGAGTGGCCGCTTGCTCAACTTTCTCCTTCATGAGGGCCTAAAGCTCCTTGTAATCTGCCATCATCTTCTTGCGAGCATCCTTCTCTTCATTATACCGATCATAGAGATTGGTACATGTAGAGGCGATCTACAGATAGAAGACAAATAGTCAGTACAGAAAAGAAGAAAGTAAAAGAAAACCAGGCCACAGTTCGTATTTTACCTCGCTCGGGCAAAGGCCCACATTCCCGACCAAGTCATGGCCGACAGTATCTCGATCCCAGGCTAGGCCATCATGTATGGCCCTCTCTATGATGCCCTTGCCCACCAGACCTCCTGGGCTCCCGCGTGCATGTAGGTCTAAACCCCCTAGCATAGGGGCATCCCCGGATATTTTTTTCACTAGCGCCCGGGCAGCGCTGGTGGTGGAAGGCATTACAAAGCCGGCCTGCCTCCAGGTGGCTTCCCCGCTCTGGATGGGGGTAGACAAGACATGGTCAGAGTTCGAGCCCCGGGGCGGACAGACCTAGCAGGAGGAGGAGTGGGACTCTTCTTTCTTTTCCCCGTGGCCTTGGTATCCTTGGCGGCGGGGACCACGGAGATGTTGGCAGCTAGTGGTTTGGCAGCTTTATCGACAGTGACCACAGGGGCCTCTTTCTGCGCAGTAATGATGACTTTTGGCTCCGTTATCTTCTTGACCGGACTCGCGGCCTTGCCGAGGCCGGTGTTTTCTTCACGGCGGATAGAATGGCACCTTGGGCAAGGCCATGGTCTCGTTGGCCTTCAGATCGGCTGCCCGCTGATCAGCCTGATTCTTCCTCATCCTCAGCACCGCCAAATTCTTCCTCCCTGAAACAAGTCAAGACAAAACGGGATCAATATTGCTACGAATCAAAGGTTGATTAAAATAGAGGTGGGAGCATATTCATAATTAGCAGACAACCATCCTGGTCCTCATAAACTGACCGGCAATCCACGTTGGGGCCCAACTGTTGACATTCTACACATTTCAAGCTTGAACATCTACCCATGACAATCACCCAAGTACGGATGAGGGCTCTTAGGAACGTGAATTAAGAGGGGATCCACCCCGAGAACTTCTGTTCCCATCACGCCGGCCAGGCACAGGTTGTATGGATTGCACACCAGCTCTTTCCAATCAAGCAAGAATTGCTGACCGACCCGCTTCTCGTTCTCCTCAATAACCCCTACGGCAGCCTTCAACGCCACTAGCCGGGCAATCTCACCCGAGCTAAAGTCTTGCTTGGAGACCTCGGGGGATCTTTATTTCGCTGGTCGCTGTGGGCGCGAATGGCCAACCAACCCGAGATTCAATAAATAAGGCCCTCCTATCCCAGGCCTCCACTTTCCCAAGGGCATCGGACAGCAACCTTAAAAAGTTGGAGTTGGACCTCACTCTAATCCTCCCGCCTGTGCTCGGGGCAAAAATAAATAGCTTGTGAAGCAAGTACATATCTGGCTTGAACCCCAGCAGACGGCACGCCACCGTGAAGGCTGTGATTGCCCGAACAGTATTCAACATCAAGTCACAGGGCACGACTTTGGTCTCGTGCAGAAAGTCCACTAAGAAAGGCTCCAGCGGGAGGCGTAGTCCAACCCGGAAGAAGTCGGCAAAAAATAGGAGCTCGTTCCCCCGCTCGCGGGACAATTCTACTCCGCTGGGCATGTCCATCTTGCTTGCCCGGTAATAAGCGGAGTCAACGCCAAGGGATGTGAGCCAGACAGTCACCTTATCTGTCGTATCCAGAGTAGCCTAGTAAGAAGCATACCGGCTCTCATCTGTATTCACATGCCAATTGGGCTCTTCAACTTCTTCAACAATTTCATCAAGTGTGACCTCCACTTAAGAGCCGCCGACCATTTTGTAGCAGCGATCAAGGGGAACGTTATCGCTGTCATCTACTTCATCCTCAAGTGTGGTTTCCACTTGAGTGTGACCTGTCCTCTTTAGGCGCCGGGCAAGAGGCACGTTATCGACCTCGTTAGTCTCTGGGGCCTCTCCGGCCATCTCACCTTGCTCGGCCCTTACTAGCTCGACCATACACTCAACGTTGGCTCCCTGCTGATCGAGGCCCTGCCCGCCAGTAAAGCCTCCAGTAACACTCTCCTCTCCAAAATCCACGTGTCATATTTAGTGAAACTGTATATCATGCTTTATATTTTGTGCTTTAACACTCTCCCTCACGTGCATACGTGGAGAGAGATGCACCTTTTTTATATATAGGGCCAATACGTACCCTTTGAAATATTTTTAGGATAAATGCAAGGGGGGAGATTTGAACCCTTGTCCTTGCCAAACCATGAGCTCTGATACCATGTTAAGTAACCAACTCATCTAAAAGTTTAAGCTGTTAGAGAGAGCACCAACAATGTATATCATGCTTTATATTTTGTGCTTTAACAGTTGTAGTGTCTGCAATAGACTAGACTATTCTCGATTACATTCAAATTCAATACTTGTCCCAGACTTTGATATAGGAGTGCATTTTGGCATGTTACTCGAAAATATAGAGGGTTCAGATGTTCTCTTTAATGTGGGTGGCTAAAAATTTCATGCTCATAAGTAAGGGTACTTTTGGGTTATCATAAAAAATTTAGATGGTTCATATTTAAAAATAGACGGAGTGATTAACGTGATATTTTTTTATAAAATAGAGTTAATAAACTGTAAAAATTGGTGATAGAGTGAGTTTAACGGACTTTTCGTAATAACTGAATGACCAAATCTATCTATATTATAAAGAAGCTAGGTAATTGACTAGCTATTCTAGATTTAATTTTTTACTATCATCCTATGGCTATCATTTATTTTGGTAACATTACTTATATTGTTAGAATTATGTTTCCTTATAAAACAACTAGGTAATATAAGTTGAGATTAAATTATCTTTAAAAATTTAACGGTTGAGATTCACCCTCACATTCACATGTGTGAGTAGTTATCCATTTTAACCCCTTACTATGAGTAGATTTTCATATTACAAAGTCGCACAATGCGATTAGTCTTTTGTGTCCCTCAACTATCACTTGAAGCAATGAACCTATGTAATATTTTTTAAATAGCACCTTCTATTTAGGTACAATCATTTGAATTGACGAAATCATATAAACATCATATGCCAAAATATGTGTGTGGTCGAGATTAATGCAATCATACACTCTACATTTAATCTAAATTATAAAGGTGTGTTCTTCTCTTCCAAAAATAGATGGTTCAAATAAAGACATATTCTGGCTTTATAATTTTACATTTAATTTACCATTGTTTTAATGTAAGTAAGGGTACTTTTGGTTATACAAATAAAAAATTCATAAGATCATAAAAAATTTAGACTTGTAGTTCATCATTTATATTGAATAACGCATGAGATAGAATGTTAGACAATAAATTGTGTCATTTTTTAGATTAAATAAAACCTAGTAAAAATTGGTGAATGAGAGTGAGGTTAATAGACAAAGTGCACATGTTTTTAATAATTAATAACTGAATGACCAAATCTATACATATATAAAAAGAGAGGAGCAAGTTTTGGAAAGTTCTCACCAAAAATAATTTTCTAAATTTAGAAACACTTCTAATTAGAATACAAATCACTTTTTGCATTGGAAATTGAAAATAAAAAATGTCATTATTATGATTGATTGGATAAATGATTCCAAAACCTCTTTATATTCTTATTTAGTATATTAAGAAAAATATACATAGTAGAAACATGAGAGATAACAAAACCAAGTTTTTTTTTTAAAATCAATTTCTTTGTATCAATATTCAGGCTAGGAAAAATAAAGATGAAATAAAACAACGATTTTGAAACTAAATCTTATACACACACTTTGAAGTAAAACTAATTCACAGACAATCAATTAATAATAATACCAAAATCTGACAATTTTTTGTCTATTTAATCATAACCAAAGTTATTATTGTAAACAAATCTATAAATCGAGATATGACCAATTTTTTGAGACAACTAGCTATATGTAAAAAAAATGGAAACCAGGTAATTTTTGATTTTTTAGTTACCTATACATTTAAAAAAAAATTAGATATGAAAAAAGTACTGATAATGAAATTAATCAACATTCAGATCGAACTTGTTTGATTACGAATTAAAATTAATAAACGAGTTTTGAAGTTAAACATAGTTTTTGAAATATTTTTGGAAACATGAACATACCAACAAGTTTTCGGTAAGTCGGTGGTCATAGCTTCCGTTGCCGGACTTTCTTTAGGTGATAACCTTGGGATTGGTCATCGCTGCAAAAAATGCGTAAAAAAAATTGTAATGTGTAGTAAAACTAGAATAAAAGTGTTTTATTTTCGTTTATATACATCAACTAAAACAATGTGGTTTTATGAGTGTTTACCGGGTCGCGGTCTAAAAGTTATCCATAACACAGTTTAAACCAAATTTTCCGATATCTATCCATCGATCGTTTGAATTTTTGGCTCATTTTTCTTGACCCATTTCCTACATTTTATTTTCCTTGGTTATATACTATTTTAATTATTTTTTCTTTATGTCTGATTTTTAAATTGAACCATAATACTTGGATTATTTTGTAAAAATTACCAATTTTGAAAATATATAGTTTTTAAGGTTTTATGACAAAACATGTTAGTATATCACAAACAATTTTCCATTTTGTCTGATATTATATGCGCTATCAATTTTTTTAACATTATTGTAACTTTTATTTATATATATTTATTTGTACATATTTTAATATCATTTTTTTAATACGTGAAACACATCAGTGAATTTAATTTGTTGAGACTCCAAAGTAGAGAATGAGAGAAAATGAACCTCAATTCCATTGTTTAGAATTGGAATTGTGGGCTTCAATGTAAATTTTATTGTTTATATATATCCAGAAAAATTATTAGAATTGGAATTAAACTGAAATTCTTAATATTTTTATTCTATAAATTGATTTTTTTTCTCTAAAGGTAAAACATTTTAAACCTAAAGACTCTTGATTTTCATTAATTTTTTTATTTCTATTAATTTGCTTATACGTTTAGATTTTTAATTGAACTCTACATGAGAGCCAAACAAAATAATCTTAATTTTAATGTTACAAAATTATGATGTTTAATTCTATACACCGAACTCATAATCTTTATGTTGAAATCATTTGTGTATTTTATTAGCACTAAAATTTTAACTGCTGTATTGATATGAATATAGGCTTCGTGCATAGCATGAGTGTTTTGATTATAATTTTCTATGATTAACTTCATTTTTTATTGTACAAAGTAAACTATTTTGGTCAAGGACATGTCACTTCGATATCAATTTAAAATATGTTTAAAAAGTTATTGTTTTTATTAATATAATTTTCTATAATTTGCTTTATATGCATATTGAACTCGTGATTTTTCATATAATTATTCGATTATATGATTATCATTAAAATTTTATATTGTTTTATTAATATCAATATTGAACCGTGCATTACACGGTTGTGTTGTAGTATATATAAAAACAGAAGTGCAAAATTTTTAGAAATTTCCCGCAAAAAACTCACTTTTTAAAAATAGAATCACTTATGTTCTATTTATGTCAAAAAAAAATTGAAATTGAATTTGAGAAATATCATATAATGATGTTGACAGAAACTATTCCAATTGAGTTTACTTTTTTTAATTTGGAGAATTAAATTCGAAAATGACATATAACTAATTACATACCAAAGCCAGATAACTATTAAATATTACACAAAAATAAAGTAGAAATCAAATTTCTAGGCAAGCTATTCATAAGTCAGACAGAGTTCATGTGCATATAACTAATTACAAACAAAATCAATATAAAAAAATAATTCGTAAAAATGGTATTTATTCAAAAATATTGAATAGCTTAGTATTATTATAAATAAAAAATAGGTAAATAAAAATACTTACGATTGTTTTTAATAAATCTTGAAATACAGTTCTATAATATTTAAAACAAAAAACAAATAAAAAGTACTCATGGGCCTTACTTTGTTTTTTTTAGTTAGAGTCCGTTTTAGTTTAAATTATCACTATATTTTGTGTCTGTGCTTGAGCTACCCGGCCCAACAGGCCCAAGTCACGTCACGGGTCGAGCACATGATTACTGCTTAGTCAAGCAAGCATCCTAAAGTCAAGGTTAGGGAAAGAAGGTTAGATGGTTCTGAGCATTGCGAGCATGGTCTTGACCTTCGCCGAGCAAGGTGTCGACGAGCTGGGGGCTTAACCAGCGAGCATAATTATGTTACGAGCAAGAGTTGTCGTGCTCGCCAATTCAAGAGCTGTTATTAGTTGAGGACGGTTATGTCCGGGAAAATCTCCATTTAGACCGTTGTGGTTAATGGGGAGTTAATAGGGCAGTTAATGTGCCCGCCATTAATACCACGATCACTATGGGCAGTTAATGTGCCCCATTCAGCAAGAAGCTCAGGCCGGATCTCCAGGCCGCTGCAAGAAATTTGCCTCAGTATGTGCTTCACTCCCTGGAGGAAGAAAGGATAAGCTTCATTCTCCACACAGGCAGCAAAGTTTTCAGAATTTCTGTAATCTTCAATAATGGTTTGCTTCTGCTCCTCGCTTGGGAGGGAATCTGCTGCCTTCAGTTTTTGCTCTAGCTCGGCAATTTGGGCATTGGCCTCTTCCAGCTCGGTTTGGCTAGCTCGGAGATCCCTCCGGACCCAAGCAATGTTGTTCAAAGCTGCCTCCTCGGACTTTTTTGAAAAGTTTAAGTGAGATTCCAATGTTTTCTTCTCCACCTCGATCTTGGAGAGTTCGGTAACTTTGCTGGTGAGGCTCTCCTCGGTAGACTTCAGCTCGGCCCGAATGGCGTTGACCTTTTCTTCCAGTTGGTTCTTTTCTTTTGTTAAAGCGGCGTTGGTGTTGAGATTTTCCACCAATCGTTCATACATCATAACCGATTTGTTTGCAATCTACGGGAAAAGATATCGTTAGTAGTTGTGGAGTGTTAAGGAATGGGAATTGCAGGGAGAGACTTTACCTCAGTCATACACATCCCGACTTCTCCTATCAAGACTGAGCTCGCTTGATCGCTGCTCTTTTTCCGAACACCGCCATGATGAAGTAGCTTCATTAACCCAAGGCCAGTGGTGGCTTGAAATCCACTTCGCTTGTAAATGTTGATGTTGTCAAGGTCGGGCACATCTGCAAGTTCAAGAATGAGGGATACAGCTTTGTCCCGGTCATCAGGCATAAGGAAATTTTCCTTTTGCCATGACGGTTTAGAGGGAGTGACTTCCTCGAGCACGACTTTATCTGCTCGGCGTTTGTTCCTCCTCGGGCTCTCACTTGGCTCGATGATGATGACAGGAGAAGGGGCTGTTTCGACCCTTTGTGCGGTGGGAGTTGGTGTGACAACCGTCGCAGGTTGATTAGGTTCAGGTTGGTTGCTTTTAGTGCCGCGGCTAGTAGTGCTGGACGGGACGGTTGGAAGGTTAGCAGCAGGTTGGGTCGAGAGATGTTTGCTTCGTTTATTTGAGCCTTTCTTGGCAGCCTGGAGGAATTTGTTAACATCTGTCAACTGCCTCATGTCTGCAAAAATTAAAACGAACATTAAAAATGTGAAGGAAGCAAAGTTTACAATTTTGATACAAAGAGATACAGCTTAAAGTGTAGACCAGTGAGAGAAAAAGGAGGTCTGCAAGGAGTTCCAGCTCGCGCACATTCATCACATTTGTTGGGGAATTTTCTGACGTGGCATGCACCCCAATATGGATGTGGAAGCTTAGGGTCAATAGTAACTCGAGGTATAACCCCCTCCAGGGGAAGGTTGAGGATCCCAGCTTGTCGGAGAAGGGTCAAATCCGAGGTAAGAGCTCGCCAGTCGAGTATGAAATCCTGACCGGCCCGGCCATCTCGTCCTTCTCTTACTCCGAGCAAAGTTCTGAAAGATCTCGCTATCCTGGGTTCTCCAGCTCGGTAAGCGTTCTTATCGTGTTCGGGGAGCCCGTAGTCGGTAAGGTAAGGGGCGAAGGGCCAGCCGATGCTTGATTCGACGAGCAGAGCCTTCGAATCCCACCCATCAACTTTGTTCGGGCCTTCGCTGAGAAGTTTGAAATAATTCGGGTTGGATCGCCCGGTGATACGTCCAGATTTCTTGTCCAGAGAGAAAAGAAAGAACTTTCGGAATAAGGTCATGTCGGGTTCGAACCCGAGCAACCTACAGGCCACTGTGAAAGACATCATGAATCTTATGGTTGTCAGGGTTAGGTCACATGGAAGGGTGTTGGACTCGTTCAGGAACTCTACAACGAAAGGGTCGAGAGGAAGGCGAAGCCCGACCAAGAAGAAATCGAAATAAAAAACCATGTTGTCTCCCTGGAAGTTGTGACCTTTCTTATCTATGTCGAGTCGGCGTGCCGGTAATGTTTGGGATTTATTCTAGAGAATAGAACCAAGCACGACTTCAGAGGTCAGGTCGTCCCATTTGACTGGGGGAGGGATATATGGAGCGATGTGGATAGAAGAACTAGGGTTCAGCCCGGGTTGATGACTGCTTGTGCTAGGAAGGCTTCCTGCTTGGTCATTTACAGAAGGGTTCTGATTGCTGCTGCTCGCTCCTTGTTCAATTAATTGTTGGGATTTTCGTCTGCGGGGAATTAGAGAGATCTCTTCGTGCTCGCTTTCTTCGGAGCTTGAACTTGAAGGTGGGGGATTTTCTTCAGGTGCACCATGGTCGTAACTTCGACCTTCATTTTCTGACACAGTACCCTCGCTAGACATCCTACAGGAAAAGGAATCGAGGAGTGCTTATTAAACTATGTTCGGAGTAGTCTTACAAGTATAAGTGAAATTAAAATTCATGCTAAGAGCCGATTATGAGATCGATGAGGAGGGCACCGATCATTGATTCCTCGATTCCTGCAGTGGTTGGGGGTAATTGGGTGATGAAAAGAAAGATAAAACAGATGGAAAGACTTGAAATTGATGGATCTCTGTGTTCAGAAAGTTCGCATTAGGGGTTTAAGGAGTCAGATGACACATGAGCCCTAATTCAGGATTGAAACGATGAAAATACGATAAAAGATTAAAAGGAAAGTAGAAGAGAGTACATGTTTCTTCGTTGAGAAATGCCGGTATCGGATCTTGGAGAGTTGTTGAGGATTGAATCCTGGCACTGGTTTTGATAGGGAGTTGCAGATGTAGAAATCGTTTTTCCTTCAAAGCTTTAGAAGTTTTCGGAAATGGTAAAGTTCGAAATGAAGGGGGTTTCCCGTCTTTTATACCTGGTGAAGTCGGCGGTTGATGGCCACTCATCATTAGGGCTCGCGTAATGAGGCTCATTCTTCGAGGCAGCATTTAATGCCTTGTGGAAAAATGGGCCTGTCCCTTCAAAAGGTGGCGGTGACGGCAGCTTTTTGAGTACGTTTCCCTAAACACCTTTTGGGTCACTGACCATTCAAAGTTTTTGCTTGAAGATGGTTTAATTTACACATTGAAAGATTCAGTCATTTTGGGAGATATTTTTGAATCCTGAGTCTCTCATCGCCTTGAGCATGAATACTCAATGGACAAGGAATAGGGGGCTACTGAGCTACCCGGCCCAACAGGCCCAAGTCACGTCACGGGTCGAGCACATGATTACTGCTTAGTCAAGCAAGCATCCTAAAGTCAAGGTTAGGGAAAGAAGGTTAGAGGGTTCTGAGCATTGCGAGCATGGTCTTGACCTTCACCGAACAAGGTGTCGACGAGCTAGGGGCTTAACCAGCGAGCATAATTATGTTATGAGCAAGAGTTGTCGTGCTCGCCAATTCAAGAGTTGTTATTAGTTGAGGACGGTTATGTCCGGGAAAATCTCCATTTAAACCGTTGTGGTTAATGGGGAGTTAATAGGGCAGTTAATGTGCCCGCCATTAATACCACGATCACAGTTATACTCTCCGGCAACTATAAAATCCCTGGAAAATGAAGGGGAGAGGTATGCAATTTCTACTCTCTAGCCAAAACTCTGCTGAAGTGTATACATGTTTGTTAAGTCTTGGACTAATTCTTACGCCGGAGGGCCTTTGCAGGGAGTGCCCCTGCCTAGTTCACAGATTGTTTTTCTTATTTGCAGTGTTGGGCTCAAGGATTTGTGGATACGTTGAAAGCCAGATATCCTAATTGGACTGATCCAGTGCATCCAGAGAATTTTGGACGCATCAGTGCTTATGACACGATGTCAGTATGAAACTTATTCAATGTATGAAGCGGACAATATGCAAATGAATTGATATATGATTGAGATTTTATAAATATCAGATGAATGCACACTACACAATTGAAAAGAAGACAAAATTCAATAAACTAAACAAAAAAATATATTTTATGATGGTCCATTACAAATAAGTAAGAATATCGAAAACTTTATGTCATGATCAAATTAGAGTGACATTTTCTCTTTTTTTTTTTTTGTTAATTCTTTATGTAATTGAAAATTGAAATGTAATATATAAGTTATGTTGTTGAAAGAGATACATTTTTTTTTTGTGGTTTCAATTAAATAGTCATATGAAAATTAAGATGCAATTTTTTAAATTACATCACATCAATGAATAATACATATTTTGAAATCTCAAACTATGAGTTAAATTTGAACGATAAATACTCGTGAATATTTCAATTGAATTACATATTCTGAAATCTCAAACTGTGAGTTAAATTTGAAGGTTGAAACTCAAATAATGTTGTTTCGTAACATAGTCTATTTACTTTAGTTATGCAATGACACGTGATTAATTGTTATAGGGGTAATAAACCATGTTTTAGAAGGTTGAGTTATTTCAAAAGGAAATTTTGGTGCTACTCTTTTGATTCCAAGAATGTCATTGATTCTATTTGATTCTAGAATTTATTTTAAATTCCAGATAAAACATTTTTTTGTTGATTATGTCTTATGCAATGTTTATGAATAAAAACCATGGTAAGTCATTATCTAATATAAGACTCAATTTAGAATTATGTTTTTGGTTATCATCAGTTGTATGTAGTTTTGTCTAGAGTTACTATGTGATATTTATAGTTGTAATAGTCGTACATGTTGAACGAAACTTATTGTATATAAAAATATTCTAAAATTTATATTTTTTTTTTCAAATTTATAGGAATTTCTATATTTAATTTTACTGTTTATTATTTTTTGTTTATTTTGTTTATATTAAAAAAAATTAATTACATATTATTTAACTTTAATTTAGTATATAATTTTATACATATGTACAATCCGTGCAACCAACATGTGTATCACTTGTTAAGAATTAAACCTTAAATTTTCACACAGTAATAGGTTCATGAATCATCATACTACATACAATAGAGCTCGGAGGCTATTTAGTCGTCGGATCGATCCTGACTGCAAGATCTAATGATCATAGTTTAGTTACGAATAACCCCCTAACAAATAATTTCTTATGAGTTGAGTTTCGATTACATCCCTCGATTCCTAATTAAAACAACTTACACTTTAATACTGCACAAATCGATATCAACGACTCACCTAATTTCAAACTTACCTCGCTCAATTTACAACTCGAAACAAGTTTGTGCGTGTGCGGGATGCATGACAGATGGGACAGTACGCACTTGAAAATGCCCGATCAACGCCTACACGTAAGTCGTAACAGTGGAAACGACAAAACGAACTACAGGGGAGGAAACAGAAAAAAACGGAAAAGTTGTGCTAGAAAGCAACAAAAAGAAAAAGTGTCAGACATAGAGAATCGTGCACTTTAAACAAAGTACAACTCCCCTCCCTCCCTTATTATTCCGTAACCGTTACTAAATGGCGTTGGCTTACACAGCTGTCGTCGCATTTTAACCGGATTTTCTTTTCTTTTCTGTTTAAGCTACGACCGTTACGGGGCGCATGTGCGCGGGGTGAGATAGAGAACTTTATCACGTGGGGGAGAGAGACCCGGTTAAAGGGACACGTGCGCCTTGTATCCTCTGCTGCGGCAGTCGATTTCCTCCGGGGGGGAACCTGTCAATTAACTAATCTAGTTGTTATCCATATCCAGACTATCCATTGAACACTTCAAGGCTATTAAAGTAATTTCAAGGCATCTATATGTGATTCACAAATCACAATCTTCTTGAGATCGTAGTACTGTCGTATTGTACGGTGGAATTAGCCCATCATCTCACGTGACCGGAACTATCCAGGTGGTTTCTTCTATGCCAATTTGCACGAATTAAATAGCTCCCTACTTTAATAGTGGATATGCTTTGATCTTATTGTGGTCTGCTCCAATCATTTAGCAACACGTAGTTCGTTTTAATTTAGCTCAATATACCAATCATCTCCTATTAATTCTAAAAATTTAAATCGAATCAAACCATTCGTTTGGTTTAGTTTGGTTTTGTGGTTATATTTTTTAAAAAAGCGACTTAACCAATATTAAAAATACTATTTTAATTTAGAATTAAAATTAAAATTAAAAATAACCTCTTGATATGCACGACCTAAATCGGTCACGAGCAAGGTGCGAGCTAGCATCACGTACCAATCACGAGCATAATCAATCTGGGTCCCACTAACCTAGTGGGCAAAGTAATAGAGGCATCAAGCAATGGCGGCTCAGTCCAAACTTGGTCGAGGCATGCCTGCTGTCAGGCCGAGGGGGGCCATGCTCGGGGACCACGCTCACCTGGGCAAAGAATCGATTCATCTCGCCCCAGCACAGTCGAGCAAGCTGGCTTTGCCCGGGCCAGGGGCCACCTCGGATCTACACATATCTCGGGCGGTATCAAATATGGGGTAGAGACTTGCTGCGCCGGGCGCTCGGGTAGGAAGTGCAGGGCTTGTTCTCGAAGACAAGTCAGGTTTCCATATTCAAGCGAGGAAACTTGCCTTATGCTTACATATTCTGTGATTCGGCCGCTCATCATGCCTAAAATCAAGGGATTACTCACGATTGGTTAGGTAACTAAGGAAGCCAATTCCACGGATTCTAGGTCATTTAGGGCTTATAAATACCCTCCATAATCCTGAAATAAGGTACACACACTTTCTTGAGCCTCGACACTCTGTCAAATTGCTTTTTGATTATCACCACGATCTTTACTCACCGCGAGGAGGTTTCGCGAGCCACATGCTTGCTTCCACTTAGGTCTTTTGTGTTCTTAGCGAGGTTCAAGGAAGCGATTGACCCAGATATTCACCCGACACGGACGACCCAAGCGTGATTTTGCCACATCGGTTTGGTTAGTTCTTTGAGAACAAAGTTTCAACATTTTCTTCAAGTTTTTCAGGTGTAAGTTTCGAAATCCTCGTGTTGCTGATGGCGGGTAAGGGTAGTAAGCATCGTGCCAACCGTCGGCGACCACCGGGCCGGGCCATCGGGCGGAAACAATAACCCACCCAATCTTGGTTGATTTGCCAAGGTGCAAGCGAGAAATCAGCGGGCAGCACGACCCGTGGCAATGATGTGCCATATGTTGAGGCAGTGTCGACATGCCGGCCCAAGCCATGCCGATAGCGATGCGGACATGTTATCAATGAAGCGCGATGCTCGTGATAGATCTCGACGCGGCTAAATAACCGGGCGGGAGAATGGCCAAGATAGCCACGTGAGTTTTCAGGGCAAAATCCGTCGGAAGCTTACGTTACGCGAGAAAAATGCAGCCATCAAAGCGGAGGTCGAAAAACTTCTAAAGCGGATATCATCGAAGAGATCCGATTACCGACTGGATGGCAAACATGGTAATGGTTAAGAAGGCCAATGACAAGTGGCGGATGTGTGTCGACCGGGCCTCAACAGCTTGCCCAGAAAAGCGCTTATCCATTGCCCGCATAGATGTTGCGTAGACTCCATGCCAGGGTTCGAAATGCGAAGCTTCTGGATGCGTACTCGGGGTACCACCAAGTCAAGATGAATGAGCAAGACAAGGCCAAGGCGACTTTCCAAGCGTGGGGGGCCTTTACTATTATAAGATGATGCCCTTGGTGAAGAAGAATCGAGGGGCTACCACAGCATGGTCAACAAAGTCTTTGGCTCTCATTTCGGCAAAAACATATGGGCGTACATAGATGACATGGTCATCAAAACAAAAAGGTTGCGACCATACTCTTGACATGGCGAAACGTTTACCAATCTATGAACATAACATGAAGCTAAACTTAGAACAAGTCGTCTTCGGGGTCTAGTAGGAAGGTTCCTCGGGTTCATGGTTAACCGGCGGGATAGAGGCAAACCGGAGAAGATCCGACACTACTCGAATGGAGCCTTGTATCAAGCACATCCAGCGGACTAAGCAGCGAGTCATCGCCGCTTGGTCGCTTCATCTCCCCGTCGGCGGAAAAATGCCTCCCTTTCTTCAAGGTCTGGCAGCAAGGATTTCGAGTGGAATGCGGTGTGCCAAAGCCTCGGCGACTTCAGGGAATAACTTGGCAAACCACCTTTCCTCAGCGGCCAGGTGCCGGTGAGCCTTTATATGTGTATTTAGCGACCGGACCGGGCCGTGGTGCTTAGTTAGGGAGGAGCTAGACATTCAAAACACATGTACTATGTATCAAAGGCCTTGATCTGTTGAGGGTCGCTATTTTAATGTAGAAAAATTAGCTTACTCGCTTGTCATGCCCAGAAAATTAAGGGCTTATTTTTGCACATGTTATCATAGTATACGCGGGCCGCACCAGCTGAAAGTCCTTTACAAGCCGATTCATCGGACAGGCTAACAGTGGTCAATCAAGCTCTGAGAGTTCCACATAGACTACTTGCCCAGGCGGCAATCAGAGCTCAAACCTTGGCCGATTTCCTTGTAGAAACAAGCACTTCACCGAAGAACACGAGGCACAGCGGCCAGTCGATTCAGAGCACAACTGGTACCCGCTGACCTCGGTAAACTTCTTGTTGGGATCTTTATGTGGATGGGCGGCGAGCAAAGTGCGGAGGCGGGCGGCATCCTTCTCATGGCTCAGACGAGATCACGAGTTCGGCCTACACTTCAATTCAAATTCCCGCCTCAAATAACGTTAGAGTATGAAGCAATGATCGCCGGGTCTTGAGCTTCGCGGTGACATTAGCGTAGAAGCGGTCCGGTGTACTCGGATTCCTGACTAGTAGTGAATCAAGTCGGAGGGACATGGTGCATCACCCTTCCACAGTCAAATCTTGTGAGCTTGTCAAAGAAATCTTGATGAATTTCAAGTTACGGAAATCGTCGGGAGATTGATT
>CM028379.1:106717598-106831906 GCA_013146195.2 Codonopsis lanceolata | reverse complement strand
TTTTTCAATAACCGAATGACCAAATCTATCTATATTATAAAGAAACTAGGTAATTGACTAGGGCTATTCAGAGGTCAGGATTTAATTTTTTTACTATCATCCTATGGCTATCATTTATTTTGGTAACATCCTCTTCTGGGTTTCCTTATATTGTTAGAATTATGTTTCCTTATAAAACAACTAGGTAATATAAGTTGAGATTAAATTATCTTTAAAAATTTAACGGTTGAGATTCACCCTCACATTCACATGTGTGAGTAGTTATCCATTTTTAACCCCTTACAATTAATATTATGAGTAGTCACCCTTTTTTCTTCTCCCTATATTTTATTTTCATATTACAAAGTCGCACAATGCGATTAGTTGAACAATCACCCTTATAAAATATCGGCCCTCAACTATCACTTGAAGCAATGAACCTATCAACTGTAATATTTTTTAAATAGCACCTTCTATTTAGGTACAATCATTTGAATTGACGAAATCATATATACTGACACCGTGTCATAGGCACAGAGATGCCAAAATATGTGTGTAATTGGTACAGACTGAGATTAATTTTTTTACTGCAATCATACACTCTACATTTAATCTAAATTATAAAGGTGTGAACGATGCTATTTTTTTCCAATTTTACTGCTTCTTTTTCTTCCAAAAATAGATAACTGTTCAAATAAAGACATATTCTACGACTTACTTATTATTTACGGCTTTATAATTTTACATTTATTGTTTTATGGTTTTACCGATATTGTTTTATTGAGATTTATTGTTTTAACGTGCATAACTAATCAATTTAATTTTAGTCCAGCGGTAAGTTTTGAATATTTATATTTTAATTATTATCTTAATTAACTTAATCAATTTAATTTTTGTCCGACCCATTTTTTTATTCGGCAATTTAATTTTTTTTTCCAACCCGCAATTTCTTATACAAATAAAAAAAATTCATAAGTTTTGTCCAACCCGTTTTTTTGGTCGGCCTGCAGTTTCGTGTACAAATTATTAATTAATCCCTCCGTTTCGGGCAAAGAGGCCTTTACGGTTTTACAAATATTTACTTGTAGTTTCTTAATTAATTTTTTCATCATGCTCGGTTCATATATTGACCACGCCTATCGGGCACCGGTGCCATCGGCACGTGCATGAGTTTATTTTTATAGAATGTTAGACATCTCTCATTGTTGTGGTTTCGTTTGTTGGGGTATGTGTATTGGTTTCCATTGATTTAATTGTCATTTTTTTAAAACTTTTAGGGTTGATTAATTTTGATTAAATGCATCTTCGTTTGCCTTTTATATTTTGTATGATAATATGTGGGAGGATTCGAGTTTTGTAGATGAAGAATAAATTTTGGTTACTTGAACGTGTTTGATTTTTTTTTTTGTCTCATGTGTAGGTGGAAATAATAGACAAAGTTATTGCATCTCATGTTTACAAAGTTAAGCAAAAACCTCCAGAAGAAAAAGATTGTGTTTTCGTTATTGAGAAAACAATAAAATTTTCTTTTTGTATGTTAACAGTAGTTACTATTAAAATATTTATTTTTTGGTTTTTCTTATAAAATAAATATCAAAGTAAAATGTTTTATTTTGTTAGGTATTTGGGTTCATTTCCACATTATTTTATTAATTGATAAATTCAAACAATGCTGTACATCTAAGACGTAAAGTAAATACTAGTACATATATAAAAAGCGAGGAGCAAGTTTTGGAAAGTTCTCACCAAAAATAATTTTCTAAATTTAGAAACACTTCTAATTAGAATACAAATCACTTTTTGCATTGGAAATTGAAAATAAAAAAATGTCATTATTATGATTGATTGGATAAATGATTCCAAAACCTCTTTATATTCTTATTTAGTATATTAAGAAAAATATACATAGTAGAAACATGAGAGATAACAAAACCAAGTTTTTTTTTAAATCAATTTCTTTGTATCAATATTCAGGCTAGGAAAAATAAAGATGAAATAAAACAACGATTTTGAAACTAAATCCTATACACACACTTTGAAGTAAAACTAATTCACAGACAATCAATTAATAATAATACCAAAATTTGACAAATTTTTCTCTATTTAATCATAACCAAAGTTATTATTGTAAACAAATCTATAAATCGAGATATGACCAATTTTTTGAGACAACTAGCTATATGTAAAAAAAATGGAAACCAGGTAATTTTTGATTTTTTAGTTACCTATACATTTTAAAAAAAATTAGATATGAAAAAAGTACTGATAATGAAATTAATCAACATTCAGATCGAACTTGTTTGATTACGAATTAAAATTAATAAACGAGTTTTGAAGTTAAACATAGTTTTTGAAATATTTTTGGAAACATGAACATACCAACAAGTTTTCGGTAAGTCGGTGGTCATAGCTTCCGTTGCCGGACTTTCTTTAGGTGATAACCTTGGGATTGGCCATCACTGCAAAAAATGCGTAAAAAAAAATTGTAATGTGTAGTAAAACTAGAATAAAAGTGTTTTATTTTCGTTTATATACATCAACTAAAACAACGTGGTTTTATGAGTGTTTACCGGGTCGCGGTCTAAAAGTTATCCATAGCACAATTTAAACCAAATTTTCCAATATCTATCCATCGATCGTTTGAATTTTTGGTTCATTTTTCTTGACCCATTTCCTACATTTTATTTTCCTTGGTTATATACTATTTTAATTATTTTTTCTTTATGTCTGATTTTTAAATTGAACCATAATACTTGGATTATTTTGTAAAAATTACCAATTTTGAAAATATATAGTTTTTAAGGTTTTATGACAAAACATGTTAGTATATCACAAACAATTTTCCATTTTGTCTGATATTATATGCGCTATCAATTTTTTTAACATTATTGTAACTTATATATATATATATATATATATATATATATATATATATATATTTGTACATATTTTAATATCATTTTTTTTAATACGTGAAACACATCAGTGAATTTAATTTGTTGAGACTCCAAAGTAGAGAATGAGAGAAAATGAACCTCAATTCCATTGTTTAGAATTGGAATTGTGGGCTTCAATGTAAATTTTATTGTTTATATATATCCAGAAAAATTATTAGAATCGGAATTGAACTGAAATTCTTAATATTTTTATTCTATAAATTGATTTTTTTTCTCTGAAGGTAAAACATTTTAAACCTAAAGACTCTTGATTTTCATTAATTTTTTTATTTCTATTAATTTGCTTATACGTTTAGATTTTTAATTGAACTCTACATGAGAGCCAAACAAAATAATCTTAATTTTAATGTTACAAAATTATGATGTTTAATTCTATACACCGAACTCATAATCTTTATGTTGAAATCATTAGTGTATTTTATTAGCACTAAAATTTTAACTGCTGTATTGATATGAATATAGGCTTCGTGCATAGCATGAGTGTTTTGATTATAATTTTCTATGATTAACTTCATTTTTTATTGTACAAAGTAAACTATTTTGGTCAAGGACATGTCACTTCGATATCAATTTAAAATATGTTTAAAAAGTTATTGTTTTTATTAATATAATTTTCTATAATTTGTTTTATATGCATATTGAACTCGTGATTTTTCATATAATTATTCGATTATATGATTATCATTAAAATTTTATATTGTTTTATTAATATCAATATTGAACCTGCATTACACGGTTGTGTTGTAGTATATATAAAAACGTATGCAAAATTTTTAGAAATTTCCAAAAAAACTCACTTTTTAAAAATAGAATCACTTATGTTCTATTTATGTCAAAAAAAAATTGAAATTGAAATTGAGAAATATCATATAATGATGTTGACAGAAACTATTCCAATTGAGTTTATTTTTTTTAATTTGGAGAATTAAATTCGAAAATGACATATAACTAATTACATACCAAAGCCAGATAACTATTAAATATTACACAAAAATAAAGTAGAAATCAAATTTCTAGGCAAGCTATTCATAAGTCAGACAGAGTTCATGTGCATATAACTAATTACAAACAAAATCAATATAAAAAAATAATTCGTAAAAATGGTATTTATTCAAAAATATTGAATAGCTTAGTATTATTATAAATAAAAAATAGGTAAATAAAAATACTTACGATTGTTTTTAATAAATCTTGAAATACAGTTCTATAATATTTAAAACAAAAAACAAATAAAAAGTACTCATGGGCCTTACTTTGTTTTTTTTTAGTTAGAGTCCGTTTTAGTTTAAATTATCACTATATTTTGTGTCTGTGCTTGAGCTACCCGGCCCAACAGGCCCAAGTCACGTCACGGGTCGAGCACATGATTACTGCTTAGTCAAGCAAGCATCCTAAAGTCAAGGTTAGGGAAAGAAGGTTAGATGGTTCTGAGCATTGCGAGCATGGTCTTGACCTTCGCCGAGCAAGGTGTCGACGAACTGGGGGCTTAACCAAAAGCATAATTATGTTACGAGCAAGAGTTGTCGTGCTCGCCAATTCAAGAGCTGTTATTAGTTGAGGACTGCTATGTCCTGAAAATCTCCATTTAGACCGTTGTGGTTAATGGGAGTTAATAGGCGCTTAATGTGCCCGCCATTAATACCACGATCACTTATGGGCAGTTAATGTGCCCCATTCAGCAAGAAGCTCAGGCCGGATCTCCAGGCCGCTGCAAGAAATTTGCCTCAGTATGTGCTTCACTCCCTGGAGGAAGAAAGGATAAGCTTCATTCTCCACGCAGCAAAGAAAGTTTTCGCATTTCAGAATCTTCAATAATGGTTTGCTTCGCTCCTCGCTTGGGAGGGAATCTGCCGCCGCCTTCGCTCTAGCTCGGCAATTTGGGCATTGGCCTCTTCCAAATTTCGGTTTGGCTAGTTTCTGAGATCCCTCCGGACCCAAGCAATGTTGTTCAAAGCCGCCTCCCTGACTTTTTGAAAAGTTTAAGTGAGATTCCAATGTTTTCTTCTCCACCTCGATCTTGGAGAGTTCAGTAACTTTGCTGGTGAGGCTCTCCTCGGTAGACTTCAGCTCGGCCCGAATGGCGTTGACCTTTTCTTCCAGCTGGTTCTTTTCTTTTGTTAAAGCGGCGTTGGTGTTGAGATTTTCCACCAATCGCTCATACATCATAACCGATTTGTTTGCAATCTACGGAAAAGATATCGTTAGTAGTTGTGGAGTGTTAAGGAATGGGAATTGCAGGGAGAGACTTTACCTCAGTCATACACATCCCGACTTCTCCTATCAAGACTGAGCTCGCTTGATCGCTGCTCTTTTTCCAAACACCGCCATGATGAAGTCGCTTCATTAACCCAAGGCCAGTGGTGGCTTGAAATCCACTTCGCTTGTAAATGTTGATGTTGTCAAGGTCGGGCACGCCTCGCAAGTTCAAGAATGAGGGATACATTTTTTGTCGGCCATCGTGCATAAGGAAATTTTCCTTTTGCCATGACGGTTTAGGGAGTGGCTTCCTCGAGCACGACTTTATCTCGCTTCGGCGCTTGTTCCTCCTCGGGCTCTCACTTGGCTCGATGATGATGACAGAGAAGGGGCCGTTTCGACCCTTTCAGGCGCGGGAGTTGGTGTGACAACCGCCGCAGTTGATTAGGTTCGTGTTGGTTGCTTTTAGTGCCGCGCTAGTAGTGCCGGACGACTTGGAAGGTTAGCAAAGCAGTTGGGTCGAGAGATGTTTGCTTCGTTTATTTGAGCCTTTCTTGGCAGCCTGGAGGAATTTGTTAACATCTGTCAACTGCCTCATGTCTGCAAAAATTAAAACGAACATTAAAAATGTGAAGGAAGCAAAGTTTACATTTTTGATACAAAGAGATACAGCTTAAAGTGTAGACCAGTGAGAGAAAAAGGAGGTCTGCAAGGAGTTCCAGCTCGCGCACATTCATCACATTCGTTGGGGAATTTTCTGACGTGGCATGCACCCCAATATGGATGTGGAAGCTTAGGGTCAATAGTAACTCGAGGTATAACCCCCTCCAGGGGAAGGTTGAGGATCCCGGCTTTTCGGAGAAGGGTCAAATCCGAGGTAAGAGCTCGCCAGTCGAGTATGAAATCCTGACCGGCCCGGCCATCTCGTCCTTCTCTTACTCCGAGCAAAGTTCTGAAAGATCTCGCTATCCCGGGTTCTCCAGCTCTAAGCGTTTTATCGTGTTCGGGGAGCCCGTAGTCGGTAGGTAAGGGGCGAAGGGCCACCGATGCTTGATTCGACGAGCAGAGCCTTCGAATCCCACCCATCAACTTTGTTCGGGCCTTCGCTGAGAAGTTTGAAATAATTCGGGTTGGATCGCCCGGTGATACGTCCAGATTTCTTGTCCAGAGAGAAAAGAAAGAATTTTCGGAATAAGGTCATGTCGGGTTCGAACCCGAGCAACCTACAGGCCACTGTGAAAGACATCAGGAATCTTATGGTTGTCAGGGTTAGGTCACATGGAAGGGTGTTGGACTCGTTCAGGAACTCTACAACGAAAGGGCGAGAGGAAGGCAAAGCCCGACCAAGAAGAAATCGAAATAAAAAACCATGTTGTCTCCCTGGAAGTTGTGACCTTTCTTATCTATGTCGAGGTCGAAAGCGCGTACCCGGTAATGTTTGGGATTTATTCCTAGAGAATAGAACCAAGCACTGACTTCGCCTTCAGAGGTCAGGTCGTCCCATTTGACTGGGGGAGGGATATATGGAGCGATGTGGATAGAAGAACTAGGGTTCAGCCCGGGTTGATGACTGCTCGTGCTAGGAAGGCTTCCTGCTTGGTCATTTACAGAAGGGTTCTGATTGCTGCTGCTCGCTCCTTGTTCAATTAGTTGTTGGGATTTTCGTCTGCGGGGAATTAGAGAGATCTCTTCGTGCTCGCTTTCTTCGGAGCTTGAACTTGAAGGTGGGGGATTTTCTTCAGGTGCACCATGGTCGTAACTTCGACCTTCATTTTCGACACAAGCACCTCGCTAGACATCCTACAGGAAAAGGAATCGAGGAGTGCTTATTAAACTATGTTCGGAGTAGTCATACAAGTATAAGTGAAATTAAAATTCATGCTAAGAGCCGATTATGAGATCGATGAGCAGGGCACCGATCATTGATTCCTCGATTCCTGCAGTGGTTGGGGGTAATTGGGTGATGAAAAGAAAGATAAAGCAGATGGAAAGACTTGAAATTGATGGATCTCTGTGTTCAGAAAGTTCGCATTAGGGGTTTAAGGAGTCAGATGACACAGGAGCCCTAATTCAGGATTGAAACGATGAAAATACGATAAAAGATTAAAAGGAAAGTATAAGAGAGTACATGTTTCTTCGTTGAGAAATGCCGGTATCGGATCTTGGAGAGTTGTTGAGGATTGAATCCTGGCACTGGTTTTGATAGGGAGTTGCAGATGTAGAAATCGTTTTTCCTTCAAAGCTTTAGAAGTTTTCGAAATGGTAAAGTTCGAAATGGCGGGGTTTCCGCCTTTTATACCGGTGAAGTCGGCGGTTGATGGCCACTCATCATTAGGGCTCGCGTAATGAGGCTCATTCTTCGAGGCAGCATTTAATGCCTTGTGGAAAAATGGGCCTGTCCCTTCAAAAGGTGGCGGCTGACGGCTTGGCTTTTTGAGTACGTTTCCGTAAACACCTTTTGGGTCACTGACCATTCAAAGTTTTTGCTTGAAGATGGTTTAATTTACACATTGAAAGATTCAGTCATTTTGGGAGATATTTTTGAATCCTGAGTCTCTCCTCGCCTTGAGCATGAATACTCAATGGACAAGGAATAATGGGGCTATCGAGCTACCCCCAACAGCCCAAGTCACGCCACGGTCGAAAGCACATGATTACCGCTTAGTCAAGCAAGCATCCTAAAGTCAAGGTTAGGGAAAGAAGGTTAGAGGGTTCTGAGCATTGCGAGCATGGTCTTGACCTACGCCGAGCAAGGTGTCGACGAGCTGGGGGCTTAACCAGCGAGCATAATTATGTTACGAGCAAGAGTTGTCGTGCTCGCCAATTCAAGAGCTGTTATTAGTTGAGGACGGTTATGTCCGGGAAAATCTCCATTTAAACCGTTGTGGTTAATGGGGAGTTAATAGGGCAGTTAATGTGCCCGCCATTAATACCACGATCACTAGTGGGCAGTTATGGGCAGTTATACTCTCCGGCAACTATAAAATCCCTGGAAAATGAAGGGGAGAGGTATGCAATTTCTACTCTCTAGCCAAAACTCTGCTGAAGTGTATACACGTTTGTTAAGTCTTGGACTAATTTACGGAGGCCTTGCAGGAGTGCCCTTGCCTAGTTCACAGATTGTTTTTCTTATTTGCAGTGTTGGGCTCAAGGATTTGTGGATACGTTGAAAGCCAGGTATCCTAATTGGACTGATCCAGTGCATCCAGAGAATTTTGGACGCATCAGTGCTTATGACACGATGTCAGTACGAAACTTATTTAATGTATGAAGGGGACAATATGCAAATGAATTGATATATGATTGAGATTTTATAAATATCAGATGAATGCAAACTACACAATTGAAAAGAAGACAAAATTCAATAAACTAAACAAAAAAATACATTTTATGATGATCCATTACAAATAAGTAAGAATATCGAAAACTTTATGTCATGATCAAATTAGAGTGACATTTTCTCTTCTTTTTTTTGTTAATTCTTTATGTAATTGAAAATTGAAATGTAATATATAAGTTATGTTGTTGAAAGAGATACATGTTTTTTTTTTGTGGTTTCAATTAAATAGTCATATGAAAATTAAGATGCAATTTTTTAAATTACATCACATCAATGAATAATACATATTTTGAAATCTCAAACTATGAGTTAAATTTGAACGATAAATACTCGTGAATATTTCAATTGAATTACATATTCTGAAATCTCAAACTGTGAGTTAAATTTGAAGGTTGAAACTCAAATAATGTTGTTTCGTAACATAGTCTATTTACTTGAGTTATGCAATGACACGTGATTAATTGTTATATGGCTAATAAACCATATTTTAGAAGGTTGAGTTATTTCAAAGGGAAATTTTGGTGCTACTCTTTTGATTCCAAGAATGTCATTGATTCTATTTGATTCTAGAATTTATTTTAAATTCCAGATAAAACATTTTTTTGTTGATTATGTCTTATGCAATGTTTATGAATAAAAACCATGGTAAGTCATTATCTAATATAAGACTCAATTTAGAAATATGTTTTTGGTTATCATCAGTTGTATGTAATTTTGTCTAGAGTTACTATGTGATATTTATAGTTGCAATAGTCGTACATGTTGAACGAAACTTATTGTATATAAAAATATTCTAAAATTTATATTATTTTTTTTTCAAATTTATAGGAATTTATATATTTAATTTTACTGTTTATTATTTTTTGTTTATTTTGTTTATATTAAAAAAAATTAATTACATATTATTTAACTTTAATTTAGTATATAATTTTATACATATGTACAATCCGTGCAACCAACATGTGTATCACTTGTTAAGAATTAAACCTTAAATTTTCACACAGTAATAGGTTCATGAATCATCATACTACATACAATAGAGCTCGGAGGCTATTTAGTCGTCGGATTGATCCTGACTGCAAGATCTAATGATCATAGTTTAGTTACGAATAACCCCCTAACAAATAATTTCTTATGAGTTGAGTTTCGATTACATCCCTCGATTCCTAATTAAAACAACTTACACTTTGATACTGCACAAATCGATATCAACGACTCACCTAATTTCAAACTTACCTCGCTCAATTTACAACTCGAAACAAGTTTGTGCGTGTGCGGGATGCATGACAGATGGGACAGTACCCACTTGAAAATGCCCGATCAACGCCTACACGTAAGTCGTAACAGTGGAAACGACAAAACGAACTACAGGGGAGGAAACAGAAAAAAACGGAAAAGTTGTGCTAGAAAGCAACAAAAAGAAAAAGTGTCAGACATAGAGAATCGTGCACTTTAAACAAAGTACAACTCCCCTCCCTCCCTTATTATTCCGTAACCGTTACTAAATGGCGTTGGCTTACACAGCTGTCGTCGCATTTTAACCGGATTTTCTTTTCTTTTTCTGTTTAAGCTACGACCGTTACGGGGCGCATGTGCGCGGGGTGAGATAGAGAGAACTTTATCACGTGGGGGAGAGAGAAGACCCGGTTAAAGGGACACGTGCGCCTTGTATCCTCTGCTGCGGCAGTCGATTTCCTCCGGGGGGGAACCTGTCAATTAACTAATCTAGTTGTTATCCATATCCAGACTATCCATTGAACACTTCAAGGCTATTAAAGTAATTTCAAGGCATCTATATGTGATTCACAAATCACAATCTTCTTGAGATCGTAGTACTGTCGTATTGTACGGTGGAATTAGCCCATCATCTCACGTGACCGGAACTATCCAGGTGGTTTCTTCTATGCCAATTTGCACGAATTAAATAGCTCCCTACTTTAATAGTGGATATGCTTTGATCTTATTGTGGTCTGCTCCAATCATTTAGCAACACGTAGTTCGTTTTAATTTAGCTCAATATACCAATCATCTCCTATTAATTCTAAAAAATTTAAATCGAATCAAACCATTCTGTTTGGTTTAGTTTGGTTTTGTGGTCTATATTTTTTAAAAAAAGCGACTTAACCAATATTAAAAATACTATTTTAATTTAGAATTAAAATTAAAATTAAAAAATAACCTACTGATATGCACGACCTAAATCGGGTCACGAGCAAGGTACGAGCTAGCATCACGTACCAATCACGAGCATAATCAATCTGGGTCCCACTAACCTAGTGGGCAAAGTAATAGAGGCATCAAACAGCGAGCAGTGCAGCTCCCGTCCAAACTTGGCCGGGCACATGCCTTGCCTGTCCGACCAGGGGCCATGCTCGGGGACCACGCTCACACCGGGCAAAGAATCAGATTCATCTCGCCCAAACCTGGTCGAGCACCGGCCTGGCCTGCCCGACCAGGGGCCACCCCTCGGATCTACACATACCTCAGAGCAGTACATATCAAATAGCCGGGTAGAGACTTGCTCGCCCGGGCACGTATCGGGTAGGAAGTACCGGAAGCTTGTTCTCCAAGACAAGTCAAAGGTTTCCATATTCAAGCAGGAAACTTGCCTTATCTGCTTCTATATTTACGCGGTCAGCCGCTCATCATGCCTAAAATCAAGGGATTCTCTCCCTGATTGGTTAGGTAACTAAGGAAACCGAATTCCACACGGATTCTAGGTCATTTAGGGCCTATAAATACCACTCCATAATCACAAATAAGGTACACACACTTTCTTGAGCCTCGACACTCTGTCAAATTGCTTTTTGATTATCACCTACGATACTTACTCTCACGCCGGAGGGGTTTCGCGAGGCCCTGCCTTGCACTTCCACTTAGGTCTTTTGTGTTCTTAGCCAGGTTCAAGGAAGCAGATTCAAGCCCAGATATTCAACCCAACACACGGACGACCCAAACTGTGATTTTGCCACATCAGTTTGGTTCCGTTGCTGGGAACAAAGTTTCAACATTTTCTTCAAGTTTTTCCGGTGTAAGTTTCCAGAAATCCTCGTGTTGCAATGGCCGGTAAGGGTAGTAAGCATCATGCCACCGTCAGCAACCACCAGGCCAGGAGCCATCAGACTGGAAACAATAACCCACCAATGCTGGTTGATTTGCCACCAAGGGTACAAACGAGAAATCAGAAGGTAGCGGCTTGGCACGCAACCCATGGCAATGATGTGCCATATGTTGAGGAGCAGCTGTCCCAGCATGCCAGCCAAAGCCATGCCAGCCAACGCGATGCCAGACATGTTATCAATGAGAAGCGCGATGCTCGCGCAATAGATCTCCGAACGCAGCTAAATAACCAGCGGGAGAATGGCCAAGATAGCCACGTGAGTTTTCCCGGGCAAAATCCCGATCAGCAAGCTTCTGTTCTGAGAAAAATGCAGCCATCAAAGCAGAGGTCGAAAAACTTCTAAAAACGGATATCATCGAAGAGATCCAGTACCCGACCTGGATGGCAAACATGGTAATGGTTAAGAAGGCCAATGACAAGTGGCGGATGTGTGTCGACTTCACGGGCCTCAACAAAGCCTGCCCGAAAGACTGCTATCCGCTGCCCCGCATAGATGTGCTCGTAGACTCCATAGCCGGGTTCGAAATGCGAAGCTTCCTGGATGCGTACTCAGGGTACCACCAAGTCAAGATGAATGAGCAAGACAAGGCCAAGACAGCTTTCCAAGCAGCGGGGGGCCTTTACTATTATAAGATGATGCCCTTTGGGCTGAAGAATGCAGGGGCTACCTACCAACGCATGGTCAACAAAGTCTTTGGCTCTCAGCTCGGCAAAAACATGGAGGCGTACATAGATGACATGGTCATCAAAACAAAAGGTTGCGACCATACTCTTGACATGGCAGAAACGTTTACCAATCTGCGCGAACATAACATGAAGCTAAACCCGAGCAAGTGCGTCTTCGGGGTCCTAGTAGGAAGGTTCCTCGGGTTCATGGTTAACCAGCGCGGGATAGAGGCAAACCCGGAGAAGATCCAGACACTACTCGACATGGAGCAACCTTACTGTATCAAGCACATCCAACAGCTAAACGAGCAGAGTCATCGCCCTTGGTCGCTTCATCTCCCGATCAGCGGAAAAATGCCTCCCTTTCTTCAAGGTCCTGCGCGGCAACAAGGATTTCGAGTGGAATGCAGATTGTGCCAAAGCCCTCGAGCAGCTCAGGGAATAACTTGGCAAACCACCTTTCCTCAGCAGCCCCGTGCCCGGTGAGCCTTTATATTAGTTTGACCTGTGCCGTGGTCGCTGCTTTAGTTGTGAGGAGCTAGACATTCAAAAACCTGTGTACTATGTATCAAAGGCCTTCAGTCCTGTTGAGGGTCGCTATTTTAATGTAGAAAAATTAGCTTACTCGCTTGTCATAGCTGCCCGAAAATTAAGGGCTTATTTTTCTGCACATGTTATCATAGTATACACAGACGCACCACTGCGCAAAGTCCTTTACAAGCCAGATTCATCGGACAGACTGCTCAACTGGTCAATCAAGCTCACAGAGTTCCACATAGACTACTTGCCCAGGCGAGCAATCAAGGCTCAAACCTTGGCCGATTTCCTTGTAGAAACAAGCTTCACCCACCAAGAAGAACCTGAGGCCCGGCACGATTCCGGCACAAGCAATGCCACAACCTCACAAATCGTTGGGATCTTTATGTGGATGGAGCAGCGAGCAAAGTCTGGAGCGGAGCTGGCATCCTTCTCATAGCTCCCGACGAGATCACAGAGTTCCAGCCTACACTTCAATTCAAATTCCCCGCCTCAAATAACGTTGCCGAGTATGAAGCAATGATCGCCGGTCTTGAGCTCGCGGCTGACATTGGCGTAGAAGCGGTCACAGTGTACTCGGATTCACAACTAGTAGTGAATCAAGTCCAGGGGGAATACATGGTGCATCACCCTTCCCTGGTCAAATACTGTGAGCTTGTCAAAGAAATCTTGATGAATTTCAAGTTCTGGGAAATCGTCAGGATTGATCGCGCCGACAATATATGAGCAGATTACTTGTCCAAGATCGCTGAGGCAAACCTAGCACTGTTAAATACCTTAGTAATGATTGAGCATCTGGAAACTCCAGCCATTAATAGGCTAGTAGTCATGGAGATTGAGCCAGCGACCTGAAGTTGGATTGATGACTACAAGGACTATATCGAACAAGGAGTCCTCCCAGCGGACAAAGTTAAAGCCACCATAGTCAGAAGTCAAGCTTGCCGATACTCGATAGTCGGGGGAATCCTGTATAAGCGATCTAAGGTCAGACCTATGCTTCGTTGCGTTCCCCCGGAGCTAACTGAAGGGGTTTTATATGAGGTATATGAAGGGGAATGTGGCGGTCACCCGGGCACTCGAGCTCTAGCAGAGAGGGTTCTGTGTGCAGGATACTATTGGATTACACTCAGAAGAGACATTGAAAAATATGTCCGAGAATGTGACAAGTGCCAACGATACGCGGACATACCAAGGCTCCCATCCACTGTGCAAACTCCAATCGTTGCGGCCTGGCCCTTCGACATGTGAGGAATCGACTTGATCGGCCCATTCCCGCTAGCTCAATGCAAGTACATGTATGCAGTGGTCACCATAGAATACTTTACAAAGTGGATCGAAGCAAAGCCCTTGGCTAAAATTTCGGAGGCAAATGTCATCAAGTTTGTCCACGATCAAGTATGGTGCAGGTTCGGACTGCCCCGAGCAATTATCTCCGATCACGGCACCCAATTCTCGGACAAATTCACAGCTGAGTGTGCTCGCCTAGGCGTCAAACATTGACAATCATCCGTCGCTTACCCTCAGGGCAACGGTCAAGCAGAGGTCGTGAACAAACAAGTATTGCATGCACTAAAAAGAAACCTGGAGGGGCGAGCTGGAAAATGGGCAGAGGAGTTGCAGTTAGCCTTGTGGGCGGTCAGAACCACTGTCCGAGGACCAACCGGGGAAACTCCGTTTGCGCTTACCTATGGATCTAAGGCAATGATCCCGGTAGAAATGGCCTTGCCTAGCTATCGAGTTTCCCATTACAACGAGCAAAACAATCAGCTTGCCCGCGCAATAGACCTTGAAAATGGAAGGAGTTACAATCAAAGATCGAAAATAGTGGCACACAGGCCAAACAAAGCTAATGCTCCTAGACTAAGCCTGTTGGGGAGAGGGAGGAAGTTCTTTAGCGCTGGCCCGATATTGCATCTCATATCGAGGTTCAGCTTCTTTCGAGCGGCCTCGTCTTGGCTTGGCTTTGGCCGCAATTCGCTTGAATACGCTTCGCTTTCTTTAAAGCTTCATCTTGGACTCAAGCTTTGGATTAGCGAGCATACATTCACTTCATCAATAGTTGGTGGAACCCAAGGTTCTCGCCCAGCCTCAGCGTCGCTCTTCGCCAAGGCGGCCAATTCCTCTTTGTTGTAAGGAACCAGAGCATGGAAGGGGCGAGCAACTTCGGCATAAGAGGTCGGCACGGCCCATTCGGCCATCGTCATCCACAGCTCCATAGGCGGGCATCCTCAGTATGTGATTGGTGCCATGGGCGAAATAGGGCACGATGGCCGCGTCCACACCATCTTCGAAGGCCGGGGATTTTTTATACTTCTCCACTGCGGACTCCTCGACATTTCCCCGGCTCTTCCACCAACTTGGTCGCCCAGCGGCTTGCATTTTCGAGGAATCCGTTCATTGCGGTTCTCCCTACGTTTGGTGGCCATGCGGCAGGCGTCTTCCCACCTCCCGAGATCGGCTGGTCGCCTTCATCGGCCCGCAACTCTTTTTCTCGGCAACGGAGTCTTTGTTTTGAAGCGGCCAACTTCAAGTTGCGTTCAAGCATCTTGGCTTCTTTCTTTTTTTAGCCGCCCGTTGTTGTCTCGGTTGGTCGGCCGGAGCGGCCTGCTTCAACCTACTCTTTCGGAAGGGCCTCCGGCTCACTTGTACTTTCGTATACATCTTTTGCGAGCATCTTTTTCCTCATTATACCGATCATAGAGATTGGTACATGTGGAGGCGATCTGCAAATAGAGGACAAATAGTCAGAACGAGAAATAAGGAAGAAAAAGAAAGGCAAACTACGGGCAAATACGTTACCTCGCTCAGACAGAGCCCCACATTTTCGACCAAGACGTGGCCCGTAGTATCTCGGTCCCGGGCAAGGTCATCGTGTATGGCCCTTTCTATAATTCCTTTGCCCACCAGGCCCCTCGGGCTCCCGCGGGCGTGCAAATCGATGCCTCCCAGTAAGGGGGCATCCCCAGAGATTTCTTTCACCAACGCGTGGGCAGCGCTGGTCGTGGAGGGCATCTGGAAACCGGTCTGCTTCCAAGTTGGAACCTCGCCTTGAGTGGGGGCAGAGAAGACAGGATCAGGGCTCGAGCCCCGACGGCTGACATCCCGAGCAGGAGGAGGAGTAGTGTTCTTCTTTCTTTTCCCCGTGGCCTTGGCATCTTTCGCAGCGGGCACCACGGGGATGTTGGCAGCTGGTGGTTTGGCAGCCTTGTCGGTAATGACCACGGGGGCCTCTTTTTATGTGCTGACGACAACTTTCGGCGCCAGCACTTTCTTGACCGGACTTGCGGCCCTGCCCAAGGCCGGTGTCTTCTTAGCAGGAGGACAAAAGGGCACCTTAGGCAAGGCCACGGGCTCATTGGCCTTCAGATCGGCTGCCCGCTGGTCAGCCTGCTTCTTCCTCAGCCACAGCACCGCCAAGTTTTTCATCCCTGAAACAAGACAAAGTAAAACGGGATTAGTAATGCCACGAATAAGAGGGTGATTAAAGCAGAGAGGGGAGCATGTTCATAGTTAGCAGGCAACCATCCCGGTCCTCATAAACTGGCCAGCAGTCTGCACCTGGACCTAGCCGTTGGCATTCCACGCATTCACGCTTGAACATCTGGCCGTGACAATCACCTCTGTACGGATGCGGGCTTTCAGGAACGTGCAGTTAATAGGGGCTCCACCTCGGGGACTTCTACCCGCATCATCCCAGCCAGGCATAGGTTGCGCGGATTACATACCAACTCTTTCCAATCGAGCATAAATCGCTGGCCGACGCGCTTCTCAGTCTCTTCAATAACCCCTACAGCAACCTTCAACGCCGCCGCAATCGCACCCGAGCTGAAGTCTTGCTTGGAGACCTTGGGGATTTTTATTTCGTTAGTAGCCGTGGGCGCAAACGGCCAGCCAACCTGAATTCGATGAAGAGGATCCTCCGGTCCCAGGCCTCAACCTTCCCAGGGACATCGGCCAACAGCCTCAAAAAGTTGGAGTTGGACCTCACTCCAATCCTCCCACCTGTACTCGGGGCGAAGATAAACATCTTTCGGAGTAAATACATATCTGGCTCGAACTCCAGCAGACGACACGCCACCGTGAAGGCCGTGATTCCCCGGACAGTGTTCAGCATCAGGTCACAAGGCACAGCTCTGGTCTCGTGCAAAAAGTCCAAAAGGAAGGGCTCCAACGGAAGACGTAATCCTACACGGAAGAAGTCGGCAAAAAATAGGAGCTCGTTCCCCTGCACGTGGGAAAGTTCCACTCCGTTGGGCACATCCATCTTGCTTGCCCGGTAATAGGCGGGGTCAACTCCAAGAGAGGTAAGCCATGCGGTCACCTTGTCCGCCGTATCCGGCTCTCATCTGCATTCACGTACCAGTCGGGCTCTTCCTCTTCCTCCACAACTTCATCAAGTGCGACCTCCACTTGAGAGCCGCCGACCATTGTGTAGCAGCGAGCAAGGGGGATGTTATGCCAGTCATCTGCATCATCCTCAAGTGTGGCTTCCACCTGAGTACGGTCTGTCCTTTTTGGGCGCTGGGCAAGAGGCATGTTATCCGCCTCGTCAGCATCTGAAGCCTCTCCGGCCACCTCTCCTTGCTTGGCCCTAACTTGCTCGGCCGTACTTTCAACATTGGCGGCCTGTTGTTCAGGACCCTACCCGCCAGCATAGCCTCCAGTAACACTCGCCTCTCCAGAGGCTTCCCCGTTGGAAGAATCAACTATTGGGGCGGCCACGCGCCTAGGGACCGTCGGCCGGCCACGGATCTCGCTCCCTCATCAGACTCATAGTCAACAGGAGGGGTTTTCTCGCTGCTCAAAGAGTCGTTCTTCCCGCCGTAGCTGAAGGCCTCACGGTCATTCTCCGAGATATCAGACATCTATAAAGAGATCGAGGAAGGAGAGTCAATGTTCTACCCGGGTAACCGACAAAGCAAAATGGGAAAAATCCTAAGTGTAGGTATACCAAAGGGGCCATGCCCGCCTAGCGAGCAAGACCACATGGTCTTTTCCTCGATCTCTACCTAAGGGCCAGTTCTAATCTAAACCCTACCAGAAGTACACGAAGGCGAAGGGATTAAACCTAGAAATCTTTGTTCTAATCGGAAAAGCAAGAAGCATATCAGAAAAGGGGCAAGAGACTTACCATTCTGGGGGGTTGAAGCGATTCTCTGTGAACAGTTGGTGTTGAAATTGAACCAACGTAAAGATTGTTGGCACCAGGAGCGAATGAGCGGTGGAAATGGCTGAGCAAGGTCACTGAAATCTGGAATGCACAGAGCAACGACAACAAGAACTCTCCAGAAAATCTTTTTTCTAAAAACTCAAAAGTGGTAAAAGAGGAAAGAAGGAGAAGGGTCCGCCTTTTATAGGCCAAGGTTCACGTCTTTAGAGGGAAAAGAAGGAGGCCGAAACGGCGTCTGGAAGGATGGCCCATTAAATGCGCCGCTTCATGGTCCGTGTCCCCATCAAATCACCTAAGCCTTTGACGACACACGCGCCCTTTCATCCACGTGCCCGGTAAAGCCTCAGCAGCAAGCTTCCTCAGTACGCTCCAGCTGTTTCCCATTGAACACCAGAACCTTCCTCAAGTCCACTCTCTCAATCCTCTCTCTTTCTCAAAAATCACAAGTGTTGGGACCCATACGAGCATCATCCAGCATGTACGCTCTCCGCTCCTAGCATGAATGCTCGCCAGACAAGGAGCTAGGGGCCACTGATATGCCCGGCCCAAACCGGGTCATGAGCAAGGCACGAGCTAGCATCACGTGCCAATCACGAGCATAATCAATCTGGGTCCTACCAACCTAGCGGGCAAAGTAATAGAGGCATCAAGCAGCGAGCAGTGCAGCTCCCGTCCAAACCTGGCTGGGCACAGGCCTTGCCTATCCGACCAGGGGCCATGCTCGGGGACCACGCTCACACTGGGCAAAGAATCAGATTCATCTCGCCCAAACCTAGTCGAGCACCGGCCTGGCCTGCCCGACCAGGGGCCACCCCTCGGATCTACACAGACCTCAGAGCAGTACATATCAAATAGCCTGGGCAGAGCCTTGCTCGCCTGGGCACGTATCGGGCAAGAAGTACCGGAAGCTTGTTCTCCAAGACAAGTCAAAGGTTTCCATATTCAAGCAGGAAACTTGCCTTATCTGCTTCTATATTTACGCAGCCAGTCGTTTATCATGCCTAAAATCTAGGGATTCTCTCCCTGATTGGTTAGGTAACTAAGGAAACCGAATCCCACACGGATTCTAGGTCATTTGGGGCCTATAAATACCCCTCCATAATCACAAATAAGGTACACACACTTTCTTGAGCCTCGGCACTCTGTCAAATTGCTTTTTGACTATCACCTACGATACATACTCTCATGCCGGATGGGTTTCGCGAGGCCATGCCTTGCACTTCCACTCAGGTCTTTTGTGTTCTTAGCCAGGTTCAACGAAGCAGATTCAAGCCCAGATATTCAATCCAACACACGGACGGCTCAAGATGTGATTTTGCCACATCACCTACTAAAAATAAATTATTATAAATAAAATAATACAAATTCTAAAATAAACAAAAACAATAGAAGAAATAGTAGTTCTTCAACAATAAAGATTTTGTTTGTCTGTGTGTGTGTGTGTGTGTATTATATGCCTAAATTAAGAGTCTAGATTATGCATATCAGATGATCCAAAGATTAATAGTAGTTAACAAATGTTATATAATATATATTACATAATAAATAAATAAAAATATATAGGTTGGTTTGGTTTGATACCAAAAACCGTGAACCGAACCAAGCAGTTTCCAATTTTTGAAACTGTAACCGAACTGTATTCGACCAAAACCCAACCAAATCGACTGATTTGATTTGATTCGGTTCCATGGTTTCGATATACACCCCTACTAGTTGGGTTACTTAAAATAGTCTTTACATTTATATATATGTATAATTCTTATTTTCATTACTGTATTCTCGTAAGCTCGCTCTACATAAATTTTTCACGCTTTAATGACGGTACTTTACCGAAGTGTCAATTTGGTCAATAAATTATCAATTTACGTCGCTCAATTTGTAGGTGGCGTCGCTAGCATCGTTTAGTTGACAACCCTAGAAAAGACATCGTTGCCTCTGTCCAAATATACCTAGTTTTGAAACCTTATTCGCCAGATTTGAAATCGCCCAATTATATAACTCACCAAAACTCAATCTACCCTTGTAAATGGCCATGGCTGTCATCTGTAATTGATGCATCTTGTTGGGAAGCATTTGAAGGCGGGAGTTTGAGTTCCATTAATCATTCAAAATTAATAGAAAAATTTGCATCGAAGGAACGAAGTCATAAATGGGAGAGAGATCTTAATTTGGGAAAATGGTAATTGGTACAACGGGCACTAGAAAACGAAGTTCCCAAAGGTCACAGTGATGTGCCCGGCCCAAACCCGGTCACGAGCTAAGCACGAGCAATCATCACGTTCTAGTCGCGAGCTCGATTAACAGGGGGCTTACCAGCCTAGCGGGCAGAGTTGGCGCAGTACCCGAGTAGAGAACCAGATATATAATGTCCAAGCCTTACCGAGCACATGCCTTGCCTGCCCGACCAGGGGGCTCTGCATGGGAATTGCACTTATCATCATCAGACTTGCATCATGCAGCTAGGCAGAGCCGGGAAGAGCTATGTTTGTCCGGGTAAACATCGAACAAGGAATCTCAGAGACTTGCTCTCCAAGACAGGTCGAAGGTTTCCTTATCCGATCAGAGCACTTGCCATATCTACTCCAGCATTCTCATTGCTAGCCGCCTATCATGCCTATAATTTAGGAGTTTCCTTCTAAACATACTAGGTAACTATGGAAGTGGATCCTAGACGAATTTTATGTCATTAGGAGCATATGAATACCCCTCCACAAACCCTAAACAAGGTGCAAACTCTTTACAACTTCAACCCTCTGTCAAAATGTCTTTTGACTCTCACATGATACTTACTCTCACACCGGAGTGGTTTCACGAGTCCAAGCCTTGCACTCCAACTAAGGTGTTTTTCGTGTTCTTAGGCAGGTTATGAAGAGATCCAGTCCAGACAATCTAGCCCAGATATCATGTGCATCAATCGGACGACACAAGGCTGAAGTTTTTGCCACATCACACAGTGTATTCACATGATTGGATTGTAGTTGCTATATCGGTAGCTGGAGCAAAGAGAAAAAAACCCTTTACCTTATCACTGGAAAATTTTAGACGAAACTTTTTACACAGGGACTAATAACATCAATGAAGCAATGAAGGAAGACAAGATACGGTTTGGTCACAAACTGTCGACTCTATTGTTGGATGAGAACAACGGCGATAGGTTTTTTATGGCAGCAGCTGCAATTAGTCGGTCATCGGTGGATACGTCCAGAGGGAGCTTGACGGAGAAGACTTCCACGGATATGTATATGGGAGTCAGATGGGAAAGCATGGGATATTACTTGTGATATTATCAATTATATGGATTGTGGAGGCTTCAATCTTATCAATATATATATATATATATATATATATATATATATATATATATATATATATATATATATATATATATATATATATATATATAAAGACAGAAACAATTAGCATAGCCAAATATAAAAAGATCCCGACAAAATGCACTTGCCAAAAATAGATCCTATTTGTTGGCTGAAAATCTTGAAATATGAAGAGATTTGGTATTGACTGCACATGTTTCTAGATACATTAACCTTTGAGAATGGAAGCTGAAACATTTTTTGGACAGACTAAAATCATTTCCATTTATATATCTATATATGCCTCTTGGATGCATATATTTACATCTCTCACTGTCTCCCTCTGTCCCCCTCCCCCTCTCCATATAGTTTCAAAGAATATAAGTTAACATGTCTATTCACCAGCTGAAACAATCTTCCATTAATTTGTTAGTTGGAGTATCAAATTCATAGCTGTTTTCCTTAATTTTCCTTTTCTTATTCATTTGCTTTTGTATAGTTTAATTGTAAAAATATATGTCGTGCGTTTAATGCACCAGTGTAAAAACTAGTTATTTATTAATGCCTTTGTATATGTTTCTTGTTATTAATTTCTCAAGACTTTTGTAAAACGATTAATATCATTCATGAGATTATCCATGTCATCATGTGTTGAGATTTTGAGAGAATTTTAGTCTATTTGACAATTTTGGTCCAGCATAATGGACATAACTAACTTGAATGACCTTATTGATTGCCTAATCTAAGTATAGTGATTACACTATTACAGTGTGAGAAAAATTTGTAAAGTGCGATTAATAGACTTTTTGGAATAGCATGGTGACCAAATTGAGAATTAAACAATCTTACTTTGAAAACTAGTTGGCCTAGAGTGCTCCAGTTAAACCCTAAACATGTGTAGATAACAAATCATTTGTTGTATGGTTCTTTACGGTCGTGAATTCAAGTGGCCTATACTTTTTTGCAAGATTTAAGATTTATTTTTATGAAATATTTTAAAACTTTTATTTTTATTTCTCACCTACTTTATTTGCCCATTACCTACCCTTTATCTTTTTTACTTTTCTTCGATTATTACAAAATAAAAATAAAAAGTTTAAAAACTAACTTAAAAAATCCTCATTGGGTAAAACACACCGTTAGAGATTTTTGTTTTTTAACTTCGATATTTTTTTTATCGTTGTTCCCATTAATTTCACTATGTCGCTCTGTTAGTTTTCCTTTTCAATTATTAAGAATTGAAAATTTAAAGTCCAAAAATAATGACCTTAAAAATTTCCATACCAAACACACACTAATTAAATATCAACTGATAACTTTTGCTTCATAAGATGCACACAATAGATATGCAATGGATGATTTCCTTATCATTGCAATATGTCAAGATAAAGTGATAAACATAGTAGATATGCAATGGCAAACATGTTGAGGTAGATTTGAAAGTCCGGAAATCACTGTTATATAATTTGTTAGAAAGATTTAGGCATAAAAAATGTATAAGTAAATATATATAACATTGAAGATAAAAGTTTCAGTGAGTAGATTGATCTAATTAAATATCAATTGATAACTTTTGCTTCATAAGATGCACACTTACAATTCCATGAGCAGGCAATCCTATGAGTTAAGAAGTGAATAAGCAAGAACGAGAAACAAAGACTGAATATAGAAAACTTATTTTGTATTTATAATTTAGCAGAGGTTCATAAAATGATGAACATGCTTATGACATCAACCTAGACTCTCTAACCTAGACAAGCCTCTCATTGATCATGGAAGAGAAACAGGGACAGACATATACCAATTCCATCTCTTAGGTACTTCCATGTGTCCTAGTGAATAGGAGATGGTAATGCCGATGGGATGGTGAAATGAGAAAATAATATTATATGTTGTTTGATTAACTAGTAATTGAATAACTGAGTGCAAATCACTCGACCTTGTGACTACTCAACATCACATAACCTACAACACTTTTACAATGCAGTACAAGTCTATTGGTATGAATGTGATTGGGATTAGCAGCGTTAAAGCTTCTTCTGGACTTCTTCATGTAGCTTGTCTTCAATATCACTATGGTGTGCTTAATCTCTTTCAATAGATAAGTAGTCTATGCACCGAAGAGACCAAGTATTTCAAAGGAAGAAAGAACTCAAATCAAGAAATGAGTTCTTAACTAAGCACAACTTCTTCAGCCTTGTGAATTCTGGTTGTTCTCTCTTACATAAGTGTTCAATGAATTTTTTATGAACGCACGAACACTTGTCTTCTTTTTACACAACTATGACTACAACTATTTGCACGGTTGTTTACACACTTGTGTTTTTCTCTTGTTGTTGTGTTGTTGTTCACACACACTTGAAGAAGTGATGAGAGGTTCCTTTTATAGAGTGAGGAAGGAATAGATCCGTTGAGATACTGGATAATTTTCTAATTGTTGGAGTGCCATCTTGAATGCATTTGGATGCATTGCTTGTACCATTGGTTAGAAGATTACATGAAGATATTTTGTCTTGAATGTGTTTGAAGTTCAGTCTGTTTGATTTGACATGACGTTCATGCCTAAGATAGTGAGAAGTGTTATGTGAAAGATCTTGTTAAAATATGTCTTGAAGATCGTGATGGATAAACATGACGGCACATGCATCAATGGGAATCTTCTGAGTTGTCATGAAGATCTGTTGGTTCTTGCCTGTTCAGTAAATATTTGTAGCAGTAGTCTTAAAGCACAACAAATATATGAGATATCTGCTTCATTTGATTATGCTGAAGTTGAGTTTTTTTGAACGAGATAGTAGTTACACTAATCCACTATTGAGTAATGGTGTCATCATCAGGTAGGACAAAGACTGGTATATGTACAGACATTGACTTAATCTTATACCAATAGCAAGTTTAATGAGTTGTCACACTAACCGATACGTAGCCCGTTTAGCCACTTTCGAAACATGCTGCTATAATGGGATCAAACAAATCACTGTGTTTGAAATATGCAAGTAATATAACATATATGATGTACATGCATATTTCTAACAGAAATGTACAAGAATCAAATAAATATAAGTTTAATTTTATTTTCAATGGAACATATATATGATTGGTTGACCTTCCAAACAAAAAGAAATTCAAACTATTTTAGGGCAATGGGAAAAATAAAGAAGTTGCATCTTATTCTTACTATAATAACCTTTGGGGCTTTTGGGGAATCAAAAGATTTGTGTTCGTTCCGTTCACATCTGATGGTGTCGTTTTCAGCACCAAGGATATATCCGAAAATCAGATTGATAATCTTGAGACATGAATCTATCGACTGGATCGGTACCTGAAATATAAAAGCAGACATTATCTGAGCAGGGGGGATGACCTTGCAAATCCCCTCCAGTATGAGAGTTACTACCCGATGAGTACGAGAAATAATAAGAGAATTGAGTTTGACAACGTAAGGGAGTAAAAGAGAGTGTGTACCTTTATGTGAATCGGCCAGAGCCTTTTATATGTGTTGTACGGAATATAGATCGTTACGCCACGGGCCTTCGAGAAAGTGAATCTGATATAATGAGGAGACAAAAAGAACATGCAATATAGATTAGGTGGCAATAATAAGCAAGTTGAACTTGAATGTGATGTGGCCCACTTGGAGCGGACTAAGAATATGTTATGACCCGTCTATAGTGGTCGGACAATTATATTGGCTCTTGGCCCGCTAGCAGCGGTGTTGGTCCACAATTATGCTCAAATATGTTAGAGGGGGGGGGGGGTGAATAGCCTATGATGCCATTTTAAAAACTTTTCTTTTGGATACATTTAAAACGTAGATTTAGTGGCATCTGCAGTGCGGTAGAGGCTAACGGTAGACTTGCTCTAAGCAGAAGTATCAACTCTGCCGGTAAACTGTCAGTTAAATCAAAAGCCAGTTATAAAGAATCTAAGCAGCGGAAAATAAAGAGGCTTTAGATTTGGAGAAGTCTTAAGTGTCTGTACACGAATATATGATCAGAACAACATCACACTTAATACTTCTTTCAAATGCAAATTTAGGAAATCAATTAAAGAATAACTTTTCTAAAGATAAATCAATTTGTAAAAGCTTATAGATATATAAAGACTGAGGGATAAAGTATTTGTAAGAACATATGATTTTATTCAAAAATAAACATCAACCTAAATATTCTATGTACAGTTTATGTCTTCGTCCTCCCAAGCCTTAATCCTTACTTAATTATCCATAAATGAATTATTAAGCAACAAGGGCAATAGGATACCAAAATGAGAAACTGTTATGAGAAGAGAATTTTCAAGGTCGTTCAGATAAAAAATATCTGAACGATTGAGTGCAGTGCATTCGGCCTTCCATGATGAATGATTATTGCACAATCAACATCATCTGTATTGGAATACAAATATGAAGATATGAATGCAATATCTACAGACAGCTCTTCATTTACTTTAGACATTATCTAACATCAATCTTCAGATCGATCTAAGATCTTGATCTCTGTCTTATGAAGTTTCTGATCTATCTCTTTTCTTCTCCAAGCTTTTCTTCCTAGCAATCCACAGAGAGTGTCTTGCTAAGATCTGGATGGATTCACTGCAATATTCTGTAGAGATCTGAGATGCGTTGGTGATGACGATCTCGTTGTAGATCTCTCTATTTCTTTGAAGCTCTTGAGTGAGTCCTTGTTTTCGACTTCGCTCAGTGTGTATCTTGGCTATGTGTATGTCCTCACTCTTGTTGTCTTGGGGAAGAGAAATGATTTATATAGACTGGAGTCAATGTGATCGTTGAGATGAAGATTTGATGTTTCTATCCGTTTAGAAACATAGTTGTTGAAGTCTATCAAATTGAGATTTTTGTCAATAAGATCTTTGACTATTTGGGGAAAAGATTTAGTCCTGTAGATCATGGAACTTGTTGTCTGTCAGACTGTGTTGATAAGTCTCTGAAAAGTAGGTCTGATGTCTGATGCACTGTCAGGTGGTCTGTTCAATAAAGTAGTTTCTTTTGACTTTATCAGACAACGTGAGTGAGAGAAAGTCTTGTAGCTTTAACTATGTCAGGCTTTCTGAGGCTTGAACATATTTGTATTGATTTGAACTACTTTAGTCTTTTCTCTGTAGCACGTGCAGAATTAGGTCTGCCGGTAGGATGTTCGGGCCAGTGGAGTAGGTCATCTGTTTCAGGAGAACTGATGTCTGCTGGTGCGAACAGTCAACTTGTAGCATGTCTTCCGGTGGTGAGTCTTCAAGATGTTTTGATCTTCTTATGACAAGTCTGCTGGTGACTAGTCTGCTGAAGACTTTTGACATTACTGCAAGTCTGCCGGTGCTTAGTGCATATGAATTGCTGGTCTGTTTGATCATCATGTAGGAAGGTAGGACTTGATCAGGTTGCACCTAATCTAAGACCTATGTGATGCCACACAAGTTACCACGCTAACCGGTACGCAGACCTTTTAGCCACTCGTGATGACTCATTTGTAATGGGAACAAGCAAATCAACATATATAGAATATGCAAGGTGATAAGTAAATTATCAAGAAGCATATTCCAACAATCTCCTCCTATTTGCTTGGAACAATTACAAAATGACATATACAAAGCATTAAAGCATTTATCAAGATATAGTAATAACATGCCCACAATGAATAATCATTTTATCACAAGACATGTCCTATGTTGATAATTACATAAGCGATGGCTTTTGTATAGTCTACTATTGCTATTACAGACTCGATAAATCAAAGTACTGAACAGGTAAAACAATAGTAAAAACAATTTAGATCACTTAGTATTTTTGAAAGAGGTTTGAACAGGATCTAAAAGGTTTTAGGGTTCTTACTTGCACATAGATTTTTATGAACTGAAGGAATATTTTGGCAAGCAAGAGTAGCAAATCCTTAAGTAAGTATATGTTTTTTGAAGGTAGTTCAATAAGGATTGCTTGTGATACCAATTTTTTTGTAAAAATTTTATGGTTCTGTTGAAAGTAAATGATCTTTGTTGAATGTAAGACTCAACAGAGAGTTTTGTTTTCGAGCAAAATTTTTCAACAGAAGTGCCACAAAGGCTGAGCATGATTCACTAATAATCAACTTAGGGTGAATTTTTCACATTATGTGTGTCTTCCTTTGAACAAAGGAGATTGAGGTCAAAACCCTTGTTTTAGTTTATGAACATCTTTAGTTCATGAACTCTCCTCCTAAGAAGATGCATTTGGATAAGTTTATATATTTCCTTCTGAACTAAAGGTTTTCTCATGACTTGAAATATGTTAAACACTTCTCCTCCTAAGGAATAACTTCTCCTCCTTATTTTCTCCTCACTAAAGAATTTAGATATGCCAAAGCATTGCTCAGATATATGTCATAACACTTATATGTCATAACACTTCTCCTCCTTAATGGTTGCAAGCATAAGCATAAACAAGTGATATCAAGGAAGAACAGAAAGAGAAGGAAGAGAAAAACAGTAGGCAAAGAAGATGTTTAATAAATTTTGAGAAATGAAGGAGTACAAGTAAACAATCATAAAAAGTACAACCTAGTTGGAATCCCCGAAACTACCATTACTCGAGTCTAAAGTATATTCTCTATTTTGATCAGAGAAGCTTCGATTGCTGAATAACTCTTGAGTTATCAGCAGATCTCCAGTGATGGGAAGGCGTTCATCTTCATGGACTGTTGAGAGAATGGTCTGAAAGGAGCAAAGAAAATGACTGATAATTCTAGCGTATTTTCTAATGCAGAGTCCATTTGTCTGTCTTCGTAGGATAGATTGGCGTATGAGAGAGAAGACGACTTCAGACCAGTTGATGGTATGAGAATCTAGAACAGCAATGGTGAAGTTCCGAAGTCTTCTGGTGTCATTCCCTGAGCCTGCTTCATGAAATAGAAGACATCGACTCAGAATTTCACCAATACAATACATGTCTAAGGGATAATTTTTAATATCCCATGTACTGTAGTCATCCTGAGAAGTGTAGCCAGTTCGTAAAATCCATGATTCATTGAGGATCGAATCATTGAGAGTGCTGGGTCCATTAGAGGGAAGATGGAATACGCGAGACAGACTCTCGGCACTGAGGACGACATCGGTACCTCGAATGTGACCAAAGAAGTGGTTACCATCTCTCGTCATTATCATCCTGGAGTAAAATTCATCAACCAGCTTGAGGCTGTAGAATTTTTCACGAAATGAAAAGAGTGAGACTAGTCCAGAGCTGTGGTGAAAATCGATAATCTTTCCTCCAACAGTGTTGTCGATGAGGAATTGTTCTGTTTGAATCGTATGACCTAGGATATATGAGTGAGAGCCTATTCTGGTCATGAAAGGTGATTCTGGTGGGGCAAAACGACTAGTGATGCTCGAAGAAGATGAAGTGGCAATGAGAATATTTCTGATTTAGAGAAGAGGTATACTGATAGGGAATAAGATAACAATTGATGAAATAAGATCAAACAATTGTTGGAAATTCTCAACTTAGGAAGATTTTAATGGGAAGAATTAAAGATTGAGTATTTTCGGAGGATTTATAATGGAAGAACACACTTATCACGAATCGTTTATTGGTTGTCCATTGAAAAGCTATAATGACAAGAATACAAAGCGACAAGGTAATTAAGTCACTAAGCTATAGAATTTGAATGGACATTTTTGAAAAGTCGGCGATTCATGTTTTCGATATTAAGTCATTCTTGGGAATCTTTTGTTACAGATTGTGACTTAAATCGAGATATCTCAATATCCAGATGATAGATATCAATTATGGTAGAGAGTACTGAATGAAGAGAAGAAAATTTGTGTTGACATTGATGACTTGTTTTAAAAAAATAATAAGAGTTCAAAATACGAACTTTTGAAGAAATGTGATATGTTTTGAAATTCTAAAATTTTCAGAAGATAACTTATGAGGCATTCTGAATCATCTACACAATCCTCAGCAATCTCTCAAATCTTGAGAAGGTTTTAGAATTTTAAATCAACTTTGGAAGACGTATTTCAAAAAGTAGAATATGTTTTTCAAAATAGTAAGGAATTTTGTGTTATTTGTTTTTAGAAGATAATTGTACGGGGCTTTCTGAATCATCTACACAATCCTCAACAATCTCCCAAGTTTCTTATAAGAACATAGAACAGTAAAAGACTTTTTGAAATTGATATCAATTATGAAAACATTTCTTGAATTGATATCGAATGTTTGAAATACTACTTGTAGTTAAAACATTTTGAAAAGTAATCAATAATTTCAAAGGATGTTTTAAGTCATAAATGTCTTCACAAGGGAAGGAACAACAGAGATTGAAGACTGTTGTTTATGAGATTGTGAACAGCAGAGGTGGAAGTCTGCTGTTTAAGTTTGATTAGCAGAGATTGAAGTCTGCTGTTTCAACTTATAAACTTAAGGATGTATGCAGCAGTAATGAAAGTCTGCTGATACCAATTGATAACGGCCGATAGAGATGGAAGGTGAGAAATTATGAACATATCCGCTGATATCAATTCTTGAATATGCGTGGTTATCAGTCTTTTGAACACATGGACGATGGTAGTCATAAAATAGCTATTATACCAATTGAGTTTTGTGTTCGAGAAAGATGAAAGTCTACTGATATTAATAGTTGAAAGATAGGTGATCGGTAAACTAGAGATTTAGGTATGCTGCTGTCGATTTAATGGATGACAAAGGTGTCGGCACAGATGAGGGTCTGCTGATGAAGGTGATTGGCAGGAGTAAAGTCTGCTAATACATGTAAGTTTCGCAGACAAGAAGTTTTGCTGAATAAAGATGTAACAGCAAACATTGAGGTCTTCTGGTACTAAATGAATGAAGAGTTTTTCAGCAAGCTTTTCCTTTGGGATGCCTTGGCTTCTGGAAGGATGGACCATAGGATTCATCGACAAGGAGAGCGAAACAGAAGTGGAGAGAGTCGAATGCTTCTTCCTATTAGAAATAGTAGTAGTGTCAGCAGCAACAGTAGCATCAACACTTGAAGAAGACTTCTGCAGTTGGATCCTCTTTTCTGGTAGAGTACTTGCGTTTCGATCCTTTTAGAGAGAGAACAGGGTCTGCAGGTGTATGGTGTAGATGGGGTAGAATGTTGGTTACTGGTAGACTTCCTTTTCTACCTTAGAAGCTGATTAGGAGGTTCAACTGTTTCATCGGCAAGGATTAACTAAGGACTATGCTTCTTTTCAATAGAATCCCAATTAAATGATAAGAGCATTTAGAAGTGAAACGGAAGACAACAACCATTTTAGTTAAAGCACTTGAATCACAAAGAAACAAGTAGCTCATACTTAGTTTGGCTGAAGATACTAAGGTACAAGAATGTATTTTGCTTCAGGGTTAACAACTAAGATGATGACTAACCTTTTTAAGGAAGGGAGGTCATCTTGTTCAAGACAAAGGAAAGAAGAAAGAATTTAGAGCAAAGTTGTCATTGAACAGAGGAAATAGCAGATAAGAAAAAGAATTTGCAGAGACTGCTTGTTCCTCGGAAGGTCGTTGTTTCAACAGCAGATATAAAGTCTACCGTTGAAGCTAATGAGACTTGAAATTTTGGAAGGGAATTAAGATTCACCAGAACATCATGGGTTAAAGTGATATCTAACATTCCTGCGAGAGGAGTTGCAAGGTATTCAATTCCTTCTAAGAAATCCAAAACGAAAATTATCCATATTCCAACGATAATTCTTTTGATGAGATTTCTACCAGTAATCATTGAAGTTTTTACTTGAAATAAAACTTTTATTTAAAAATAGATCCTGGTAAAGTCTCATCATATTTATTATGTTTGAATAGGAATATTTATGGTTAAGGATTGGTTTGCTGTTGGGTTAACAGTAGAGTTATATTTGCTGTTTTGAATTTGGATCAAAATTTTAATAACGAGAAGTACAGATACCGAAATCATATGCAAATACAAGATTTCATGTTATCAAAGAATGTTCATACAAAAGCAGATAGACATTAAATAAAGTTACTTTGAACAAGTTCTCATTTAGATCAAAATATACTCGAATACAAAGAGGATCTAAAGATTACAAGATTCATTACAACTTCCAATGACTTAACTACTCATTTTAAACAACTAATCTAAACACCTGATACATTTCTAAGGATAAAAATGTTACGAGGAGATGTCTATGAAGACCATGGACCCAGATTCGTCTAACCGGTTGGCAAACGAAATATAGGTCCAGATCAAGGGACTCAAAGTCGAAAGAGGCAGCCAAACGGAATCTCTACATTCTGAAAAATGCAGATATGTGATCCTGTCGCCTCCTCTTCCTTCTCCCATTAGCTAGCTCTCAAGCCTAGGTGACCTTCATAAGTTCGCATGACTTCCTTTTGAAAGTCCGCTGCTGTGAAATGAGCTGATCTCGTGAGAGAAACATGTCAGCAAAGGAACATGTAGAAGGTCTACAATACCTAGAAGGAGCGGCTGACATGAGCATGGTCACTGGAGTTTGGCTTCATACATGAGGAATCCTCGAAACTAACCAAACAACTTTCGAAGGATAGGAAGAGTAATTCCAAATTGTTGAGAAGGAGCCTTGATCTAGTGCTAAGCATTCTCCTAAGTAATATATTTGAAGAGAGGGATTTTGTATCAGCGTCTATCATAATGTTTAGGGTAGTTTGCGAGTGATAGAGAAGAAAGAAGGAATGTCTTTATAAATACTCGCTGAGGCAAGACAATGGACCGATTAATGAAATAAATTCATTAAGAATGAAGAGTCCTTTCAACCACTCGCATTCAAGTTATATAGGGAAGTGTGAGAGTTAGCATTAATTTCTAGATATCCGGTAAAGTTTCTTCTTTGGAAAGCTAAAAGATTTTGAAAAGACAATTCAGCTTTCTTGAGAGGATAAAACGTCTTTAAAAGGATAAAACAGCTTTTCAGATAGATTTGACAGAACATCTTTTTCAAAAGAGTGTTTTGGGAAATACGTTTCCCACTTTTCAAAGTCATTTTTGTTTTTACCGAGATTCTATGAAATTTGTCATTTGCTTTTAAGAAATAGTCAATTTCCAAAAGCTTTACCTCAACCTTTGTAGAAATTGCTAAAATACTCATGTAGTTTGCACATTGTCTACTAAGGTGGAAACTTCTATAAGTTAGCACATAGAACTGAGCTTATGAAGTACAGAGCAACAAGAGAGCACGACAAAGAAGATGGTTTGATGATGACACAGATAAATTTTCTTTGAAAAGAAGACATCAAACCAGATGAGTAATTATAGATCATACTTTAATGGAGATGGAAATGAAACAAGAAGCAAAGTATGATAGGTAAATTACTCAAGCTTTATATTTGCTAGAAAAGAACAGATAAAAGCAAAGCAAGCAAATATAAGGCTATGCAGAGATAATATATTCATGATCATGATTAACATGGAATCATAAGCGAAAATCAGTCATATATCATAATCCAGAAAGAAGAAGATTTGACTGAATCAAGTGAATAGAGTTCTGTACTTTCAGTCAAGCAAAGCATTTAATGCTGGTAGAGAGATAATAAGATATGCTTGTTGATCTTGAGAGAATATAAATCCCTGAATAAGAATCAAGAAGATCATTAGCAACATTTTATGAGTTTTAGGAAGCTCCAGAAAAATTTAGATACTGGAACAAGTATTTCAAGAAGATCCGTGAGAAAAAGAAAGACTGGATCTTGAATTTCTCATTCTCATTTGGTCTTTTTGTGCAAAGAAAAAGATTTTAAGAAGGAGCACAAGACAAGGGATGTACCTTTTTGACAGTTATCTTTGGATCAAGATAGATGTTCTTCAGAAGATGTCTTTTTGAATATGAGCTGATAAGTCTGTAGCAGATGTTGCCTAAAGAGTAGATTTCCTTTGCAATCAACTTGTAAGATCTTTGATTCATACTTTCTTAGATTCAAATAATTCTTTAAAATATAGACCAAGTTCCCAGAAACTAAATATCATATAACATAGGGATCAATTAGTGTTTCATGATATAGAGTTTTTGACTCTTAACCTTTTTCAAGAAAATAGATAGGAATCATTTAAAATTCTTTCACAGTAAAGTTCCAGAATTTAAAGAAACTTTTCTCTCGAGAAGGTGTTGGAATGATTTCAGTCGTTAGCCTTTTGTGAAGAGAATTTGAATCAGAAATCATTTCTTAATTGATGCATCCATCCGAGTGTTTTTCATCTGAGAATAGTTATTCATAGTGCCAATTGATGTATATATATATATATATATACATGTCATATGAATAATTATCCCGCACTCTTCATAGTAATTTTCTATCTCATGGAATTTTTGAAAACAAAATAATTTTTCAAAATAAATACGTTTTTCAAAAAATTATCTCAAAATGAAATCCTTGTCAAAAGTTTTAAAAGATAAAACAAATTTTCTTTTGACATGCATTTGGAGTGAGCATTCGAGGATCAAACTCTCAGGAGGTTAGTCCTGTCATATAGCTTGAAGAGCCTTGCTCTGATACCAATTGTTGGTCCACAATTATGATCAAATAGGGGGGGGGTGAATAGCCTATGATGCCATTTTAAGAACTTTTCTTTTGGATACATTTAAAACGTAGATTTAGTGGCATCTGCAGTTTAGCGTATTGAGCATGTCTGCCGGTAGAGGCTAACGGTAGACTTGCTCTAAGAGGTAAATCAAAATCAAAAGTCAGTTATAAAGAATCTAAGCAGCGGAAAATAGAGAGGCTTTGGATTTGGAGAAGTCTTAAGTGGTTGTACACAAATATATATATGATCAGAATAACAACACACTTAATACTTCTTTCAAATGCAAATTTAGGAAATCAATTAAAGAATAACTTTTCTAAAGATAAATCAATTTGTAAAAGCTCATAGATATATAAAGACTGAGGGATAAAGTATTTATAAGAACATATGAATTTATTCAAAGATAAATTGCATATTACATCAGCCTAAATATTCTATGTACAGTTTTTGTCTTCGTCCTCCCAAGCCTTAATCCTTACTTAATTATCCATAAATGAATTATTAAGCAACGAGGGAAATAGGAGACCAAAATGAGAAACTGTTATGAGAAGAGAATTTTCAAGGTCGTTCAGATAAAAAATATCTGAACGATTGAGTGCAGTGCACTCGGCCTTCCATGATGAATGATTATTGCACAATCAACAACATCTGTATTGGAATACAAATATGAAGATATGAATGCAATATCTACAGACAGCTCTTCATTTTCTTTAGACATTATCTAAGATCAATTTTCAGATCGATCTAAGATCTTGATCTCTGTCTTATGAAGTTTCTGATCTATCTCTTTTCTTCTCCAAGCTTTTCTTCCTAGCAATCCACAGAGAGTGTCTTGCTAAGATCTGGATGGATTCACTGCAATCTTCTATAGAGATCTGAGATGCGTTGGTGATGACGATCTCGTTGTAGATCTCTCTATTTCTTTGAAGCTCTTGAGTGAGTCCTTGTTTTCGACTTCGCTCAGTGTGTATCTTGGCTATGTGTATGTCCTCACTCTTGTTGTCTTGGGGAAGAGAAATGATTTATATAGACTGGAGTCAATGTGATCGTTGAGATGAAGATTTGATGTTTCTATCCGTTTAGAAACATAGTTGTTGAAGTCTATCAAATTGAGATTTTTGTCAATAAGATCTTTGACTATTTGGGGCAAAGATTTAGTCCTGTAGATCATGGAACTTGTTGTCTGTCAGACTGTGTTGATAAGCCTCTAAAAAGTAGGTCTGATGTCTGATGCACTGTCAGGTGGTCTGTTCAATAAAGTAGTTTCTTTTGACTTTATCAGACAACGTGAGTGAGAGAAAGTCTTGTAGCTTTAACTATGTCAGGCTTTCTGAGGCTTGAACATATTTGTCTTGATTTGAACTACTTTAGTCTTTTCTCTGTAGCACGTGCAGAATTAGGTCTGCCAGTAGGATGTTCGGGCCTGTGGAACAGGTCTTCTGTTTCAGGAGAACTGATGTCATCTGGTGCGAACAATCAACTTGTAGCATGTCTTCCGGTGGTGAGTCTTCAAGATGTTCTGATCTTCTTGTGACAAGTCTGCTGAAGACTTTTGACATTACTGCAAGTCTGCTGGTGCTTAGTGCATATGAATTGTTGGTCTGTTTGATCATCATGTAGGAAGGTAGGACTTGATCAGGTTGCATCTGATCTAAGACCTATGTGATGCCACACGAGTTGCCACGTTAATCGGTACGCAGACTTTTTAGCCACTCGTGATGACTTACTTGTAATGAGAACAAGCAAATCAACATATATAGAATATACAAGGTGATAAATAAATTATCAAGAAACATATTCCAACAAGCGGGATGATAGATTTGGTCTTCCATATTGCGTGTGAGTTTTTATCCATAAATCTCCTCGTTCTGAGCTATTGGGTTGTACATACCGTGTTAACGCATATGTGGAATTATGGGGGGGGGGGGGCTCAACATCAATTTTATGTTCGCGAATTCAAAACATAACGCGTTTAACATAGAAGTGAAGTTTTAGGTTGATTTTTGAGTTTTATATTTTTGTTATGTAATGATTGTTGAAAAAATTGAAAAAAGATGGATAGAAAGTGGTGGAGCGAAGAAAGAAAAAGTGAATATAAAAAAGTAAAAGTTCTAAATTTTTAAAACGGTGAACATTCGAAAGATTTGAGTAAAACTAGTTTTGAATTGGATAGTTTGGTAAAAAAAAAAAAAAAAGGCAAAAAATAGCTTCATGATTCTGTAAAAATTTCTTTTTAAATTAAAATCAAAGAAGCAAATGAATGAATTACATAGATGATATGAATAATTTATTCGTCAATCCACGAATGTAAACTAAAATATTTTGAAAAATATGAAACCAATATTTTTGTTATTCTCAATTCGACATCAAACTTCACATTGCATAAGGCGTAGAGAAGATGTGGAAGATATACTATCATTATATCTCTCGTAAGCCTCATTCTCTAACAGTTTAGCCTATCAACATATGTTTGAATAATCAAAAAATTAGTGTTTTAAAATATATATGTAAGACAATCTTTTCTAAGCTTTTACCTAATGTTAGATTGTCAATTAACTTAAAACGTTGATGTCCACACAAACAGCACCTGAACGACTGCGTGGAATGAATAATACCTGGTTTTAGGTTAAGATTGGGATAGACGTGAACCCATTTTTTCCTAAAGATTTAATGAAATTTTCTTTTGCATCATTTCATAATATTAAACCTCAAACTATCATTACCAAGTATTTTAATGAAAGATAGTTCGATTAGATTCATTAATTGTTAGTAATTTTTCATCATTTTCATATGTTTTATTGGATTCATAAGAAAAAAAATACTTTAGATAAAAACTTCATTATAGTTTTGAATATTACAAAACATCCCCCATGAGTTGGATCAAATTCCTCAGTGATTTTTTTTTTTTTGAAACCAACTAAAAAGAAAAGACATATTTAAAAAAAAAAAAGAGAGAGAGGAAGTAGCAGTAACATTTTAAGAAATATCGTAGACACAAATTTCTGATTTTGATAATCGAATGTAATTGAAATCAAATCATTTTAAATCTTGTTTTGTTATCCGAGACAAAGTAAAATGTCACTTCATGATACTACTTCTTCCACTTAAAAGAATAGATTCAATTTTAGTATATTTTAAAAAATCATATTTAAAAAAATATTTATAGTGTAATTTGAATGAGATATAAATGAGCAAAGTTATAATTAAAATATTTTACTTTTGAAATTTGATATTGTATTTTTTTAGACATCGTAAAATTATCCTATTTTTAATATTTAAAATCATTTGAGATTTAGTAAATACTTGTATAAACTTATAAGTTACACTATTGGTTTTTCATGACTAAATCATTAAGAATATACAAAATACTCCCTCCCTACCTAAATACTTTTTTTTTTATTTTTTTTTTATCAATACTCCCTTCTCACTTTTGGACTTTTATGATTGGCCCTCATGCACATATTTTATGAAAGGAAATTATATATTAATATTTATAATAGAATAAATATAAATAATTTGTATGCCTAATCAAATTGAACAATTATTTATGAATGAAGGGGGTAATTAGGATGAGTATATAATTTGGTCCCTCCTCTTTTATGAAATATTTAGTTTGATCCTATTTGTTTTTTGGTTGGTTCTACTATTCAATTTTTTTGTGAGATTCCCCATTTTCGTGGTTAATGATACATTTTTTTTTGTCAAAAAATTAAAAAAAAAGACAAAAAGACCCTTACTATGAATCACAAAAAAAATAAATATAAATTTAGAAGAATGAAAGATAAGTTTAAAAACTAAGTTAAATGGAGTAAGATAAAAATAAGTGAAAACTGAGAAGAAGGAAAAGAAAATAACGTGAAAAACAAATAATCCCTCTGTCTCAAATTAAATTATTGTTATGCTTTCTTTAACGTATTACTTTAACAATTTTACTTTTACTTTTTTCATTTTATTTTAATTATAGACCACGTTACATATTGGTTTTAAAGAAAATTATATATCAAACCAATATTAATAATCAAGTAAATTGTTTTTTTTAATTAGTGCACCGGTTAAACAAAACAATAATATTGGGAAGATGGGACTATATTCAAGTAAAAAACAGAGGGGCCACAATCTAGTTTTCTTTCTTATTCTTATTTCTAGCTTTGATTTAATTATGGTTAATAGTAAGGATATTTTCATCATTTTTCAAAAAAATCAGACAGTAAATATATCGGTAATTTTGGAAAGGGTGAAACTGACGAAGAAAAACGAATAGTAAGACAACAGAATAAAAAAAAAAAAGGTAGCACCACACTTAATTTTTTATAGAATTGAGGGACCAAATTATATAATAATTATATTTTTAAGGAAAATGTTATTCTTACAAGTTACAACTAAGCCTTGAAGGGGGGAACAAAGTTGTTTTGGAAATTTTTTTATCTTTTTTAAAAACTTAGCTATAAAGAAAGTTATAATATTAGTTGTAAAAGTACCAATGTTATATTTTTTAATGTATAAGGTTTATGGAAAAAAAGAAACTGAAGTAATCTCTTCGTCTTAAATAATTTTTTTTTCTTTCCAAATTTTTTTAAAAAATCTTATAGAAAAATATTTTTACCATTTTATATTTATTTTTCTACCTACTTTAATTATGATCATATCCTTAAAAGATTTAAAATACTCCCTCCATCCCTAAATTATTATACTTCTTTCTTTTTTTGTCCGTTCTACAATAATTGTCAAATTTAAAACTTACTTTTTTAGAACATCACTTTTACCACTTTATCTTTATTTTTTCACTTTACTTTAATTAGACCATCAACAACAAAGCTCCCAAATGGATGCTTATGAGATTAATTGAGATTCTTCCAATTAACAATGGTTCCTATTGGTGTACTTATTAAGCAAAAAGGCGTTTCAGGAGCTAAACAATCTCCCCGGCCTAACAAAAACTTTATTGCCAAAACAACGTAGTTTTAGGGAAAAAGACATCAAAACTCAGCTGTTTTGTTCAAAAGCCATCCGACAATTGCATGCGTCCTTCCTTTCCTGCCACCCAAAATCTGCCACCTGCCCTTTCCTCCCTCCTTTCCAATTGCTTCATTATTTACTTTTCCTCCATTTTCTTTTTTCGTCAATTTTCAACCATAAAAAATATTTTTTAAAAATATTTTTTTTCCTGTATTAAAGTAAACATTTTTACCTACAAATAGAGACTTGGTTTGTTTCATTTGGATATCATAAAAAATTTCTATGAATTTTTCAAATTTCTAGCCATTTTTCTATAAAAATATTAAATTATTGGAGATAAAGATGATGAGGTATATAAAAGTATTGGAGTTTGTGCATTGTTAAAAGAGTATTTTTATTAGGGAGCTTAAGTGAGGAGCTTAATGACATTTTTGAAATAAAATAGAAAAAAATGGAGCTTAAGCTCCCCAAATGGAAAGCTTTGTTGTTCATGCTCTTATATGTCACATACATATTAAGTTTTTAAAAAAAATTATATATTAAACCAATATAAATAATCAAGTTAATTATTTTTTTTAATTCATACACGAAATCAACTAAAACAATAATTTAAAAATAGGAGAATAGTATATTAATATTATAATTAATTATTATTTTCTTAAATAATGTCTTGTTGCGTTAAATGGAGTAAAAGGAAAAGGTTTCCAGTTTTGGCTGTTTTTCACTTAACAATACAAGACTTGGAGTCACGTGAAAAACAAGCCAAATAAATGCACCCATTGTCTTAAAGAGCGCCACGTGGTTAATGTCACTTTCTAAAATCCCGCTCAGTCATGTCCGGTTCGCCCAACTTTTCCGCCATGTAAGCGGGTTTGTTGTACTGGACCTCACGCTAGTTTGTCGTTATGGGGATGATGTGGCACTATACGTTACACGAAAAAGTCATTTTAACTTTCACTATCTCTCTCTCTCTCACTCGCTCCAAATTTTGATAGTAATCGGTTGCTGTTTGCTTTTGAACCGTCAATAAGATGAGAACAAGTGAAGTGTAGGATATGCCACGTCACGAGGAGAGAGCCTATGCCAGCTATAACGCATTTTAGCCACTTTCCTCTAACTATTATGGATAGGTCGGCCGAGAGATTCTTATAAATTTTAATTCTTAATATAGTGATCAATTATTTAATAACTCAATCAATTAATAGGGGTGTAAGTGATTCAGTTTAGTTTGGTTTATGCCAAAATCACAAGATTTGAAACCGAACAGAATCGAATTACTCAGTTTGGTTTGGTTTGATTCGGTTTTGAGGTTTATATAAATTATTTTTAATGAAATTAACCAACATTAAAAATAATAATAAAAATAAGATTTTAATTTGGAATTAACATCAAAATTAAGAAATATCCTACTAACAACAAATTATCATAAATAAAACAATACAAATTCTAAAATAAACACAAACAATTGAAGAAATAATAATTCTCCAACAATCAAGGTTTTGTTTGGTTTAATATCCGTGTGTGTGTATATATATATATATACATAATGAATAAATCAAAGGTTCAAAATAGTTAATAAATGTAATATAATATATATTATATAATAAAAAAATAAAAATATATAGGGTGGTTTGGTTTGGTTTGGTTCGATACCAAAAACCATGAACCGAACCGAACCGCGTGAGTTTACAATTCTTGAAACAAAAACCGAACCGTCTTCAACCAAAACCGAGCCAAACCGACTAGTTTGGTTTGGTTCGATTCGGTTTCGTGGTTCAGTGGTTTCGATTTACACCCCTATCAATCAACACATAATCATTGAGTTAAAAAAATATCATTTTAAGTGTATTATATTTAAGAGGTATGATATTACGAGCTAGAGTTTGTGATACTATTACAAGTTTTAGTGTTAATGTCATTATATCAAATTTTTTAAGATTTTTACTCCGTCAGATCAAATATAGTATTTTCTTAATAATAACATAAATATTCAACAACTTTATCACTAAAGCTCCTATTAATATCACAAGCTCTATCTCGTAATATCATTTACCTTTATTTAATACAGATTCATTTAATCTGATTTATTATGTATTAATAAATTGAATTGTAAACGATAAATTAAGATTCGTAACACACATAGTCTCTCATTTATGAAATCTGTTATCAGTGTGGTAACCCTTAACATTATTGTTTCCTTTTTTCCCTAAACAAAATTCACTTTTTTTTCTTTTTATTATATGAAATAATTTTAATTATTTGGTTCTTATATATTTTATAATTTTAATAATGGATCTCACTTACATATGCAATATTTATGATCGAAATACTTTATTTTATTAAAATTTGTGTACCATGCTAAATAGAACATTATTTAAAAAACGAAGGTTGCTCACAATATGCTAACCAGTGGGTTTGTGTTGTCCATTAAAACTTTAAGGAACAACTATTTTTCTAAGTATTCCCAATATTCTATTCAAGAAATTCACTTTAAAAAAAGATAAATAATATTATTATTACAAAATATCACGCCTCTTTAAAAATAACTTCATGAAAAATGTTTCCATCGCATCTGACTTTCTTTGAACGAATTCACGTTCGATGAGCCACGGAAAGCTTTAAGATTCCAAATTCAATGATCCAATCCCAGTTAAGAGAATCAGGGCCGGATAGAATTGGGGGTACTTTCACGAATCAAGTTATTCCTGCCTTTACCATCCAAAGCCCAAGAAGGATGGTCAGGAGGACTCAGGAAGGTTACAAACCAGAGGAAAATCGCAATACGTTTTAATCAATTTTTAAGCAATTAAAGCACTTTTTCAAGTGCCTTAGTTGTATATCCATCTATACATTATCTCAATTTATATCATAACAATTCATAAAATATACTCCTACCAGTATTGAGTCTGGTATACTAATTTAAGTAATGGTTGGACTCTCGAAAAACATCATCTATTGTGGGTATGGGTGGGTATTGGGTCGGGTTTCGGGTTTTTGGATCATGTACCTGAAATATCGGGTATTATATTTTACTATCCCAAACTCAACCGAATTTACCGGGTAGCCGCATGTCTCGTATTCAAAATAATCGCGTAACCGCATTATCAGTTTCAAAAATGCAATTTATAAAAAGTATTTTAGAATTGTTTGTTAATTGTTAATTTGTTACACCTTTAACTTACGCACCACTTCCCAACGCCCCCCCGCCCACACAGTCAATCACTCTTCGGTCTCCGGCATGCGGCATCACGCTCACTAGCCTCGCAGCTCGTTCAAGATCAGTCTCTCAAGTTATCATCTCACTCACGGTCCAAAGTGTCGGTCACCGGCCGTCTCTCTTATTCTCTCTCTATTGATAAAGAATTAAAGATTAGGGTCGACGATCGGGTGTGTTGGGTCGGGTCGTGACTCGTTATGACTCAAAATTAAACGGATCGAAATGCATTGGGTTGAGACGGGTCATGTCGACATTGGTAATGGGTCATAGTGGATCGACCCATTTCAACCCATATTTTCCATTAAAAAAAACCTATATTTATATAGCAAAAAAAAGATCAAAATGGGTAACAGATTCGATCTGTTTTAATACAGCCCATATTGTCCCGTTAATTTTTTTGGTTAAAATTGATAACCCGTTTCAACCCAAAAAAATAACAGGTTGAATTGGATCGAGTAATTTTTAAGTGGTTGTGTGGGTTAACAAGTTTTAGGTCGTAATTGTTAGATATGATAAAGATATTTACAAATTTTGTAATCACAAATCAAAAGAACAAAAAAAGAATTGCGTGAGTTAAAAATCTTATAATCCTTGTTCTTTTGAACATAATCACTTTCGCAATACACTAACAGGGTGTCTTGTAAAAATGATTCCAAAAAATAGAGTTTAGTTAGACCAAATGAAAGCTGTGGGTTAATTTCACATATTTCTTCATTTACAAATTACAATTTTGAGGGATCAAATAGTTCAGCACTTCAGTTATCTGAGTTCCAAGAATAATGAGATTGAGGTTCCAATTCGAATTAAGTTATGCATCCATTTGTTTCAAATCGCTCAGAGTAAGAGGGCAAGTCTTTGAACTCCCTCTTTTGTTCTTCGATAATAGCATCTTCAAGTACTTTTGCACTCAAATTTACTAATTTTAGCTTGTTTTTATAGATTTCAAATCCTCAAAAAAGATCTCCAATGTCCACTGATGTAGATTGTAGATGCAGTGGTTTTGATACATGTGTTTAGGCTCTCCAATGATTAAAATAAAAACAATCAAAATTATGTGTGATACTAAGGAAAGTACCAAATTTGATACCTTCCCTAGTACCACACATAATTTTAAATCCTTCATTTTAATTATATATTTATGTCATAATATGTGTTGGTAAATTAGTATACATAATATTTTAATTTTGTTGGCAAATTATTGTATATAATATTTTAATTTTGTTTTTATATTATGATATGTGTTGGATATAATTTTTTAAAAATTATTATTATATTAAATTTTGATACATATGGTTGAAGATGATTCTTTGTTACATATGGATTGTAATCAATAGGCATCAAAATTTGGTTTTGATACCTATATGCAAATATCACCATTAGACTTGCCCTTAGTTGTGTGGTTGGTGTTGGTAATCAAAGACCAGATTTGAGATTAAAACTTTAAGGTAAGCTTGTAATAAAAACATACATATCAATAAGTTAGTAACAAAAAAATAAATAATAACAAGCATGTCAAAAGTTCGTGTACTCGATCCGGTTTTGATTTGGAACTCGATAACCGACTATTTAAGGGTTCAGGTAACCCGATAAATGAAATTCTACATGAATACCTGATCCAGACTTCAAAACCCGTACCCATTTACCCACCCCTAATTGTGGGATCCGAAACTTGCAAGTGTAGTGTATTGTAGGAGGGTTGTAGGAGGGATATTAACCCCACACACGCAAGAGTTACTAAGGTTATGTTTGAATTCATGATTTTTGTTGGTGGCTTATGGATTTTTTTGTAGCTTTGTAATGAATGTGAGAAAATATAGAAAAATATAGAAACAAATAGAGAAAGAACACGTGAGACTGATGATAAAAGTAAAAGTGACAAAAAGAAAAGCACAAATAAATGAAGAGATAGGCTATTTCTATATATTAGATAATTATCCACTACATTCATTAGTAATCTTCCAAATTAAATTATTTATGAAAAAAATACCTTCTCAATAACCACTTACTTGCATTATGTACAATTCCTTTTTTGAAATTCTTTTCCCTTCATTTTTTTAATCAACTTAAATTTATAGTTTATTTTATTTTTGGGAGTGTATTTTCTCTGTTTCAATTATTTATCTACTATATTTATATAAGATAGTGTTATGTATGGGTGATCATGGTTCGGTTTGGTTCGAAACCAACCCAAGATATATGAGAATCAATACTTTACTTTATACATATTTTAAAAATCATTCAACAATCTTAAAACGTTGAAAATATACACTAGTTCACAAAATAAAAATACATAAATATAATACCTTCACCAATTAAAAAAAATTCGAGTCATAACATTACAGTCTAGTTTATGCAACATAAACAAAAATGAAGAAAAAAAAGGTAGATGAACATATGAGTTTAGTAGTTCAAGTTATGAAATGATATTTAAGATAAAAAAACATGTAAACTTCAAATTCTTAATTATTGTATATAGTAGAAAATAGTTACTCTGTTTTCATTCTTGTAAAAATTATCGAACCTCAAATCAATAACCAACCGTTGAAAAACAATTAACTCGAATAAAAAGAAATATATGAATATATATGAATATATATATATATATATATATATATATATATATATATATATATATATATATATATATATATATAATATGTTTGGGTCTGGCCTGGCTTTAGAACCGATTAATAAGTTTTGAAAACAGGATCAAACCAATTAATCGATTCCACCAACATCTAGAACCAGAACCAAACCAATAAGTTGATTTGGTCCAAATTTCACTGGTTTGGTCCGGTTTTGAAAAAAAAAATCATGCTTACCCCTAAATTGTTATGTAGATAATAATAACATTTATCTTTTAAGATTTCAATGTCATGAATTACATTTTTATTGGAAATGAAAAAAAAAAACTTACAATAATTACGTAATCTTTGATTTTATATTGAGTAATATTTTAAAAATAATATAATTTGAATCTAATCTACACTTTTTATTTCATAATAGAAGTTACAATTATAACGTAGTTTTTAAGCGTTTTATAAACATATAAATATCACGCACGTGTTTATTTTTAATTCTTGAACACATCTAACGTAAAAAAACATATTGATGAAATTATTTTCTAGAAAGTATGAATGAAAACAATAATAACTACATTTTTATTTGGTTTTGCTTGTGTCTCAAAACTGAAATGAGAGTCAATTTATAGTTTGTGTTTGATTCTTTTCAATAATAGTTGCAACCTTTGGCCATTAACTGTTTTTTTTATCTTTAAAAAAGGCTCTAGTTAAAATATCAATCGATTGTGTCGTTTGGTAGTCAGAATTAAAGTCAGATATGATTAATAAGCCGAGTTATCTGATGTTTGGTACGCAATAGGTGGTCGGGATTAATAGCACGAGTTATTCGGATAAAGTAATAATCCCCTCACTATTAATACCAAGGGGGAGGGTGATATTATTAGCGCCCTCACTAAAAAAAAATTAGGATTAATATTTATAATCTCAAAACTACCCCCAATATACAAATGATGATTAATAGCGATGACACTAATAGTAGAAACCTTCTGTCTTTCCAACCCTTCTTACACCCCTTTTGAATTTTCTAAAAAGTAGAAAGGCTTCAAATCGCTGCTTCGCAACATGCGCCTCTAAAGCGTCCACAGTGCGGAGCATTTATTTATCCTAATAAAAGCTAAGTTAAGCGAAAGCATGACTACATAAGATATATATATTAAATAATACTGACCATTACATCTCACTGTATCAATAGGAGTTCTTCCTATTATATTTCTAATGTGGGAAAAAGACACTTAGTGATGATTCAATTCACCTAATAAATGACCCAAAATTCCAACAATGGGGGCTATTAACACAAATATATATAGTTCACAAAAGTAAAGGAGTATATATTTGGGATGTTAATATCCCGCACTTGAGTTTGCAAATTCAAGCTTAATTTAAACGTTTACTAGAAAAAGGAAATTAAATGATGGATTTGACATGCAAAAAAGAGAAAGTGTATAGTTACAATATACTATTTTTAGCATCTTAATTACAACATTTTTTATTCATCGTCTAATTAAGTAGTTGTAATTTCGATTAACTTATTGTTGTGTGAGTTTGGGGATAAAGCTTTCCCCATCCATAGAATGATTGCGTATTAGTATTTATTTGCAATAGCCCACTAGTTAAGAGGTTTCATTTGTGGCTTTATTCTTTCTCCAAATCTATGTGCTCCAAAGCAATCATTGTTTCAACTTTCAAGTGCGTTTATTGCTGGTGCTAGGTAATACATATTTAAGACTTGTGATGTGGCAAGATTTAAATCTATGGATGAGTCTTACCATTAACCTTTCAAAGATTTCAAAGGATTTGTTATGAATCTAAATGTGCAGTAAAAAAATTAGGTTAAAGAGGGGTAATGGAGAAGACTCTAATTCATGTATTATACTCCCTTTGTTTCGATCGGTAAAAAAAACATTTTTAATAGTTTATTAGTAATAAAATGATATTTATATAAAAATTAATTTTTTAATTAAAATATCTCAAAATAAAATAATTGACTCATTAATCAAAACGTAGGGATTATAAATTAGAGTAGGACTTCTAAACTGTTTGTTTCAATTTAAGACTACCACCAAACTTCAAAGACAGGTAGGTCTAGAGAGAGAGAGAGAGAGAGAGAGAGAGAGATGTTGCCTAATACCAACTACTCGTTTCTACATCATGATTGCCCCTGCTTTTGCTTTCAAAGAAATATTCAGTTAAGTTTAATAAAATAAAATAAAAAATGTAGGAGGTAGGAGCTGTTTGGGGGGAAGCAACTTTTCTAAACAACCTTTTGATAATCTAATGTTAGGAGAATAGGAGCTGAGCTGACTGCATACTGCTGACTGCTGTGCTGACCTCTCTTTGTTTTGCAAGTTGGTGTAATGGGATTTCGTGGTTTTCTCTAATCTAATCACATTGCTTTGTTAATTAAAGCTCCATTTTTGGGCAAAAACCACTCCCACACAACACAAATTAATGATTAAGAGGAGTGGGTTCGTTCAATTATACTCCATATTTGTAATTTTGTACCGTGTTTTGACGTGGACCTTTTTGAAGGAGATATTACAACATAAAAAATCCTTCCTATACAACTATTTTTGAACTAATTCTTGATAAAAATCTAACGTGATTTGCAAAAATATAATATTATTTTTACAAAGGCTTAATTATAAAATATTATTTATTTTGCATCCCCTCAATTTCATACTCCTATAATTAAAGAATATTATGTCACACTTGACAAAGACAAACTACTTCAATTATAAGTTGAACCACACTAATTAAAGGTTGTCTCTCCCATTTGCTGATCATGTAAAGATTATGAATTATTGACTCTTCAACTTCTTAATTACAATATTAATTACTTTATGCAATGCTACGTAAATGGTGAGACTTATCGGAACTCTTTAGCAATCAAACACTTTTTTCTTTGTTTTAGATCTTTCCTTTAATGGGGTATGAAAAGGAATTCAACTTAAGACCTTGTATTTTGTAAAGTTTTAAATCTACTACTGAATCATCCTTTAGGATTAACCAAACACCTATTTCTTTCACATTTAATATTAAAAAAATCCAACAAAATACCACATTGTCAACTTAAATTTCCTCATCTCTCTCTCTCTCTCTCTATATATATATATATATATATATATATATATATATATATATATATACTAGTATTTGTGCTCGTGTCTATGGCACGGCGCGGGTAAGGGAGGATGTTAATATTGAAGGATGTCAATATTTAAATAAATAAAAATATGTTTTACTCATATTTCAAAAAGAATCTAAATTTTTTCTGTATGGTGACATACATGTATTCCAGCCCAAAGTGTTTATGAATATGTTCAACAAAGAAAATTCAAATTTACAAAATAACCAATTTAAAATTAACACATTTCGGTAATCAATTAAAATAATATGATCATCCAACAGTAAAATAAAAAGTAAAAAATTACTTTTGTAAGCAAAATCAATCATCAAATATTGTTATTTAAGACAAAAAGAAAATTAACATGTAGAAATATATATATATATATATATATATATATATATATATATATATATATATTCAATAACTATGTACACATTCCCCCCAATCCATCTTTACAAAATTGTCATACTTTTTTTTATTTGTCTTAACGTAATATTTTAATTTCAAAAAATCAAGCTACATCCATTGGAATATCGAAAACTTTTACCGATAAGTAATAAAATGTAAATATAAATTTTTATCATTAATTAACTTTTACCAATTAATTTACAAGTATATATATATATATATAGATTGAATAATGTATGTGTGTGTATCAATAAAACAAAACAGGTGTAGTGTAATCCAATATGTACTATGGTACTATTGACCATACTTTTTCTTTTTTTTCTTTTTTTTATAATTTTTTCCTTATAAGAAATTAGGGAAGCAATAGAACTTAATTGGTTGAAAAAGACATCTAAAAATACACTCTTAAACAATCGCTAAAGTTGGACTGGTTTGACTCTTTTGGCTTCTAGTTGATCATTACTTTTTGCTAATATTGTTAATAGGATACAAAGGAGAGAATTGTAAAAGAAAAAAACTATGTCCTATTTTACGTTTTGCACGTTAAATCTTATGTTTTTAAATTTGATAATTAAAATATTTATTTATATTTTTTTTCAATGTAAATCTTCCGTCTGTTAGGTGTTAGTCTAGAAGACGAAATGTGGACTTGGCTGCTTGCGTGACGACTGACACGCACAAATTTTTGCAATATAAACCCTATCCAAATAATAGGTTTGCAAAGTTAATATTTTTTCAACGATTTCCCCAAATTCCAATAAATTTCGTTCCATTATAAACCTTGTCCAAATAATAATTTTGCAAATTAAGCCTTTTGTTTCACTTATAAAATCAAAAAAAATTCCAATTAAATCCAAAAATAAAATAGTGTACTATTTGTATGGAACATAAGAAGTACATCATATTATTATTCTCCATACGTTCCTAAATAATCGTCCGGTTTGAATCGTCACACCGTTTAAGAAAACCCAATTGATTTTGTTATAAATAATTGTATAATGTGTATTTTCTCTTAAAGATATTGTGCATGTGATCATAATTAAAGTGGTAAAATTGTTTTTTTTTTAATTCAAGGAAATTGTAGCAACAAGACAATTATTTTGGAATGGAGCAAAAAATAAAAACAGAACAGATATTTAGAAACAGATGGAGTATATGGTAAAGTTGAAAGTACCAACTTAAATTATTTTTTTTCAAAAATAAGAGGACGTTCACGCTGGGGTGAAAACCTTCAAAGTCTTAATTTTATTTTATATAAAATTTAATTTCCTTAATGATTTTCGATTGATATGTCGAATATAAATACAAAACAAACATTCCAACCAGTTTTGTGGTGCTTATCGAACTACAATGACTCCTCCAGTTCAATGATTTTATTTAATATACTTCCTTTGTATCAAACAAATAATTTTATTAATGATTTTCGATTGATATGTCAAATATAAATACCAAACAAATATCATCAAACCAGTTATGTGGTGCTTAATGAATTACAATGACTCCTTCAGTTCAATGATTTTATTTAATATACTTCATTTGTCCCAAACAAATAATTTTAATTATTTATTTATTTATTTATTTGATTAACTTGATGAAACTTTGATTTAATATTAATAAAAAGTTATTAATTCTTAGAAAAAATTACAATTTGTTATTTTTAATATTCTTAATATTGCATCAATGATGGTTTGGATAGCATGTGCACAAATGGGTGCATTTTAAGAACCTAGATATAGTGATGTGTTTGTCAAGGTGGTTTTGAGGATGGTTGTTGTGTTTTATATTTTTATTTTATAATGACAGAAGGAAAAAAAATTAGTAAAAAAAGATAGAGAGAAGCGGGTGTTGAAACGAGATAAAATAAAAAAATAAAAAAATTAATATCACTAAATTTTGCAAGGAAAACAAAGTGAGTAAATTTTGTTTCTATAATCATTCGTTCACAAGTTCCAGTGCTGCTATAAGTAGTTTTTGGGACAAAAAAATATCACTTTGTATAAATAAGTGTTTAACAAGTAAACACATATGTTAGATTTTGCCATAATTATATTATCAATACCTAAGATAAAAATATTTCTTCGATTTCACTCAAAAAGTTCATGTTTGAAAATTTTAATAATTATGTAGTATACAAGTATTTATAAAGCTGATCACAATTACAAAAAGACTTGAGCATTTGCCAAAATGTTTATAACATATGTGAACGGTGAAGTTGAAAGGTTATGAAGATTAAATGCAAAAATATTGAAAGTGATTTCTTTAACCGAACATTCAAAAATAGATTAGTAATCTCTCATCATAAAACTGTTTATACATGTTTTATTAGTTACAATTGTCATAATTTTTTAATTCATGTTTTGGGAAAAAAAAAATATTATTCTCGTTTATACATGTTTTGGAATTTCTTACAATAAAATAAACAAATGTAAATAAATAAACTTCCCTCTCACCCCTAGTTGAATTTAATTGGAATTTTGTTGATTTTATAAGTGAGACAAAAGGTTTAATTTGTAAAATTATTATTTGGACATGGTTTATAATATAACGAAATTTATTAGAATGGAGGAAATCGTTGAAAAAAAGTTAAACATATAATGTCATCAACCTTTTATAATGTTTATTCAACTTATCACGTCATCAACTTAGAAACATTTTCATTTTAAATATATTCTCTACACTCACATAAACCTTTAAAAAACTTTATAACATAAACCGACAACTAAATATTGTATTCTTTCACAACATTCATTTAAAATTACATTATTTCACAATATTTATTTAAAAGTAATAATTTTATTTTCAATAATAAATATATTGATGCGTCCAAATAGATCTCAAGACACACTGGGCTTCTTCAATAGGATATCTAGCTTTCAACTTATTTTCAATCTTCAATGCCCAACTCTGCAAACCAATGAAAAGAATCGTAAACTAGGTAGGGGCACGGCCTGCAAAAGCCCTCCGGCATGAGAGTTAGCACAAAAGTTCACTAAGTCAACAATTTGACAGAGTTTTGGTTAGTAATTAGAATCACGTACCTCCCTCCTTAATCTCGAGGGGTTTATATAGCTGTTGCCGCAGAGTAACTGCCCATTAAACATCATAGCATAAATGGCGGGCATATTAACTGACATATTAACTGCTTCATTCACTATAACGGTTTCAACATGGAGAAGGTGGCGGGTTTCTCGGACGTAACCGTCCACATTCAAGACAACCGTCCTTCATTGACGAGCATGGTAAATCCTGCTCGGTGCATACTGTTGTCCGGAAAAAAAAGCCTCCCAGCTCGCTATAACCTCGCCCGTTGGATGTTAAGCACCCAGCTCGTTATCTGTTTCTCAGTGGCCTGAACCTCAATGCACGTGTATTGCTCGGGATTGGCGAAGACGTGCCAGGCATGTGACCGATGACCTGGACCTATTAGGCCGGACAGCTCATATATATTCCTAAAACGTAAATTTTTTTAAAAATAAATATTATGTCAACATATTAGTGATTAGTAATTTAAAATATTGATGCAATAATATAGATTTTATTTAAAAAAATTGAATATAAAATCATAATAAACATAATTAAAAGTACATTAATATTGATATGAAATATTCAATTGAGACAACTTAATCTTCACTGTGATTGAACATTCAGAAGAGCTTGCAAATTTTAAGGAGCTTGCAAATTCGAAGGAATTTGTGTATTGACGGAATCATCATCATTTGAAGAGTTTAATAAATTCGTAAAATAATTGTTATCCATAACAAAAGAAGTGAAAAGAAGAATTTTAGGTAGTTAAATGAGAAAAAATTTGATATCAAATATATATTTAAATGTAATGAAAAAATTGTTTTAGAAAACTATTTATAAGAAAAATAAAATAAAAATCTTCAAAGTTACCGTTAGCATGCAACCATTAGAATAAATTTTAAAAAAAGAAGGTAGAGAACGGTCAAATGAAAAGTTGCAAATTCCCAAAAAATCATTCCAACGACCGGTCGGTGAATACCAAGTGGTAAAAAGTTTCTACCTTTTAACCCCCCCCCTCCCCCACTTTATTGGTATAAACCTTTTTGCAAAAGGTTTATACTTATTTTAAAAACCTTTTACCCCTTCCAGTCTTTCACTAAAGTTGTTCTTAAAAAATCTACTTTTAAAGACTAAAACATAGAAGTGACATTTAATTATTAATAAGCTACTAAAAGTGTCATTTTTTTTTTAAAAAAATTGATTTTCATACGAGGACTATTTTCCCAGAATGGAGGGAGTACATTAGAATCACCGAACCGAACCAAATCAGTCGGTTTGGTTCGGTTTTGGTCGAAAACGGTTTGGTTTCAGTTTTAAAATTTGAAAAACCATTTGTTTCGATTTGATTAACAGTTTTTGGTATCGAATCAAACTGAACCAAACCAAACCAACTCATATTTTTATTTATTTATTATTATTAATATTTGTTAACTATTCTGAAAATTTAGATAATCTGATATACATAATCGCCCTATATTTAGTCTCACACACACACACACATATAAACTAAACCAAACAAAATCTTGATTGTTTGAGAACTATTATTTCTTATATTGCTTGTGTTTATTTTAGAATTTGTATTACTTTTTTCATGATAATTTATTTTTAGTAGGTTATTTTCTAATTTTGATGTTAATTCCATATTAAAACCTTATTTTTATTGTTATTCTTAATGTTGATTAAATTGATTAAAAATAATTTATATGAATCACAAAACAAAACAAAACCAAACCAAACCAAACCAAGTGAATTCGATTTTAAACTTTATTCGATTCGATTTAATTTAAAAAATTTACTAATAGGTGCAGTTTAAATCACCTCTTTTAACATAAACCGAACCACGCACAAATTACTTAACGGACCAAAATAAAAGGTGATGTAAAATAATGGAATCATTCAATTCAATTGGGCTGCCAGCAGGAAGGAATAATCATGCAGTCGGTGTTGGACATTTGTAATAATTGAAGTTAGTTCATTCAACCTAATCCAAACCAACAGTTTTTATTGTTAGGCAAAAAGATTTGAGAACTCATGTCATATTTCAATCCATATCGGATGTGTACCCCATACCTAATTAAAGAAATAAGGGTTAAAACAAAAATAAATATCCCTATGCCTATCATTTCTCGAATTACATCATCCTATTATAAACCATGAATTTGGCTAGTGGTGTCAATTAGGTTTGACCAAATTGTTATGCTTTGTGGGCCAACTTTGACTCCAATGAGATCAGTTATGGATTAGTAATTTTAACAAGACTGGTTCCTTTTTTTTTATTATTTTAAACTTGAGACCGGTCCCTTGTGATGAAATTATAACCTCAAAAGTTTATGATATTTGTTTTCAATCGTTAAAATACACTTTTTTTTTTGGAGAAAATGATGAAAAGACCCTTAATGAAAAAAAACACGCACACAAAGCTTCTGCCTAAATTTGAGCATCGCAATACACAATTGAAGTTTGTCTAAATTTAGGCATCGTAATGCAAAAATTTGGTATCGCAATGCAAAAAACCGCTACCCAAATTTGGGCATCACAATACAAAATCGTGTATTACAGTGCACAAAAGGAAACAATGAATGAGAACCAGCAAATTGGAATATCCTGTCAGTTTCACCAGTAGGAAGGGGTTCTTCCTATCATTATCTTCACCTGGCATTAAGTTCATCAACATAAGAGCCTTTTCAATTAGGTCTAACTGAACTGAGTTTGAGACATTTACTGTACTTGACCCATCAACCTCAACCAAAACTTGACTTGTACCTTATCTCCATTTCTCGATTTTACTTTTAAAGAAATTAATTCGGATAACACTCGGAATTGCAGACCAGAGTCGAAGAAAATCTCATCTTCAAACCAAAAGGGAGATTTTAAGTGAGAGGGAAAGAGAAATTGGAAAACCCAAAATGCCAATTTCATCATCACTTTCATCTACACTGTTTCCATTATGCAATTCAAGCTCAATTCCTTCAAAACCTAAGATTTCTGATGTGTTTCCTTCCAAATGCTTCAAAACAACAAATGTAGCAACCCTAGAGACTGTTAACGAGCCAGGTTTTTGGCATTGGCTATGATGTTCACATCAGAGGCAACGATGCTCGCATCAGAGGCAACGATGATCGCATCGGAGGCAACGATTCTCGCATCAGAGGCAATGTTGCTCGCATTGGAGGCAACGATAATCACATCGAAAGCAACGATGCCCACATCGGAGGTAACGATGCTCACATCGGAGGCAATGATGCACAAATTGGAGGTAACGATGCCCAAATCGAAGGCAATGATGCTCACATCGGAGGCAACGATGCACAAATTGGATTTGCCTACAAGTGATTTCTTTGGCATCTCTGAGTCCCTCTCCCGAATTTAATCCAGGTCCATTCATGGCCAACTTCATCTCCACAAACCATTCTTTCTCTCTCTTTATATCTGGTTGATTCCCCCCCACTCTCCTCTACGACGCGATGCATCTGAAATTCGTCTCGTTAATTAGCAATTTTTATTTGAATTACCTACCAAACAGGATAACCTCTTTTCTTTGGACATTGTGTAGGCAGAGGAATTTTAAAAATTCAATGGCATGCCCCAATAGATAACGTAAGAAGGCATCATTTCTCTTGTTGAAGGAAAGAACAGTCGAAGAGGAAAGTGAAAGAAAGCAGATTGATCGAGAGAAAGACAGAGAGGTGACGGTTGTGAGAACCCCGTTTCGCGACCCCTCGCGTGAAAATTGAGTTGGTTTGGAAATATCAGAGCACGTGGAATGCACTCAGCCTCGTCGTGGGCTCTAAAAATTTGTGTACAGAGTCGCCACCTCTATTTTAAGGTTAAACAGAGTAAAACCAATTGTATCAGAAAACGTATAGGTTCCAGGGCTAAGTTACGAGTTGGGAAGGGGTTAGGCACCCAACTCGCCCTTTCGGTCTCATTTTTAGGGTTTCATTAAATAACATGCTTTTTAAATATATTAGGTTTAGAGAAGTATATATATATATATATATATATATATATATATATATATATATATATATATATATATATATATATATATATATATATATATATATATATATATATATATATATATATATATATATATATATAATGAAAATAGCGACGCTTTAGCATAACAATGACTATGTTTGTATTTACAATTATAATCTAACAACAATATAAAGCAATTATTTTATATACATTTATTTAGATGCATACATAATATACTTTTTTTTAGAAAGCAAGGTGGCACCCACGGGAATATATAAATGAAAAAAGAGAGACAAACTAGAGGGGGACAACCTGCCTTACCCAAACACTAGGGGGACAAAGGGGTCTAACCTCGAAAAGAAATACAAAAGAAGGAAAGAAAGATCTAAGACAGATCAACCTTTCCGATAAGAATGAAAACCATAAGAATCCATCTTAAAAGTTTTCTTCACCTCTGCTGGGAGATCCGAGAAGGACGAAAACACCATACTACCAATTTTATGGGCCGCTGCAGGGAGATGATCAACCACAATATTCTGCTCTCTAAACACATGAGATAACTGAAAATTGATAGACAATTGCCTACAATCACGGAGAACATAAGTCTATTGCCAAGGGGCTGAATGATGATGCACATGGACATTAATTGCAACCTTAGAATCAGATTCCACAACCAATTTTGAAAGCCCCAAGTTGCGACACATAAGCAAACCATCCCGCAAAGCCATGATCTCGGCCTTCATGTTCGAGCCATGCTGGCACTGGGAAGAAAAAGCACTGAGAAACTCTCCTTTATGATCTCTAATTATGCCACCACTAATGCAATGACCATTAATAAAGGAACCATCCGTATTAAGTTTCACATAATCAAAGTCAGGAGGATGCCAACGAAGCCATAGACCGTTGTTAACCGTGGGAGACAACAAAGGGATACCAATACACTGCAAGACGATAGAAGCTCGAGGACCACAAGACGCCTTAGGCTTAAACACAAAAAACATATCCCAGAGACTATGTAAGATTTTATTGTAAATTGCATGAACTCTCATAGGCACGTCATCAAACAACACGGCACAACGAGCTTTCCATATTTCCCAACAAGTAAACATAAAAATACCAAGATGACAGGCTCCAAGTTGACTGCGAAGAGACCCACGAGACCAGGTGTCGAATAAATGGGAGATGTCAGAATACTTGGAGACTTTGCCAAAGAGATTAGCGAACCAAGACCAAATACCCGTGGCTACCTCAGAAAACAAGAACAGATTGCGACAGAGATTCCCCCTGGGGATGATAAAAACAACAATTGCATTTGGAAACTAACTGGATTCGCTTAGACCGCAGATTCACTCAATCGGGATATCATTATGAAAGAACTTCCAGACGAACGCACTCACTTTAATGGGAATCCATGGCTGCCAAATTTTCCTAGCCCAAGCTAGCACGGGTTGTTTGGATCTATGATGATTCCAGAAGGCTAACAAATTGAAAGAACCAGTAGATGTAAGAGAGCAGACTGGAAGATCTGGGTCTGCACTTAACCGAAGCTGAAGGATGTCGGGATGGAGATCAGAAGACAAAAGATTGCACAGCTCTGCAAGGATCAGGGCAGCATTACGGACAGCAGATTATGATCCATAGGATGCGGCCCGACCAAACGCGTACCACACCAGTTAGAATCCCAAAAGGAGATAACCTTTTCCAACAACCCATCTACTACATTCCAAAATGTTACCCATCTGATTCAAAATAGCCTTCCAAGGAAGAGACCTATTCTTAGATAAAATGACCGATTGATCAACCCCATATTTGAGCTTGCAAAAATGCGCCCAAAGAGACTACCCATGCATTGCATTCCAAGCAAGTTTAGCGTGCATCGAGTCCATGACTTGCTGTAAAGAGCGGATACCCAAACCCCCTTCCTCCAAGGGACGATAAACCAGATGCCACATCACCCAATGAGTCATGTGATCCCCATTAGCACTCCATTAAAAATCTGTAATAGCCCTATCAATATGCGCGATAACTGACTTCGGAACAGCCATCGAAGCCAGGGAATAAATGGGAATGCTAAAAAGAACTGATTTCACCAGAGTAATTTTGGCTCCAAAAGACAAAATACGAGATCTCCAACCATTAATCCTAGCGAGCAAGCGGGAGACAAGATCTTTAAAGTAAATCCGCTTCATACGACCCTTAAAAAGGGGGATTCCGAGGTATTTCACAAGCCAAAACTTCTGAGAGCAACCAGACCACAAGGCCAACTACCGAATAGACCTGTTACTACAACGCGTGTTAACAAAGAAACCGCTCTTTTGGATATTAATCAACTGACCTGAGGAACCCTCATAAGCTGTAAAAAATTTTCGAAGCCCCTGCACTGAAGACTTTGAAGCATTGCAAAAAACAAGCATGTCGTCTGCATATAAAAGATGGGACACCTGCACACCCCCATGCCCATGATGATAAGGGAAACCCTTTGAATAGCCCTGCTGATGATAAAAGAGAGAACCTCTTGAGCTAAAATAAAAAGGAGCAGAGAAAGAGGATCTCCTTACCGAACACCTCTAGAGGAATGAAAAAAGCCAGTAAACTCCCCATTAACATTAATAGAATACCAAATGTTGGACATGAGTCGATGAACCAAAGCATAGTTTTCAGAATTAAAGCCCATAGCATGTAAAGCGCCCAAAAGAAAATTTCATTCCAACCTATCATAAGCCTTGGACATGTCGAATTTGAAAACTACATTACTCCCACGGACTTTAGAATCAATGTGATAAACAAGCTCATGAGCCAACAAAATATTTTCCTGGATATTACGGTTTTTAACAAAACCCGACTGTTCCATGGACACCAACTTTCGGAGAATTTTTTAGAGACGAGAAACATAAACTCGAGAGATAACTTTACAGATAAAATTGCAAAGACTAATCGACCTCAAATCCCCCAAGGCTTCAGGACGATCAACCTTAGGAATGAGAACCAAAGAGGTAGCTGCAATACCCCTAGGGAGAGGACTACCCAGAAACACATCCCTTACTGCCGCAGTAACCTCTAATTTAACAATCTCCCAGCAGCCTTGAAAGAACCAACCTGTGTATCCATCCAGGCCCGGAGCACTATTAGGATCCAAATTCTTGACTGCTTCCCAAATTTCTTCATCTGTAGGCACACACTGAAGAGAAAAATTATCAGAATCACTCAAACCAGAAGGCAGGTACCTAAACAGACTTCCATCAACAACATGAGATTTGGAAGCAAACATATCACTGAAATAGTCCACAGCTATCTGACCAACTGTAGCTGCATCGTCACTGAGCGTGTCATCTGCAAGACGAAGACTAACTTTGTTATGTCTCAAACGATCCTAATGCTCGCGTGAAAGTAAGAGTTGTTCCTATCACCATCCACCAACCAACGTTGTCGAGATTTCAACCAAAGCATCTCTGCATCCCATTTAACGAGTTGATCAAAACCTGAGCGAGCTTCCACCAATAACCTATCTGTATCAGCATTACTGCCTTGTTGTAATTCATGTTCAAGCCGAATAATGGTGTCTTTTTGAGCCGTCAACTTGTACTGCACATGGCAAAAAACATTCCAATTTCAAGATTTAAGAGCTGGCCTCAAAGTTTTTAACTTCCTAAAAAGAATATCTAAAGGGGAACCAACTACTGAATAAGACCACCGCACTTTAACGAAATTCAAGAAATCTGGGTGATCCAGCCACATACGTTGAAAATGGAAAGCCCCTCTGCGTTTAAATTCCTTCTGAAAACCAACTAACAAAGGCACATGATCAGAGACAGTCGAAATTAAGAGCTGAATGCGAAGGGCAGGAAGAGCAGCCTTGTAGTCTCCATTAACCAAAACTCTATCCAGCCGTTTCCAAATTCGACGACCAATTATATGGCTATTGCACCAAGTAAACCGACTACCCTCGAAACCAGCGTCATCCAACCCAGCTTGAAGCAAAAAACGGTTAAAATCTTCCATGCAATGAACATCACAAGGACCTCCACCAATCTTTTCATTAGTGTGGGAGATAGCATTAAAATCCCCCCTACAATCTAAGGTCTGGAAATCTGACCCGAAAAGGAAACCAAATCTGCCTAAAGATCTTGACGTTCCTCCCGAGTTCATTTCGCATAAACAAAGGATGCAATAATTTTAAAATCAACACCACCATTAATCAAAACTGAGATGAACTGATTAGTGGCAGCAATTAAAGAGACTTTCAGATGGTTATCCCAAAGTAACCAAATATGCATGTTAATAGGATTAGCATGGAGAGTATTAGCAAAGCCCAACCGACGACCAAGTCTACCAATATAATCACCTGAAACTTTAGGCTCTAAGATAACACATAGACTAGGATTATTTTGACACTTAAGTAAGCAAAGATTGTCCATAGTTGTTTTTTGTTACACACACCCCTAACATTCCATAGGAGAATCAACATAAAAACAGGTTAGAGAGAGAGCATTGCCTGGGCTTTAGCTGCAGCAGCCCTAGTTAACCGAACAGACTTGTTATTCGTATGCCTGAATCTGGCATTATCACAAAATTGCACAAAAGCTGGTTTGAGAGAGACTGAGCCAATGTCCGAATCTGTGTAAAAAGAATCGAAAGGGAGTATCATGAGAACCCGACAAACCTTCCCCATCAATTGACTTTGCCTTATGATAGGAGCCGGAGGGGATGCTCTTTAAATCATTCCATAAGACCTCCATCTCTGCCACAGCCCATGCCCTACAGACATCCTAAGCCATATCTAAAAAAGAGCTAGGGCAAACATCCACGGGCTCAAACTCTCCAGGAGGCTCATCACCAGGATCCTCATGGAGACTTGCTAACACATCAAACGTATTATACGTAGGAACATCAACCTTTTGTTTTGTTGGATGAACCGTATTATCCCGCCTTAGGGTATTGATACTCTTTATGCCATCGTTATTAAACTCCTTTTCCATAACATCGATAACCTCAACTTCCTTGGAAATACCGTTAACATCCTTTGCATTGGAAGGAGAGCCATGTTGGGGAGCTTTGGTTGAATTGACTGGAACCCATTTCATTGTATTACGATTAACTCCTTCACCCAAAACTTTTTGCTTATTACCTACATCAACATCCTTCGCTTTGCCATTGGATTGCACGTAAGCCTGAGAAACATTGACACCCTCACCTTCAACACTAGAAGGGATGTTAATATCCTGCACAGAAACTTTGGGCAAAGCCCCATCCTTACCTGTTGGCTCTTTACCACCAATGTCCTTAGCATCCCGATGCACCTTGATAGGAGCAACATCCTGTTTCGCCTCTATATCATTAATATTCCCTCGACGATGACCTTTACAGCAATATTCTTTTATGTGACCCAACAAACCACAACCAGTACAGTAGTTAACATTGCCTTCAAAATCCAGCGACTGCCAAAATCCATTATCTTTACCAATACCAACCCAAATTCTGGATGGTAGAGAATCAGCCACCTCCACTTTGACACATATCCTAGCGAACATAGGCCTAGTTAGAGCGAGAGTTTTCTTCTTGTGTAGTGTGTGTGTGTATGTGTGTGTGTGTGTGTGTGTGTATGTGTATGTGTACATATTTTGATCGGCTTGTCGGGGCAAGGACTGGATCTTCGGATGGCTCGTCGCGGGGTGAGGAGGCTTTTGCTAGTAGATGAGAGCTGTATGTGTGAGTGTGTGTTGAGGAGTTGTGTGCCATGGAATGAAGAGGTTGGAGGCCTCTATTTATAGGCTCAAATTGGACTGCAAGGCACCAGGTGGAAGCAGCTGGAGAGCGAGACAACGCAAAACGCACGAGGCAGCTTGGAGAAATGACAATGTTTCAGCTGGATGGGAGAAGAAGGAAAGGGGAGCGGCACCCCACCCTTTTGTGCGGCTCCAAGGGTGGGGGAGCAGCACCCCCTTTGCTTTTTTTCCTTCTTCCTCTTTTGAAGTTTAGTCCTTCCTGCTTTGTTTTCTTCGTTAAGCTATGTTAAGTTCCATTAAGTCCTGTTTTATGAAACATAACGGAAAGTAATATCATTTAGACCATTTGATTTATAATTTATATTTTATTATAGTTTTAGGACATTGTAGCGTAGGGGTACAAAATTTGGGTGTCTACAACGGTGCTTGGTACGTGGGTATTTTTGGGAAAAAAAATAATGAAAGTGGATTTTTGCGGTTTAAAAAGAAAAATAGGGTAGCTGAGCGGTTACTTATTTATTTTCTTCCAAAAATACCCATGCACCAAGCACTGTTGTAGACACCCCAATTTTGTACCCCTACGCTACAATGTCCTAAAACTATAATAATGAAAGTGGACTTTTGCGGTTTAAAAAGAAAAATAGGGTAGCTGAGCGGTTACAATTCTAAAAAATGGTACCATCTCACAATTATTCTCCTCAAGGGCATGGGAAGAGATCGAACCTGAGACCTCACACTTTGTGAACCATCTCTACCATTGGGCCACCCTTTAGGAGATCTTTTAATAGGAGTGACTTTACATTAGGTATCCAAAATGTGGAGAATTTGTTCTTAGTTCATGGTTCTTAGGTGGGCTTCACGATACCACTAAAGACTGACTATACATTATAGTTTCAATTAGTATATAACATATTTCAAAATAAAAACCTTTTTCAAAAATACTAAAAGAAGAAAAAAATACAATTTTCCAAAAAATAAAATGGTTGAAAAAAAAAGTGAGTGAGAGAAATGGAGGGAGGGACAGCCCAATCTTAGTCCCTCAACAAAAAAAAATCTAATTTGGGTCCTTTGAGTATTAAATTTTTTCAGTGACAGTCCTTTTGATGGATGCCGTTAGCGAAATACGTTAAGTTGCCCATGTACATTTAGTAAGAGCTAATACGATTTTTTTTCAAACTTAACTTATATCAAATATACAATAGAATCCCTAAAGTTTAAAAAATGGCCATAAGGCCTTCTTCACCACTTTTTGTAAACCCAATAGTTAAGCCACAGTTCCAGTCCCAACGATCTCCATGGCTGCCACTTCTTCCCCCAGTCTGGAAACCACTACTCTGACCCAAGCCTGTCACCTTCAAGCCAAGAAATAGAAACACACACACACACACAGTCACATCTCCGTTGTCTCCTCCTTCATCGTCGGTACTTTTCCTCTCTCTTTGTGTTTCATACCCTAACCTTCGTCTCTGCCCTTCTTCTCTTTATGTGATTTCGATTAATCAACCCAATACTGCACCCAAATCCCCCCCCCCAACACCAAAACACACAGACACACAATCATGGGGAAGCCAGAGAAGACCTCTCAAGCAAACCCAAACCCGACTAGAGCAGTAGTATTAGCATTATGCGAAGAGTGTAAATCGAATGAGTCAAAACACAAATGCCCAGGTTGCTTCGTACGCTCTTGTAGCCTCCCTTGTGTCAAAGCTCACAAGCAACTGTGAGAACCCTGTTTCGCGACCCCCTCGCCATTGAAAACGAGTGGTTTCAAAACTTTGAACGCGTGGAATGCGCTCGACCTCGTCGTGGACTCTAAAAATGTGTATACAGAGTCGCCACCTCTATTTTAAGGTTTAAGTAGAAAAAAACCAAGTGTACCAGAAAATGTATAGTTTCGGGGCTAAGTTACGAGTTGGGAAGGGGTTAGACATCCAACTCGCCATTTCGGTCTCGTTTTTAGGGTTTTATTAAATTAACATTCTCTTTAATGTGTTCGGCCTAGAAAAGAATTATATATATATATATATATATATATATATATATATATATATATATATATATATATATATATATATATATATATATATATATATATATATATTAAAAATAGCTGCGGTTTGTTCTAAGATGTTACTTGGGCATAATAACAGCTATTTTGTATAAACATAATCTTATTTTCTAATGTATTATAATCTAACAACATTTTAAAATATAAAGCAATTATTTTATGTACATTTTTTCTTGCATGCATAATATTTATGTTATTTTATTTTACATTATTTATTTCTAATATTTACATAGCATGCATAATATAATTATTCTACATTTAATTTAAAATAACGGGAACAAAATAGTAGGTGAGTACCTACCTCTTAAAGCGTGAATGTTTGAACCTGGTATATACGTATAGGCTTTAGCCCACTAGGCGTTCGTAGTTTTTAGGTGTGCTTCATCTGTCCTTCCGAGAAAGAAAGTTTTTTTTTTCTTATCCTGTCGTCTTGTTGTTGTCTTGTCTTATCTTGGGCAGCGTAACGATATCTTATTGTCTTTGGATCGAATTTTCGGGGCAAGGATTGAGGCTCAGATGGCTTGCTCGGGACGAGGAGGCTTGCTCGGGGCAATGAAGAGGCTTTCTTCTTCTCCAGTAAAGGGATGGAGCTCTTTGGGTGGTGTGTGTTATGTGCGAGTGTGGGGGGGGGGAGTGTGTGTTTGAGGGTGTGGTGTGTGTGTGTTGGTGTGTTGAAATGAGAAGGTCGAATGCTTCCTTTTATAGGAGGAAAACGTGATTGGCAACAAGCGGTTACCAATCGCTTACAGATACTACATGGCTTCAGGTGTAGGCTCCAGAAGAAGACAAAAGGAAGTAGGGTGCGGCTCCCACCCTTGCGAGCGACTCCAAGGGGTGGGGCGCGACTCCTTTTGGTTTTCACGGCCAAATCATAGTTTCAGTTTAAGCCCTTCTATACTTTGTTGTTTTCTGTTAACCCCCGTTAAGTCCTGTTACCTGAAACATTAACAGAAAGTAACGTCAGTTAGTCCAATCAATTTATAAATTATATTTTTATCATTGTTTTAGGACATCATATCGTAGGGTACAGAATTGGGATGTGTATAGAGCCTCTCAACGATGGAGTTTTCAAGTGAACACAAGTTTACAAGCAAACAAATGTTGTTTAGAAGAAATAGACTCCCAATTTCGGGACAAACATTGCAGGAAAGATTTTTTTCATTTATTTTGAGTTTTTATTTTTATTTTTTTATATGCTTCATAAAATGGAAATATCAATTTAAAATGCTTGATCAAAATGAAAATACTTTATCTAATGTAAAGACATGTGGAATTCAAAATGCTAATTTATGAAACTTAAAAGATGATTTAGAATGGAAAATGCTTTATCAAATTTAAAAGAAAATGTGGAATTTAAAATGCTTTATGAAGTTTAAAAGACATGTGGAATTGAAAATCCTTTATGAAATTTAAAAGACAATATGGAATGGAAAATGCTTTATGAAATTTAAAAACACGTGGATTTGAAAATGCTTTATTAAATTTAAAGACATGTGGAATTGAAAATGCTTTATCAAATTTAAAAAATTTGGAATTTAAAATACTTTATGAAATTTAAAGACATGTGGAATTTAAAATTCTTTATCAAATTTAAAAGACGGCGTGGAATTGAAAGTGTTTTATCAAATTTAAAATGCTTCATCAAATTTAAAATGCATGTGGAATTGAAAGTGATTTTTCAAATTTAAAATGCTTCATCAAAGTAAAATGCTTTATCAGATCAAGATGTTTGTGGAATTGAAAATGGTTTATCAATTTAAAAGTGCTTTATCAAATCAAGATGTTTGTGGAATTGAAAACGCTTTATCAATTTAAAAGTGTTTTATCAAATTTAAAGTGCTTTATCAATAGAAAATGTTTTATCAAAGTAAAATGCTTTATCAAATAAAAGTGTTTCTTCAATTTAAAGTGTTTGTGGAATTAAAAATGTTTTATGTGCAGAGATGGTCCTGACCTTTGAGAGGTCCAGAGCGAAAAGAAAATAAGGTGTCCTTAAAATTATAAACATAAGAATTTTAGATGAATAATATATTTGACTTTTCATCATTTGAAGTATTGAAAATGGATAATACCCAAACATATAAGAAAATAAGTATAAAATAATTACTGAAAACTGTTATTCTTCATTCGTTAAAATAAAAAAAATATACTCAATCAATTTTTTTCTTTTATTTATGTTTTGACATCTGGATGGATATTTTTTTGGTAACATATATTATGCACTATAAATTCAAGTTAAAAAACAATCAACTGAAAAGGTAAAGAATGAAATAAACATAAGAAATATTTAAAAATGATAGTAACATAACAATAAAATTTGATTTTTTCTTGAAATATTGATACTATATACCCAATAAATTGTTATTTTTAATGACTCAAATAAAAAAATTGATGGTCAACTAACTTTTTTTATAAGTAAATTTAGCGAACGCAAAATAAAATTAAGGTTGAATAACTTTGCTGAAAGCGAATACAAAATATTTATCTTTATATAGTAACTCTTTATTTATTAGATTCCAGGGTAATTAAAACATATATAAGTAGATTTGAAGATGGTAATAAATAAATAAAATATTAACCACAATCATTATAATTACAATACAAGTGGATGATAAAGATGAAATATTATAAAAATTATAAGCATATTTTTAAAAAGTTGATTATTTACGTAAAACATCTCAAAATAGTATAGGGGCTTATTTAACTAAATCGGGAGAGTATATCATATAATATGCATATAATAATAATAATAATAATAATAATAATAATAATAATAATAATAATAATAATAATAATAATAATAATAATAATAATAATAATAATAATTTACGGTCGATGCAAAATAAAAAAAATAGAAAAATGGGGGGAAGGGGTTTGAACCTTGGATTTCCGTTTCACTCACAACTTACACAAAAACACGACCTATTGAGCCAAAAGACTTCATCAATATTACATTATTTATAATATATCCATATAAAACTATCCTACACGTATAAAATTGGACCCTCTTACATTGGGGGCCCTGTTCCGTCGATCACTCCAAACTCCCCCAAAACCGGGCCTGTTTATGTGTTTAATTGTCCCATGATTTTGAAGATGTCTTTGATGTTTTTGAAATGTCTTGTGTATTTGAAGATTCTTGTGGACTGAAAATGTTTTGTATATTGAAAATGCGTGTGAATTTAAAGTGTTTGATCAAAGATTTAAAAAAAAAACGTTGTGAATTCTAAATACGTGCCAGGTGTGTATCATTTGGAGAGATTTTTCTTTGAAAAGATAAGATGAAAGTGTCGACAAAGATGTGATACTGTTGTGGAATGTGATAGTTTAGAATGTGATACTGTATGAAAGCCATAAGTTTTTTAAGGTGTGATGCTGCAGAGAATTTAGAATGCGATGTATACAAATCAGATAACTTCGAATATGAGATATTTGATGCATGTAAATATTAAAATGCAATATATCCAAGTACTTTGTTACTGCTTTGGTGATGATGATCTACGAGGCATGATGTTGTGTTGTCGCCAGCAGTTAACCTTGTTGAAGGTCGTCAAATTCTGTTAAGTTCAAGTTTGTTTGGATGGGCCAACCTGCAAATAGGGCATCCAGGGGGTTCATGTGTCAAGATTACAAACCTTAAGGGAATGGAAGGAAAAAAAATCCTTTCCCCATTTGAGCGCATGGTAGCAGCCACTACCATTGTTGTTGCTGCTTCGTCTTTCTCGTTCCTTCTCAAATTTGATTTCTTGTTCAAATCAAACACATTTTCTTGTATTATGGCTTCTTCCTCAAGATCTACCAAAAGAAAAGCTCCTGCACACCCCCAATCGGGTTAAGATGCTCGAGATGAAAAACTTTTGAAGAGGAACAAAGTTCGCTATCATTTTTCTACCGACGATTGAGAGGATATTCACCGAGATCCATGCTCCTATGTCTCAAATTTGACTCCTTCGGTAAGTTTTTCTTTGATTTTGTTCAAACCCATTTACTTTGAGATTTTTAAATTTTGAATTTTGTCGGATGATTTGTGTCTTCTGTTTGGATATTTTCTGCAATGTTAGTATGTAGAGATAATATGGGATGAAATGACAGATTATATTAGCATGAAAATGTGTGTTTTGTTGTAGAAAAATATTGATTGTGCATATTTTGACTGTGTATTTTGAATGGGTAAAAATGTTAATTTGGCACGAGTGGTAATATTATTGTGCCAATGGATATATAGAGATATAAGACTCATGACTTTGAATTTTTTGGGATGACCCAAGATGTGTATAGTATTCATACCCAAAGCTAGAAGGAAAGTGCATGTCAACGTTTGACCAAATGACCGAATAACTAATAGAAAATGCCAATGTTAGTATTTATGTGCAACAAAAAAAAGTTTTTGTGATATTTTTATCCGTTGGATGGTAAGAGTTGGGTTTTACGACGCAGAAATAATTTTTTGAAAACATACATTTTTAATTATGTATTTATGTATATATTGTTATTTATATTATATATAATAATAATAATAATAATAATAATAATAATAATAATAATAATAATAATAATAATAATAATAATAATAATAATAATAATAATAATAATAAAAGATACTTTTGGTGATGACATGAGAGCTATTTTGTAGATGGAAATAAAAATATTTTTGATAAAAAATGGAAATTGTTTTATGTATGAAATGAGATGTGAAAATAATAATAATAAAATAATCATAAAAAATGAAAAAGTATTTCGACAGATAAGAAGAATGCATGGTAGTCAATAAATGTATTTGTTGACAAAAGACAAAAGAAATGATAAATGTGTCATGCAACAAATGCTTTATGTAATTATAAACATAAATTCATGTGTTTCTTTTATTTTTAGGTTAGAATGAACCTGCAACGCATACGTTGTAGTGCAGATCATGTGGAGGAGATTTATGCGTCTCTTACTCCTCGGGCAAGACATCTAGTGGACTAAACCAGGTTTGCTCAGTTTATGGGTGCGTTGGGTAATTTCCCTAGCTTTCTAAGTATATACGAGGTATTGCGAGAGTACTGGTGGGACACCACCTATACTTTCCATTTTACTTGGGGGGAAGTGACTATGACATCGACTGATTTTTCCGCCATCACTGGCATTCCTGTTTGGCATGGTATATGTTTCTCACCTGATCTGGATCTCAGGTTCCATCACGACGAAGTTCATGATTTATTGGGCTTTGAGCCCATCTACAAGAGTAGTGATGAAATAGGCATTCCTAGCGTAAGGGAGTGGCTTCAGAGTAGTGCTCGCTATGTGAATGATGCCGATGATGTGGTAGTGGAACGAGTTACCCGAGCATTTTTGTTCTTCTTTTTGGGCTCTACTTTGTTCGCAAACGCTTCTTGCGCTTTGCGTGTATCTTTTTGGGTTATCTTCGGGGATTGTATCAGGTTTCGAGGTATGATTGGGGACAGGCTGGGTTGGCCGAGTTGTTTTTTTGTATGGATCATGCTTGTTGTAACGAGACGATTTTTGCCATTGCTTGAGAGTGTAGACACCCCAATTTCGTATCCTATGATATGATGTCCTATAACAATGATAAAATATAATTTATAAATTGATTGGACTAACAAACGTTACTTTCCGTTAGTGTTGTAGGCAACTGGACTTAACGGGAGTTAACTGATACATATAAAAACTTGATTAAGGCTTAAACTGAAAGATGGATTTGGTCGTTAAAACAACAGATGGAGCCGCTCCCCATGCAAGGGTGTCGCTCCCCATCCATGAGAGTCGCGCCTTCTGCCCACTCTTCATATCCAGATGAAAACACTACCGTTTATGAATAATGCACGAAGCGGCTGCCTGCCAGCTGACCTCTGTCTCGCTCCTAGGTCGACACCTGGCACGCCATGCAAATATGTGAGAGAAAACACTGCCGTTTGCGTTTGCGTTTTCTCCTATAAATAGAAGCCTCAGGTTCTCATTATTAACAAACCCTCATTTTCTGATAAACTCGCAACACACACTCACACACTCCATCTGATCTCTCCTATGCTCGCAGAAGAAGCTGCTGCTTCCTTCTTTGCCCCGAGCGAGCCATCCGAAGATCCAGTTCTTGCCCCGGCAAGTCGATCCAAACATAAAAGATATTGTTACACTGCAAAAATCCCGTGGAAGATATGATGATATGAGAATATGATGATGATGATGAGATAAAAAAAGACTTCCCTTCTCGGAAGGACAGAGGAAGCACACCTAAAAACTTCAAACGCCTAGTAGGCTAAAACATAGGCGTATATACCGGGTTCAGACATTCACGCTTTAAGAGGTAGATCCCACCTACTAGTCTTTTCCCGTTACTATGAATAAAATTTAGAATATTATATCATGCATGCTATGTAAATATTAGATAATGTTTAATTAATTAAATTTTAGTGTATATATATATATATATATATATATATATATATATATATATATATATATATATATATATATATATATATATATATTCTAAATAAAGTAGTTATGCATGTTTATAAATAGATGTAAATATAAATAGTTAAATTTATAATATATCCTCGTAGCGTTAATATATTAGAAAGTAAAAGATTATATTTATGTAAATGCAATAATAGTCGTTATTATGCCCAAATAACATTAAAACAAAGCACTGTTATATATATAAAATACCTTTTCTAGACTAAATACATTTAAAAACATGTTATTTTATTAAAACCCTAAAATGAGACCGAAGTGACGAGTTGTGTACTTAACCACTTCTCAATTTGTAACTTAACCCCAAAACCTACACATTTTCTGGTAACATACAGTTTTTCTCTGTTTAACCTTAAAATAGATGTGACAACTCTGTACACACATTTTTAGAGTCTACGACAAGGCCGCGCTCTGATGTTTCCAAAACAACTCGCTTTCACGTGAGGGGTGGTCGCAAAACAGGGGTTTTGATAGTGGCGACTCTGCTGTGGATGTTGTTTAAAAAAAACACACAAAAACAAAAGAGGGCTAGACTCCATTTTTTTGGGTTGATAAATGTAATTACATACTTGACATGCTTCTACACATAGTCTAGATAATACAATACATACATGCTATGTTATTATTTCTATTTCCTTTTAGCAATTGATATTTGTAATTTATATTTTTGTTGACGAAAATCTCTACATGTAAATATTATTTTATTTTGTCAATTTTTTTGGGGGATTATGACAAACATGTAATAAATAGGAACAAATCGTTTTCCCACTTTTATTTCTATTTATTGATGTGATTGAATGACCGTCTCGCGCGATCGCTCTGTCCCTTATGTGAATTACAAACTAATCAGCTGAGAAAATCTACAAAAAAACAAAAAAGACATATATTTTTACTACTTTATATTACTGTAAAAAGTTTCCAACTTTCCTAGCTGACTCACACACGTGCACTCACGTAGAGATATTTCGAATTGCTACCCCTACACCAAAGCCAGCCTACCCCCTGCATCAGCCACGTTAATTGCATGTATATCTTCTAGGACACTACATTGATCGGTCGGTTTTTATACCCAAAAGTTAATGATCAATCACAGTGGCAAAAATATTTTTTTTTGATTAAAACAAAATACATTGGGAATGATCAATGAATTTGACGGTATCTCACTAGAACGATATGAATGGTGGATCGCGGAAAGAATATAGGCCCTTCGCCCAAGATTTGTTTGATCTTGGGAGGTCGAAAGGCAGGTGGAATACAAATATTTTATATTCTGAAGAAAGAATTCACTGTTCCAGTACCTAATAAAGAGAGTCAAACAAAGTTATGCTTATCCGACCAGCTTTAAGAAATACAACAAAAAAAAGTTCATTAATAAAAAAAATGCACACTATACCTTTCAAGCCAAGCCTTTGAGCCATACCTTCTTCGACCCATTTTCCTCAAAAACATGGCCCGAACCTGGAAGGGAAGAGACAATACTGGTCGTTTGATAAGAGAGTTGAGTTCAAATACAGAAGGCAGTTCATACAGTACAGATTTGGGTTTGACTACATATGATAGTTCATACAATATAGATTTGAGTTTGAATACATAGATCAGTTCTGAACAGATAGATTTAAGTAGAATGACTGTCGAAGATGAACAGACTATTATTGGCAACAAAATAGAAGCTCCCAGATATGCCCCACGTCCTAAATTCTAGGATTGGCTAAAGTGAGAATTGGATACCCATATAGAAAGGGTAACGAACCAAATGGTCGGAAATCTGTTGGAAGGTTTAGTAAAAATCTTCACCTAGTTTTCTCAGCGGATCAAAAATTTATAATTCTCAGCTAACAATTCCTTTGCTCTCCTAAAATTCAGTTTTCCCACAGAAAAGGCCTTCCTTCAAAACACCAACATATTTGATGATTGTTCTCCTCACCCAAACACTAACCCCTTCACCCAAGACATTATCATTCCAAATCAAAACACTTACAATTCTCCTTCACAAAGTATCATACCTCCAAACACCGACCTAACACTCTCTTACCCCGATACATGTCACCAAAGAACATCCCTCACGAATAACCCAAAGAGTTACTTCACTCATGATCCTGCAACATCCTTCACCCAACAAATGTTCCCCCAAATCCCAACAGGGATAACCAGAATAACATCTATACACGAGGCTCCCAAAATGGTCCAGAACCCTCAAATGGAAACACATATTATGTGTCTCTTGCACAACACTGCTCCAGTTAAAGACAAAAGAGGGAAACACAATTATATTACTCAACAACCAAATAAACCCTCAAGCCCATTACCCAACACATGGAATCACACCCAGTATTATGAATACCATCACTGCCATGGACACCTCACTGACAGATGCTACTTGCTCAGACATGCCATCAGACAAAACTATCTATGTGATTAATGTAGAAATAATAAAGAACCTTCGCCTTATATTGTTGTCCCTCTACCTGTAAAAGAAACAAACTTGGATTGCAACGTGAAAAGCGGCCCTACAGAGACCCTCCCTTATGACTATATAGAAAAACCCTGAATGAATATTTTGTCAGGAAAGGAGAAGCAATCACCTACCTCATATTTCCTGAACCATGGGTTGACCATAACGACGAGAAACAGCCTGGTTAGGAAATATTCGAAGATGTGAGTCTCATTACAAGTAAAACGAGAAAAGTGGTCCTTGAACCTCGTAACCCTACATACAAAATAGCGACAGTTGAAAATACTTAGACCATAGATCAGGATGGTTATGCTCTAGCATTGCTTGACAATGACTTCATGGGAGACAACTTCCTGGAAATGATCGACGGAAGAACTGACTATGTTAAACCACCAGCGGAATTTGTGGCTATCATAGATAGTCCATTGCAGAATAGGTACACCTCCACTGGACCTCTCTTAATAGCTGTAGACCTAGTTGATCGATTTGGATACACTATACCCCCTCATATCCCTTATGGCACGGACCGGTCACCTACCAGCCCGCTACCTGATTCCAATATCAAAGACCTTACCTCCGAAGACCTTGATAAAATAGCCAACCATGTAACCCCCTCTTTTAATGAAAGACTCAGTGTTTGCATGTACTCCTTGGTTGCCAATTTGTTAAAAGATGAATTAACTGAACAAAATAAAAACATAATTGAACCAGTTAATAATGAATTACTTAACAAAGTGCACCAAAAAGATAAAGAATACCTAATCGAGCTTACCAAGTTGGTCAAGCGATAAGGAAAACATAGATTAGTAGCAACAGAAGAAGACTTGTCTGTCATCAATCTAGGACTGAACAATGAAATCAGAGAACTCAGAATACACAGTTATCTGCAAGGAAATGATAGAACATCATTGATCAATTTACTGACAGAATTCGTAGATGTGTTTGCATGGTCTTACGAAGACATGCCTGGATTGGATCCAGCCATAATAGAGCACCGAATTCCGACATACCGTGATGTTAAGCCAGTAAAACATAAATTGCGCCGTAGACACCCCAATTTTGTACCCCTACGATATAACATCCTATAATGATGATAACATATATTTTATAAATTTGTTGGACAAACAAATGTTACTTTCCGTTAGTGTTTTAGTTAACTGAACTTAACGGGTGTTGAATACAAACATAACAAAACATAATAGAAGGGCCTTACTGAAATAACCAACTTGGCCAAAACACCCTGGCAGAGCCACTTGTAGACACCCCAATTTCGTACCGCTGATATGTAACATGACATAAAATATCAAGACTTGTTAAAAAGCTAACAAATGTCAAATTACATGGTTGAAAATGCAAAAGAAAAAGTAGGATGCATGAATAGTGAAATACAGAGGGCCTAAGTGCCGAAAATCAAGAGAAAAATGGCCCTGGGTGCCGCCCACAGCCACCACCTTGGGCGCATCGCCCACATCCCCTATGGGCAGTGCCCAATAGAGCTTCCAGCACTGTAGCAATTTTCTTTTGGTACAATCTTCTCAGCACACGGTACAAGCCGATGAAGCACAACATGTAAAACTTAATGGCAAAGAAAGCCTCACTCCCAACCTATAAATAAGAGGCCCCGGCTTTCAGAATTCACACAGAACGCACACACTGAAAAACATAGTACGCAGTGAGTTCACCGCATAGTTTGAGAGAACGCCGAGAGAATTTTTCCCTCTAGCCCCGACGCTCCGCCAAATCTCCCCCAAACACTAAAACTCACCGGTTAAAGTGAAACCTAGTTGTCCTGCTAGGATTCCGCCATATTCCACCGGTCCAAAAATCCCAAAAGGAGTAGTTGCTCTGCCCGAATTTAGACGTCAAATCAACAAAAAACGAGTAGTTGCTCTGCCCGATTTCCGACACCAGCAAGCAAAAAAAAAAGCAGCAAAAGCAAGCAGTTGTGCCACCCGGATCCCGAGGCGAAAAGTAACCAAAAGGAGCAGTCACTCGGCCCGAATCCCCACAATAGCAAAGCATCAACAAAAAGACTCACTCTCTCTGAAGGACAGAGCGAGTGCCCCCTAGGATACTGCTAGAAGCTAGTTGGTACAAGATAAAACCTTCATGCTTCAAGAGGTAGGCTTATTAAAGTTTTTATTTATTAAAAGTGTTATTTAGACTAGTAAAATGTAAGAAAAATAAGCAGTTATGCTGCTCAAAATTCTATAGAAAATAACACTAAAAAGAGTCATTATTACGACCAAATATTTATAAATGTATTTGTAACTCCAGGAAGGAGGTTGTTGTAAGTTTATAATAATTTCCTTATAAATATACATATCTATATTTTAAATACTTTATTTCAGTTGTTAAAATAAATATAAAAAAAACGTATTTAGCCCAAAAACTATTTTGAGACCGAAAGGGTGAGTTGGGTGCCTAACCCCTTTCCACATCGTAACTTAGCCTCCAAACCCTTTGCAAATCTGGTTATTTTTTGTTTTTCTTTGTTTTTTCTTTGTTTTTCTTTGTTTTCTTTGTTTTTGAGTCAATAATTGAGGCCGGGCATATTCCACGCGCCTTAAAGGTTTTGAAACCACCTACTTCTCACGCAGCGGGGGAAAGGTCGAAAATCGGGGCACTCACAGTGGCGACTCTGCTGATAACGTTGTTTTTATTTTAAATAAAATAAAAACGGAGGGCTACTCATTTTTCAAAAAAAAAAAAAAAAGAGGAAAAAAAACAAGTTTTTCTTTTGTTTTTTTTTGGCTAAATATGCTTATTATATTTATTTAACAGTTTAAATATTGCATTTTTATATATCTGTATATATATTTGTGCAAATAACTGTGAAAACTTGCAGCAGCTTCGTTCCGGGTATTGTTGCGAATCAAAAAAAAAAAGAGGAACATAAATATAAAATTTCGGGCAGTATAACAAAAAAATATTATCGCTTCATTTTATTTTGCTCTGCTTTATTTATTATTCCTCGAAAAATATGTAAATATCTTTTATTCTATCATTTTATTTTGGGGATTAGGACCAAATGTAATTAATAGGAACAGATAGATTCCCCGCTTTTCTTTCTATTTATTGATCTGAATGGTCGTCACGCTTACTCGCGCCATAGAAATATTTCGAACTACTACCCTACACCATGGCCAACCTACCCCCTGCATCAGCCAACGTTAAATACATATAGATTCGCAGGACACTTCATGGACCGATCAGTTTTTATATCTCTAAATTATTGACCAATTCCTGTTGCAAAAAGAAAAAAAAAATAAAGATATATGCATAGGGGCTGACCAATGATTTTTATGATGCTCGACCTAGACCATTCAAATGGTGGATCCCAGAAAGAGTATAGGCCCTTCGCCTGATATCAGTCCGATCTTGGAGAGTCGAAAGACAGGTGGAATACGAAGGTGTTATACAACGGAGAAAGAATCCATTATTCCAGGAAAAGTCTCGAGACTGTCAAAACAAAGCAGGTGCTTGTCTGATCAATCTTAGGGAAAATGAATAATAATAATAATAATAATAATAATAATAATAATAATAAATATATAATAATAAAGACACACTGTACTCAGAACCAAAAGCTTGGAACCTTCCCTTTTGATACCTTTAACCCTTTTCCTCAGAAACCTGGCCCAAATTTGGAAAGGAAGAGATAGCACCGGTCGGTTGATAAGGGATACATGCATATGGGTCAGATCAGAAAGTGTCAGAGTCGGATCAAAAGATATCAAAATCAGTTCAGAAAGTACAGATCTGGGCAGAATGGCCACCGAGAATGAGCAGTCTACAGTGGGTACTGATACAAGCGCTCCAGGGTATGCTCCAACTCCGGCTATGCAGCAATGGTTCGATTAAAATTTGGGTGCACAGGTTGATCGTTTATTGAGCTAGGTGGGAAACCTCATGCAAGGTCCAAGGCCCAGTGTTGAGGGAATCATTTTCCCTGCAACCCCTCAAGAAGCATCTACTTCTCATGCTCCAATAAACCCAAACCCTCAGCCAAACACTAACCTTCCACCAACCTCCAGCGCCCCAATCACCAATTTCTCACCAAATACTTATTACCAAAATTTAAACCCTTTCTTGCCAAACCCACCATATCCTTTCCCAAACACCTATATACCCAAAAATCCAAGTGGCCTCATATTTCCCATCACTAACCATTCCAAAGTAGCTCATATATGGACCCCAGAAGCTATACCCTGCTAGGACAAATAACGAATTATTTACCTTTCAATGATCCTGGTCAGACTAAAACCACTAATAACCTACCTCCTCAGAATCCCTACCAAATACCTCACTAAGGAATTTTCCATGCAGGCATTAACGCTACAACCCTCAGTTATAGAGAACCTTAAGATAATGATGCTCAAGGTCTTGAACAAAGGGGAATTTTCCACGCAGGCATTAACGCTACAACCCTTAGTTATATTGCCCTCAAAATTTAAAATGTCTGACATAGAGAAATTTGATGGGACTGGATGCCCTATCTCCCACTTAAAATCTTACACTACCGCTATGTAGTCAAGGGGAGCTAGCTTCGAGGCTATAGCTTCCAATTTCCATCTGACCTTCTCATGTTAGCAGATAACCGTATGGTTGCTACTTGGGATCAAATGGCCGAAGAATTGTAAAAACTGAGAATAAAAGGTAACTTGAGGCATGCACCCAAAAGGAAAAAGAAACCTTTGCAGACTTTGCAACCAGGTGGAAGAAGAAAGTTACCCAAACTTTAGACATACCTGATCCATCTGAATCAACCCGATTGTTTATAAAAAACCTTAAGCCAATTTATGTTGGACGCTTGAGGTATCTTCCCTACGGTGATTTCAATGCCATTGTTGAAATAGGAAATCATATCGATGAAGAAATTCGTACAGGGTTCCTAGAAATTGATACACCACCAAGTTCATTCTACTACTCTGAATCAGAGGAAACATCTACGGAAGAAGTCAACGTTATTGAAAGAATCCCGACTGAAAAGTATAGTAGTGTGCCATGGTCATATGGGACAAATAAGTCTGCTAATTTTGTTAAGGGAAGTAGTGGTACTAACAGAAGCTGCATAGGACCTTACAAAGGAGACAGAAGGCATTGAGATGAATTGCATGTTCCAATGTCACTAATACTGCAAGGGTTAATAGCACAAGAAGTCCTTAAGCCCCTTGAAAACTACAAACCTCCAAACCCATTACCCGACAAATGGAACCACAACAAGTATTGTGAATACCACCAATCCAGTGGTCATATCACCGACAAATGCTTCTCACTCAGGAATGATATCCAAGACCTTATCGATGATAAAATCATTGAGAAGTCGCACCCATGATTGATTCTGATAAAAAGTGATCAAGCATTGCCCAAGGAACAATATTGAGAAAGAATTTGGATAAGGCAGAACGTTAGTACAAGAAGTTGTTGGCCACTCAGGGAAGGACAAGGGAAAATTTTGAGACTCATAGAACCCTGGAATACCCTTTTGTATACACCTCCAGAAACCCTTTTTCCTTTGAACCTCCAAATAAAATCTTCAGGAAGCAACTTTTTTTAACTCAGCATCAGTTTTCGTAGATTTTCTTCATACATATCTTTTTCTTTAGAGATCACCTATTTATGAGTATCCATGGAAAGGTTTTTTTCTCAAAGATGATAAATTATCTCACTTAAAAACACCTAAATCTACACGAGTTGTTAATGAGTCATCCAGAAGATATGGACCCGCAAAACTATTAAGAACATATGAAATCCAAAGTAGACATGTCGTCTTGATTGGAATCACCTTCGACCCTTTGCGGCCGAGCTGTTAGTAGCATACTGAGGCTTCCTATCATAAACACCAAAACCCCTCTGAAAACCTGAAACCCTTTTTTCCACCATCCCTACCGAAACTAAGACCTTCCAATATCCCCAGCCAAATAACTATCCCCATGATCCAGCTTTCCAAAACTGGGGTTGTGTCGTTTTTTTTGTATCCACCAAAAATGATTATTCTTTTGTCCCAAAAGGAGAGATGACATTCCCCAACTGCTATGATGATGCTCTTGGAAAGAAAAAGAACAAACAGAGAAGGAAAAAAAAGGAAAAAAATATAAGAAAAAAAAAAGAAATCTCTATGGAGCAATTCCATCATTTGTCTATCTCCCTCCTACCTAAGCTAATCTAGGCTTATCTGGGAAAACAACACATATATACTTCTTCAAGTGTGGATAAAAAAAAAGGGCCAACTATACCTAAAGCCAAAGCCATAGCCAAATCCAAAAAGCCTACCATACTCAAAACCAAAAGCCAATCATCCATCTAGAACCCACAGCCTGAAAAGCCAACCAACGATCATATTATTGATTGTTTTTTTTAACATAAACCAATCCCATGAAAAGACCTTCTAACCAGAGATCTCAAAACCAATCCATCCTCAAACATTTAAATAGTACACCTTGAACCAGTCGCGATCAACAGCTCTGCTTCAATCGGTCATAACGTGATCTAAGTCAAAGATGAAACTCCTTGCTAAAACATACAAAAACATCAAAAGATAATTACCAAGAAGGGTCCATAAACCACCAAACCTGGTGATACTCAGCAATAAAGTGAACTCTGAATTCTGGCTCTTTTTCTTGTTCAGCAAAGTCGTCCTCATGTCATGTGTCTTTGATTTTCTCTTCAAGAAAAAAAAAGAAAAAAGGGGGCTTTCCCTTCATACACTTCTTTTTGGGGTTATTCTCTGTTCATATCCATAAAACGTATCACTTGAGTATGCTAGGGGCTTTCTTTTCCATCTTGAACGATTTGTTGATTGAGTCACCCTGGGGATTTTCCCACCGAACTCATGAATCTTGTCCATGTAGTCTCTTATCTCCTGTTCCCTGAGCCATGAGTTATTGGTCATAACGAAAGATACTCTGGCTAGGAAAACTTTGAGAATCTGAGTCCCGCTATAAGCAAGATAAGAAAGTTATTCTTGGACTTAGTATAAAGAGAAGGCATTTTAGGAACAAATATCGTCCGAGAAAGTTCTGCCTCGGCCTTATTGGGCAACAACTTCTTAGAATTGGATGACAGGATCACTTATTTTGCCTAAATCTGAATCCAAGGTTATCATGCATAACATGTTGCATAATTGATACACTACTATAGGGTCCCTCATGATTTCTGCAAGCCGAGTGGATTTATTTTGGATACATTTTGCCCCTACCTTCCTTTTGATGCTAGACTGGTTGTCTACCAATTTCTGTCCAGGTTAAACCATTTGTTTTGCTTTGGCGTTGTGCCGGTTTCTCTAAGTTCTATCAGATCTTGCTGCTTGACCGTCGTATTATCTCGTCCTATGGGCCCTATTTTTTAAACCCCTCCTTAATTTCTTTGCCAAAACCATGATATTTTGTTATCAAGTCAAAAGAAAGAAACGGAAGCCCTCCATTAAATTTACCAGATACCAAAAACCAAACAAACATATATACATATCATCTCCTACGATTATGGCCAAAGCTTTGAGTAAACCCCAACAAAAACAACAACCTCAGCCATTTGAGTCACTAGCCAAGAAATACAGTGTGTTTATAAAAGAAAAATTAGTTTTTTTTAAAGTCAATCGTGTACACGTATTATTAACTAGAGTGTGCATGTAAACTAAATTGTAAAGTGATGGAGTAAGTAATTCAACGACATTGTTTCGTGCCACTATATTTTATCTTAACCCGTTTCCCACATATTATTGACCTTATCGTCATCCTCGTGTTTTAAAGGTTGCATCATTTTCCCTATGCTGGGGGAAACACGCTTTAAAAGTTGCATCGTTTCCCGTATGCTGGGGGAGACACGTTTTTAAAAGTTGCATCGTTTCCCCTATGCTGGGAGAGATGCGTTTTTAAAAGTTGCATTGTTTCCCCTATGGTGGGGAGACGCGTTTTTAAAAGTTGCATCGTTTAACCTATGCTGGGGGAGACGCATTTTTGAAAGTTGCATCGTTTCTCCTATGCTGGGGGAAATGCGTTTTTAAAGGTTGCATCGTTTTCCCTATGCTGGGGGAAACACATTTTAAAGGTTGTATCGTTTTCCCTATGCTGGGGGAAATGCGTTTTTAAAAGTTGCATCGTTTCCCCTATCCTGGGGGAGATGCGTTTTTAAAAGTTGCATAGTTTCCCATATGCTGGGGGAAATGTGTTTTTAAAGGTTGCATCGTTTTTCCTATGCTAGGGGAAACGCGTTTTAAAGGTTGCATCGTTTTCCTTATGCTGGAGGAAACACATTTTTTAAAGTTGCATCGTTTTCCCTATGCTGGGGGAAACGCATTTTAAAGGTTGCATCATTTTCCCTATCTTGGGGGAGACGCGTTTTTAAAAGTTGTATCGTTTCCCCTATGCTGGGGGAGACACATTTTTAAAGGTTGCATCGTTTTCCCTATGCTGGGGGAAACACATTTTAAAGATTTCATCGTTTTCCCCATGCTGGAGGAAACGCGTTTTAAAAAGTTGCATCGTTTTTCCTATGCTGGGAGAAATGCGTTTTAAAGGTTGCATCGTTTTCCTTATGCTGGGGGAAACGTGTTTTAAAAGTAGCATCGTTTTCCCTATTCTGGGGGAAACGCATTTTAAAAAGTTGCATCGTTTTCCCTATGCTAGGGGAAACGCGTTTTAAAGGTTGCATCATTTTGCCTATGTTGGGCGAAACGCACCCGAGGTATCACCCGTTTTGCCTATGGTGGACAAAACGCACCTGAGGTCCCACCTGTTTTGCCTATGTTTAGCAAAATGCACCACCCATCCCACCTAGTGGCTGTTGTTGTTTGTTTGCATGAGGCCGAACTACAATTGGTCTGATTCCTGAGAAAGGGATACGTAGGCAGCCTACCTAGTAGGTGCGACCATCAGAGCATTTAATTTGCATATCTGCTTAAAAACTAGAGCCGTCAAATAGGGCAAAAGCCCGCGGGCATACCCGCCCCGCCACTTATTAGGGGCGGGTTGGGTTGGTATTTTTAATACCCGTTAGGATGCGGGCTTTTTGTGCTTTGCCCGTGCGAGCCGCGGGCTTTTCGGGTTGGCGCGGGGCGGGCAGCGGGCAGCCCGCATATTCTGGGCTTAATTATATAAAACATTCATATAACACACACAAAATGTGTTGTGCGTGGTTGGTACTTGGTGCGTGTGATGTTTAAAGACAGAGAAAGCAAAAGGGACGCAATGACTGATTGCAGATCGTAAGATATTACCAAAACCCAAGAACGAAATCCAATTACTGAGACACATACAACACACATAATGTACAAATAAAACAAAGATTTTGTTTACGAAGTTATGTTCAAATGCAGAAGGTACTAACACTGTACATCCATGATCACATTACTATATCTATACATGATAGTATTTTTTTATTTTATTTTTGAAGTGTGATAATTTAGTAGAATAAATACATAAACTAATAGTAGCTGCAAGCCTGCAAGACAGAATTAAAAGATCTTTTGCTCACGTTTTCTCTATAAACAAACAGTCGTAGTGTTCGTTTTGTCCTTTCCCCCTCTCTCTCTTTTTATTTTTCGCTGACAACATCAATATACTCTAATCTAATCGTTTTCAAATAATAATCATTATTTTATTTTTTATCCGTTCTAAAATAATTATCTCTCGTTCACCAAAGAAGTTTTTTTTTTAATTCCCTAAATCTAACAAAACCCCCCAAAGACTCCCCCAAGCTAGTAACAATATGTTTATATGAATTTAATGGATTATGGATATGTAATTTACTAATTTTGTTATTTTGTTTTTTTAGTTATTTAGTATTTTAAGTATTTTGAATATATTAATGGATATGTAATTTTGTTATTTGAAGTATTATGAATTTAATGGTTTATTTGTCGAAAATTCAAATAATTGATAATAAGTAAATAATAATTTAAATAAACCCAATTTTTGCGGGCTAGCCCGTTTTGCCCGCGGCCCTACGCGGGGCGGGTTGGGCTAGTAATTTTTAGGACCGTCACATTCGCGGGCTTTCCCGCCCCGCCCCGTTTCACAGCGAGCTTTTTCGGCCCGCGGGCTTTCCCGCCCCGCATGCCCGTTTTGACAGCTCTATTAAAAAATATGATAACCAACTAAATATGTTCAGGGTATGTGAGATTTGAACTGCATCCTAAACTGTTGCATTATAACTGCTGCCTATTACATTCCTCCCCATTATAATTTCCACAAAATTTGGGAGTCTATTTCTTATCAACGATGTTCGTTTACTTGGTAAGTTTCGGTTTACCCGTAAAGTCCATTGTTGAGGGGCTCTGTAGACACCCCAATTTCGTACCCCTGATATATAACATTGCATAAAATATCAAGACTTGTTAAAAAGCTAACAACTGTCAAGTTACAGGGTTGAAAATGCAAAATAAAAAGTAGGATGCATGAAGAGTGAAATGCAGGGGGCCTAAGTGCCAAAAATCAAGAGAAAAATGGTTATGGGCACCGCCCATAGCCACCTTGGGCGCAGGCGCCCACATCCCCTATGGGCGGCGCACAATAGTGCTTCTAGCACTGTAGCAATTTACTTTTGGTACAATCTTCTCAGCGCACGGTACAAGCCGATGAAGCACAGAAAGTAAAACTTAACAGCGAAGGAAGCCTCACTCCCAGCCTATAAATAAGAGACCTCGGCTTTTAGAATTCACACAGAATGCACACAGTGAAAAACACAATACGCAGTGAGTTCACCGTGCAGTCTGAGAGAATGCCGAGAGAATTTCTCCCTCTAGCCCCGAAGCTCCGCCAAATCTCCCCCAAACACTAAAACTCACCGGCCAAAGTGAAACCTAGTTGCCACGCTAGGATTCCACCCTATTCCACCAGTCCAAAAATCCCAAAAGGAGCAGTTGCTCTGCCCGAATCCAGACGTCAAACTAGCAAAAAGAAAGCAGTTGCTCTGCCCGATTTTCGACGCCAGCAAGCAAACAAAAGCAGCAAAAGCAAGCGGTTGTACCGCCCGGATCGCGAGACTAAAAGTAACCAAAAGGAGCAGTACTCTGCCCGAATCCCCGCAACAGCAAAGCAGCAACAAAAAGACTTCCTCTCCCTCAAGGACAGAGCGACCGCACCCTAGGACCTGCAAGAAGCTAGTTGGTACGGGATAAAAGCCCCACGCTTCAAGAGGTAGGCTTATTAAAGTTTTTATTTATTAAAAGTGCTATTTAGACTAGTAAAATGTAAGAAAAATAAGTAGTTATGCTGTCCGAAATTCTATAGAAAATAGCACTAAAATGAGCCATTATTACGACCAAATATTTATAATTGTATTTGTAACTCCAGGAAGGAGGCTGTTGTAAGTTTGTAATAATTTCCTTATATATATACAGATCTATATTTTATATGCTTTATTTCAGTTGTTAAAATAAATATATATAAAAAACATATTTAGCCCAAAAACTATTTTGAGACCGAAAGGGCGAGTTGGGTGCCTAACCCCTTCTCACCTTGTAACTTAGCCTCCGAACCCTTTGTAAATCTGGTTATTTTTTGTTTTTCTTTGTTTTCCTTAAAATAAATATGGCGACTCTGTTGATCACATTTTGAGTCCACAATAGAGGTCGGGCGTATTCCACGCGCCTTAAAGGTTTTGAAACCACCCGCTTCTCACGTAGCGGGGGAAAGGTCGAAAATCGGGGCACTCACACCGCTCCCAACCCTTGGGAGCCATAATCCATATAAGGGAGCCACTCCATGCTCCTTCCTCTCCTTTGGCAGTTTAAACGCTGCCGTTTCCTTCAGCCACCTCTTGCTTTCTGCGTTGTTTCGCTCCCAGGCTTCCACCTGGCACGCCATGCACTGATATGGAGAGAAAATTGGCTTTTAATCGACCGTTCTTCTCCTATAAATACACACATTTCATCCCATTTTACCTTCCTTAAGCCTCCTCTGCCGAAGAAGAAGAAGAAAGCCTCTTCACTCTGCACCCTGCAGCGAGCCATCTGAAAATCCAGTCTTTACCCCCCAGCAAACCGATCACATACTCATATCCATACTCATACTCATACTCATACTCATACTCATACCCATACCCATACCCATACCCATACCCATACCCATACCCATACCCATACCCATACCCATACCCATACCCATACCTATACTTATACTCATACTCATAGTCATACTCATACTCAATACTCATACGCATACTCATACTCATACTCAATACTCATATTCATACTCATACTCATACTCATAAAAAAGACTCCCTCTCTTGGAAGGACATGGGGAGCACACTTGAAGTCTTCGAGCACCTAATGGGCTAAAGCCTAGGCGTATATACCAGGTCAGACATTCACACTACAAGAGGTAAGTATCAATTTATTGTTTTATCTCACTAATATAAATGTAGAATATTATAATATGCATATTATGTAAATAAAGTAATTATGCATGTTGTAAAGATATAATTATGCATGCTATATATATATATATATATATATATATATATATATATATATATATATATATATATATATATATATATATATATATTGTTAATATTTAGACATAAACACACATACATAGCTATTACTATGCCCAAATAACATTAAACAAAGTAATGTTATTTTCAACATATACATATAATAAATACTTTTTCTGGACTATATACTTTTAAAAGCACGTTCATTTAACAAAACCCCAAACTAAGACCGAAAGGGCGAGTTGGGTGCCTAACCCCTTCCTAACTTGTAACCTAGCCTCCGAACCTACTTATTTTCTGGAATAACTGGTTTTTCTCTGTATAACCTTAAAATAGAGGTGGTGACTCTGTACACATATATTTAGAGTCCACAACGAGATCAGACGTATTCCACGTGCTCTGATATTTCTTGAGTCATGTCGTCGTTTTCACACTCGAACGGCATGTGTTCGCGAAACGGGGTTCTCACAGTAGCGACTCTGCTAGGGACATTGTTTTTTAAAAAAAGAAATGAGGGCTAGACTCAATTAATTGTTGAAAAAATTAATTGTTTTGTACACACACACACACACACACATATTTATATGTTGAAAACGATCTCCTGCAAGCTTAGGCTCCAAAATAACACAGAGAGAGACATTATTCTGACAGTTAAGAAGTTTTAGATAATCAATAATGTCGGTGTTACCAACACCCCTAGCATTCCATATGAGCACAGCCATAAGAAACCGAAAAGGAAGAGAGAAACTGAGCCTAACAGGCTTTAGACTTGGCTGCCGCACGGGTGATGCGGCGGTTCGTTTTTGCTTTAAGCTGACGATGAGCTTTCTTACATTCCTCATGGAAAGATTTAATATTGGCTTCAAACGAGGGATATTCCCAAACATTGTCACAAGAAGCCGATCTATCAAGCCGCCTTTTTGTAGGCACATGCATATCCATCTCCGATGAAGTCCGAGAGAGAGGTTTATCAGAAGGGGGAAGCTTGTCAAACAAATTAACATCGCCATCCTCATCATGCAACGAGTGTAAGACCTCGAATGTATTGTGCATGACAATCGGCGTAGGCTGTGAAGGAGGAGAAGTGGTGGCAGTCGACTCGTTACTAGGGCCCGAATTGACTCTAGTGTCAGCATCATTAGGGTTAGCCGCTTCCGTCACATACCCTTGCTCCCTTGTACCATCCATTGCCTTAGGCACATTGTTCTCGTTAATCTCCACAACAGGTTCAACCCTAACCGCTTCTGAAACTGATGGACCGCCATGAGCACCGGATTGCTTCTTTCTCCATTGTTGCGTAGAGGCCACATGAATAGGGCCAGGGTTAAGAGCATGACCCTTTGAATGCTCAACTGGTGGTGGAATAGTCTGGGCAATATTCTGGGCAATATTAGGGCCATCCATAGCCGGAGGAATATTAGCCGTCGAGTCCAACTTAGTGGTACCGAGATTAACTGGGTTCGAAGTGAATCCTGAGCTTGATAAGTTCCTTTCCCTTTTTTCCGACATTCGGCTGCAATGTGCCCAAGAAGACCACAAGCCGTACAGAAAGACGTATTCCCTTCAAATTCAATTTGTTGCTAGAAACCATGATCTTTCGACGTACCAATCCAAACGCGTGATGGGAGGGGTTTTGAGACATCTATCTCAATGCAAACCCGAGCAAACATCGGATGACTAAGCGCGAGAGTCTTGTCATCCGCCCGCAAAAAATGGCCAATAGAATTGACAATTCGATGAAGGCTAGCCGGATTGAAGAAAGGCAAAGGAAGATGATGAAGCCTTGCCCAAACCGCAACCACAGGATTGTCCTTCCGAAAGGTAAAATCTGAGGACCATCGGAAAAGCCGGAACATGCAACTATTGATCATGCGCGATTCTTTAGAAAGAGCTCGCACCATATCGTCTTCCGAAGTAAGATGGATCATGATGTGACGAGGATCTAAAAGACCTACTATGAACCTGGCCGTTAGCTTCCAATTTTGTGCAATGTGGTCTTGTATCACATGAAGGGGAGGACGCCCAACCGAAAACTTCATAATTAAGGTAGAGGAAAATTGTTTTTCTAGCATATCAATCTTCACTGGAGTAAATAAACAACCCAGATCATTCATTATGGCTATAAGAGCACGAGGGGCTAGAGGAATTTCCTTAAGGGCAGATACCTTGTTAGGGTTAAGGCAGTTCACTGCCGCCTTAGAATTAACTGCAGCCGCATAAGATGGAGGCGGGATCGGAACCTTAGATGAAGTAGGACCTGTAGCCGGAGGTGGAGAATCAACCCCTGAAGATGTCGGAGGAGTATCCGACGGGGACGGATCTGGTGGCATAGCCACACGAACGCTGGGCAAACCCTAAGCCAAAGAGAGAAAGGGTCTAGAGAGAGAGTAGGAAACAATTTATAGAGCATAGCTCTTCATGCTATATGCCAGGACTAGCCACCTGAGAGTTTGATCCTCGAATGCTCATCCCAAATGCATGTCAAAAGTAAATTTTGTTTTAAATCTTTAAAAACTTTTAACAAGGATTTCATTTGAGATAAATTTTTGAAAAACATACTTATTTTGAAAAATTATTTTGTTTTCAAAATTTTTATGAGATAGAAAATTACCATGATGATTGTGGGATAATTATTCATATGACATATATACATATCAATTGGCATTATGAATAACTATTCCTCAGATGTATAATACTCCAATGGATGCATCAATTAAAAAGGATTTCTGATTCGAACTCTCTTGACATAAGGCTAATGATTGTAATCAATCCAACACCTTCTCGAGAGAAAATTTTCTTAGTTAAAAATTCTGGAACTTCACTGCGAAAGAATTTTAAAATGATTCATATTTATTCTCTTGAAAAAGGTTAAGAGTCAAAAACTCTATATCATGAAACATTGATTGATCCCTCTGTTATATGATATTTAGTTTCTGGGAACTTGGCCTATATTTCAAAAAAAAAAACTAAGAAATATGAATTAAAGATCTCACAAGTTGTTGCATATGAAATCTACTCTTTAGGCAACATCCACTTCCGACTTACTAGCTCAGATTCCAAAAGGCATCTTCTGAAGAACATCTACCCTGATCCAAACATGACTGTCATCAAAGGTACATCCCTTGTCTGGTGCTTCTTCCTTATTTTTTTAAAAATCCTTCTCTTTGCACATAAGACCAAGGGAGAATAAGAGATTCAAGATTCAGTCCTTCTTCTCATTCTCTCGAATTTTCTTGAAATACTTGTTCTAGTATCTAGATTTTTCTGGAGCTTTCAAAAGCTCATAAAATGTTGCTAATGTTCTTCTTGATTCTTATTCAGGGATACAGATTCTTTCAAAGATCAACAAGCACATTTTATTCTCTCTCTTACAGCGTAAAAATTATGCTTGACTGACTTGCAGGATTCTATTTTACTTGCTTCAGTCTAATCTTCTTCTTTCTGGATTGTGATATATGATTGATATCTGCTTATGATTCCTTGTTAATCATGATCATGAATATATCATCACTGCATAGCCTTATATTTGCATGCTCTGTTCTTTTCTGTCTATTCTCAGCAAATATAAAGCTTAAGTAATTGCTTATCATACTTTGCTCTTTGATCTTATTACATTCTATTAAGTATGATTTCCATTACTCAACTGGTTTGGTGTCTCCTTATCAAGTATTTATTAGAATATCTTGATCTACTTTGAATGTGTCATCTTCAAACCATCTTCTTTGTCGAACATTCTTGTTGCTCTGTACTTCATAAGCTCAGTTCTGTGTGCTGACTTATAGGAGTTTTCACCTTAGTAGATAATATGCAAACTACATGGGTATCTTTGTAATTTCTACAAAGGTTGAGGTTAAGATTTTTGAAATTGACTACCTTTTGAAGTAAAAGACAAATTTCATAGAATCTCGGTAAAGACAAAAATGTTTTTGAAAAGAAATAAATGTATTTCTCAAAACTTTTTTTCTGAAAAATGTTGTTTTGTCAAATCAACTAAAAAAGTGTTTTGTCTTTATGAAAACCTTTTATTTTTCTCAAGAAAGTTGTTCAGTCTTTTCAGAATCTTTTAAGCTTTCAAGGAGAATACTCTACCAGATATCTAGGAATTTCAACTATCTCTCACTTTACTCGATATAACTTTAAATGAGAGTAGTTGACTGGACTCCTCATACTTAATGAATTCATTTCATTAACCGGTCCATTGCCTTACCTCAGCGAGTATTTATAGAGACATCATTTCCCTCATCTCTATCACTTGCAAACTACCCCCAAACACTATGATAGACGCTGATACAAAATCCCTTCCTTTCAAAATGTTACTTAGGAGAATTCTTAGCACTAGATCAAGTTTCTCTCTCAACAACTTGGAATTACCCTTCCTATCCACCATAAGTTGTTTGGTTAGTTTCGAGGATTCCTCTTGTATGAAGATTTTCCTCAACAACCATTTAGCATATATCTCACGTTTCTCTCTATCCTTGTTCACATTTGAATTCTCCTTCTCGTTTAGAAGATCCTCCTATCTTCAGTGAGCCAAATGTGATCCTCCTCAGATTTTCCCTCTCAAACCTCCGAGGATGAGTGCCTGCATTGGAACCGATATCTAGAAATCTAGTAGGTGTTTATGCAGTGCACCTCGGATAGAGAAAACCTACTAAAGAGGAGAAAAGGATGAGCCCCGCTCTTTCCTTGGCTCACTTTAAGTCCCTTGATCTGGACCTATTCTGTTTGCCAACCGGTTAAACGGATCTGGGTCCATGGTTTTCATAGACATCTCCTTGTAACTTTCTTATCTTTAGAAATGTATCAGGTGTTTAGATTAGTTGTTTAATAGGAGTAGTTAAGTCACCGGAAGTTGTATTGAATCTCGTAATCTTTATATCCTCTTTGTATTCGAGTATATTTTGATCTAAATGAGAACTTGTTCAAAGCAACTTTACTTCATGTCTATCTGCTTTTGTATGAACATTCCTTGATAGCATGAAATTGTATGTTTGCTTATGATTTCGGTACATGTACTTCTTGTTATGAAAACTTTGTTCCGAATTCACAACAGCAAACATAACTCTGCTGTTAACCCAATAGCAAACCAATCCTTAACCATAAGTATTCCTATTCAACATAATTCTGATGAGACGATCCCAGGATATATCTTTTAAATAATAGTCTTATGAATCAGATCCTTTGCTGATTTGATTCAGAAAGCACAGAAGACTTTAAATCTTTTATCAAAACTTCTGATGCTCAAAAGACTAAGTTGATTCTTGTTTTAATGACAATTTTTGATTCCATCTTGCTTTAACTACTGTCATTATCAACTGAAAACTGATCTTAACTCAACAAATCAACTTTATTTTGTTTGAAAACTTCAATGATTACTGGCAGAAATCTCATCAGAAGAATTAGTGTTGGAATACAGATAACTTTAGTTTTGGATTTCTTAGAAAGGACTGCTTACCTTGCAACTCATTTCTTAGGAATTGAAGATCTCACCTTAACCCATGATGTTCTGGTGAATCTTGATTCCCATGCAAATTTCAGGTCTCATTAGCTTCAACAGTAGACTTTATATCTGTTGTTGGAAGGCTGACCTTCTGAGGAACAATTAGTCTTTAATTTCTTTACCTATCTGTTGTTTCCTCTGTTTAAAGACAAACTCTGCTCGTAAATCTTTCTTTCCTTTGTATTGAACAAATGACTTCCTTCTCTTAGAAAGGTTAGTCATCATCTTAGTTGTTGACCTTGAAGCAAAATACATTCTTTTACCTCTGTACTGTCAACCAAACTTAGTATGAGTTACTTGATCCTTTGTGATACAAGTGGCTTAACTAAAATGGTTGATATCTTCTGTTTTGCTTCTAAATGCTCTTATAATTTAATTGAGATTCTATTGTAAAGAAGCATAGTCATCAGTTAATCTTTGTCGATGAAGCCTATGGTCCATCCTTCCAGAAGCCAAGGCACCCCAAAGGAAAGGATTGCTGAAATGCTCATCATTCACTTGGTATCAGCAGACCTCAATGCCTGCTGTTTCATCCTTATTCAGCAAACAGCATGTCTGCTAAGCCCATAAGACACATCCTGTATTAGCAGACTATATTCTTTGTTAGTCCACAATAATGCTCAAATAGGCTAGAGGGGGGGTGAATAGCCTATGATGTCAATTTAAAAACTTTTCTTTTGGATATATATAAAGCATAGTTTTAGTGGCATTTGCAGTTTAGCGTGTTGAGCATGTCTTCCGGTAGAGGCTATCGGTAGACTTGCTCTAAGCAGAATTACCAACTCTGCCAGTAAACTGCCAGACAAATCAAAAGCCGGTAATAAAGAATTTAAGCAACGAAAAGTAAAGAGGCTTTAGATTTGGAAAAGTCTTAAATGGCTGTACACGAATATATGATCAGAACAACAGCACACTTAATACTTCTTTCAAATGCATACTTAGGAAATCAATTAGAGAATAACTTTTCTAAAGATAAATTAATTTGTAAAAAGCTCATAAATATATAAGGACTGAGAGATAAAATATTTGTAAGAACATATGAATTTATTCAAAGATAAATTACATATTACATCAGTCTAAATATTCTATGTACAGTTTCTGTCTTTCTTCTCTCAAGCCTCAATCCTTACTTAATTATCCATTCATGAATATTTAAGCAGTAAAGGGCAATAGGAGACGAAAAAGAGAAATTGTTATAAGAAGAGAATTTTCAAGGTCGTTCAGATAAAAGATATTTGAACGATTGAGTGCAGAGCACTCGACCTTCCATGATGAATGATTATTGCACAATCAACAGCATTTGTATTGGAATACAAATCTGAAGGTATGAATGCAATATCTAAAGACATCTCTTCATTTTCTTCAGACATTATCTAACATCAATCTTCTAATCTTGATCTCTGTCTTTTGAAGTTTCTGATCAGTCTCTTTTCTTCTCCAAGCTTTTCTTGCTTAGCAATCCACTGAAAGTGTCTTGCTAAGTTCTGAATAGATTTACTGCAATCTTCTGTAGAGATCTGAGATGCGTTGGTGAGAACGATCTCGTTGTAGATCTCTCTGTTTCTTTGAAGCTCTTGAGTGAGTTCTGTCACTCGTTGCTCATAGTCTCTGTGAGAAAATCTCAGCTCACTGTGTGTCTTGGGTAAGAGAGAGGATTTATATAGACTGGAGTCAAATGTGATCATTAAGAGATGAAGATTTGATGTTTCTATCCGTTTAGAGATATAGTTGTTGAAGTCTATCAGATAGAGATCTTTGTCCATAATATCTTTGACTATTTGGGGCAAAGATTTAGTCCTGTAGATCTTGGAACTTGTTGTCTGTCAGACTATGTTGATAAGTCTCTGAAAAGTAGGTCTGATGTCTGTTGTACTGTCATGTGGTCTGTTCAATAAAGTAATTACTTTTTGACTTTACAGACCACGTGAGTGAGAGAAAGTCTTGTAGCTTTAACTATGTCAAGCTTTCTGAGGCTTGAACATATTTGTCTTGATTTGAACTACTTCTAGTCTTTTCTCTATAGCACGTGCAGAATTAAGTCTGCCGGTGGAATGCTCGGGCCAGTGAAACAAGTCTTCCGATTCAGGAGAGCTGATGTCTGCTGGTGCGAACAGTTTAATTGTAGTATGTTTGCTGGTGGTGAGTCTTCGAGATGTTCTAATCTTTATCACTGAAGGCTTTTGACATTGCGGCAAGTCTTCCGGTGCTTAGTGCGTGAAGTGCTGGTCTGTTCAATCATCATGTAGGAAGGTAGGACTTGATCAGGTCACACCTAATCTAAGACCTATGTGATGTCACACGAGTTGCCACGCTAACCGGTAAGCAGACCTTTTAGCCACTCGTGATGACTCACTTGTAATGGGGGCAAGCAAATCAATATATATATATATATATATATATATATATATATATATATATATATATATATATATATATATATATATATATATATATATATATATATAATATGCAAGGTGATAAGTAAATTATCAAGAAGCATATTCCAACAATCTCCTCCTATTTGCTTGGAACCATTACAAAATGACATATACAAAGCACTAAAGCATTTTATCAAGACATAGTAATAACATGTCCACAATGAATAATCATTTTATCACAAGACATGTCCTATGTTGATAATTACATAAGCGATGGCTTTTGTGTAGTCTACTATTGCTATTACAGACTCGATAAATCAAAGTACTGAACCGGTAACGCAATAGTAAAAACAATTTAGATCACTTAGTATTTTGAAAGAGGTTTGAACATGATCTAAAAGTTTTTAGATTTCTTACTTGCACATAGATTTTTATAAACTAAAAGATTTTGTTTTTGCAAGTAAGAGTAGCAAATCCTTGAGTAAATGTATGTTTCTGAAGGTAGTTCAATAAGGATTGCTTGTAATACCATTTTGAAAAACTTTTATGGTTCTGTTGAAAGTAAATGATCTCTGTTGAAAGTAAGACTCAACAGAGGGTTTTTATTTTAAGAAAATTTTTCAACAGAAGTGCCACAAAGGCTAGGCATGATTCACTAAGAATCAGCTTTAGGGAAATGATTGTCACATTGTGTGTGTTTTCCATTTGCTCTCTTGGTTCAGCGATTAGAGTATGTCATACTCCTCCTTATGTCATAATTCTTCCTAGAAATGTCATAGCGATATAGCGATATGTCATCACTAATCTCTCCTCCTTAATGGTTGCAAGCAAAAAGAGGTGTACTTGTAGGACGGTTGCAAGCAAAAATAAGGAAAGATACTAGAAGAGATGGACAACTGATAGAGAAGATGACAAAAGAGAAAACGCTAGATAATGCAGGAAAGTACTAGAAAGATTTAAAGAAAATAGTACAAACTAATTTGAATCTCCAAAACTACCAGTGCTAAAATCTAAAGAATAGTTTTTATCCTGATCAGAAAAACTTCTGTTGTCGAACAATTCTTGAGTGATCAGCAGGTCTCCAGTAACAGGAAGATGTTCATCCTCGTGGACAGTGGAACGAATGGGATGGAAGGAGCACAGGAAATAGCTGATAATTCTAGCATACTTGTGAACGCCAGATCCATTTACTTGTCTTTGTACGACTGATCAGCAGATGAGGGAGAAGACAACTTCAGACCAATTGATGGGATGAGAATCAAGAACAGCAATGGTGAAGTTTCGAAGTCTCCTGGTGTTGCTTGCTGAGCCTGCTTCATGAAACATAAGGCATCGACTCAGAATTTCACCAATACAGTACATATCCAAGGGATAATTGTTGATGTCCCATGTACCGTAGTCATCGCGAGAGTGGTGGCCAGTACGGTGAAGCCATGAATTGTTCAAAGTCCGATCGACAAGGGATGCAGATCCAGTAGAGGGAAGCTGGAAGACTCTTGATAGGCTTTCTGCATTGAGAACAACTTCGGTGCCTCGAATGCGACCTTTGAAGCTGGAACCATCTCTTGTCAGTCGCATCCTTGAGTAGAACTCATCAATCAATTGAAGGCTGTAGAATTCTTCGTGAAAAGATAGGATGAAGACGAGTCCACTACTATGAAGAAGATCTATAATCTTAGCTCCAACAGTATTGTCGAGGAGAAATTGTTCTCCTTGAATCGTGTGACCAAGAATGTAGGACTGAGAGCCTATTCTGGTTACGAATAAAGATTCAAGGGGAGCGAAAGGGCTAGAGACGATGTTGGATGAAGAAGCGGCCATGAAGATTTTCTCAGGTGAAAATAGCACGCACTGATAATAATCGTACCAATTTGTTTGGAAGGAGAAACAGGGATCACGATGGAGAAATATCAATTATAATAATGAATATATATTAAAAGGATGCTCATGCAAGTCTGCTAATGAGTCTTCTATTCTAGATGCGTCTGCAGACCCTGCTCTCTCTCCAATAGATCAAAATGCAAGCACTCTACTAGTGAGAAGGAGCCAATTGCAAAGAAAAAGAAGTCTTCTTCATGCACTGATGCTGTTGTAGCTACTGACACTGCTGCTGCTCCCAAAAGGAAGATGCGTTCAACTCTCACTACTTCTATTTCAGCCTCTGTGCCAGATGAGCCCAAGCCGAGCCGGAACTTGCCCCTCTCCTAGTTCTCTCACCTCTTTCTTCTTCATCAGCCCCTGATGTTGTTAGGAAGAAACTGGTTGTTTCTTTTTAAGAAATTTGTGGCTCTACACCATCGTCAATCCAACCCTGCATACCTCAATCTCTAGTTTACTGATCATCTATCTTTCAACAATTAGAATCGATAGACTTCCATCATTCTTGAACACAGTACTCATTAAATAGTATTATAGCAATTGTATTACTACCCTCTTCGGTGTGTTCAAAAAGACTGATACCCACGCATATCCAAGAATTGATATCGGCAGATATGTTCTTGATTATACACCATCCCTCTCTACCTGCCGTTATCAACTAGTATCAGCAGACTTTCATTACTGTTGCATACATCTTTAAGGTTATCAGTTGAAACAGCAGACTTCAATCTCTGCTGGTCAAACTTGAACAACAGACTTCCACCTCTGCCGTTCGCAAACTCAAAACAGCAGCTTTCAATCTCTATTGTTCTTCCTCTTGTGAAGATATATATGACTTAAAACAACCTTTGAAATTACCGATTGATTTTCAAAATGTTTTACAAACAAGTAGTATTTCAAACATTCGATATCAATACCAGAAATGTTTTCACAACTGATATCCAAAATGTCTTTAATTGTTCAAAGTTTTTAAAAGAAAATTAGGAGATTGCTGAGGATTGTGTAGATGATTCAGAAAGCCCCGCACAATTATCTTCTAAAAACAAAGAACACAAAATTCCTTACTATTTTGAAAAACATATTCTACATTTTTTGAAATACGTCTTCAAAAATTGATTTAAAATTCTAAAATCTTCTAAAGATTTGAGAGATTGCTGAGGATTGTGTAGATGATTCAGAATGCCTCGTAAATCGTCTTTTGAAAATTTTAGAATTTCAAAAACATATCACATTTCTTCAAAGGTTCGTATTTTAAACTCGTATTATTTTTCAAAAAGTTATTAATGTCAACACAAATTTTCTTCTCTTCATCCAGTACTCTCTACCATCATTGGTATCTAAAAATCTGGATACTGAGATACCTCGATTTAAGTCACAATCTGTATCGAAAACATTCCCAAGAATGACTTAATATCAAAACCATGAATCGCCGCCTTTCCAAGCTAATGTCCATTCAAATTCTAAAAGTTTTGACATGATTACCTCGACGTATTGTATTCTTGTCATTACAACTCTTTAATGGATACCCAACCAACGATCCTTGGTAAGTGTGTTCTTCCATTAAATCCTCCGAAAATACTAGATCTTTAAATCTTCCCATTAAAATCTTCCTTACTACGAATTCCCAACAATTGTTTGATCTGATATCAACAACTGGTATCATATTCACTACCAGTATATTTCTTCTATAATCAGAAAAGTTCTAATGGCCGCTTCATCTTCTTCAAGCGTTACAAGTCGATTTGTTCCACAAGAATCATCTTTCGTGACTGATCGATGTCTTATTTTAAATTTTCCTTGCAAGTGGACAAGTCTATTATAGAATAGTATTGGAAGCAAGGGTCGAACCCACAGAGACAAGAGATCACAGATAGTGCAATTTATTGATAACAAATTATTAATCTATGGGGGGGTTTTTATAATTATTTTATTCTACTCTACTATTATTATTTAGATGTTTAACTAATTAGCAGTAATTACAGGTTATGAAGATCTTATGGTGGATGGCAATCTAGGATTCGGGTTTCACTTGTTTCTCCTCTATGTTTAATTCAAAATAATTATCATTCAATTTCTTGGGTTCGTTCACAAAAGATAGATATAGTCTGTTGAACTATTGGTTCAGCCTCCATCCCCGCAATATTCATCCATTCTATATCCTAAGCACAAGAACATATGATCTATCTGTCACCTAAATCATGTATGAACCTGGTCCTAACTTATCACTCTCGTGCATCGATAGGTCCAATTTATTGTGATGGTGAGCCAGTGTACGACATATGCACATTGGTCATGCAGTTATCCACACCTCTAGGCCTTTATTATTTGCGATTACAGTCATTTGTTCAAAGCGAAATAATAGAGGGATTGATAAACACCACAATCAACAAGAATTGAATGAACATAAATATGAATTAAAACATAAATTCGATACAAGTTACCTCCCACCTCCTAGATTAATGATGATTTAGCTCATCATAGACAATGAACAGCACATGGAGATGAACGGAGACATGATCTGATCTTTAATACTTGTAGTTACACAATCTAAATATGTTATACAACCTAAAATCTACTCTAAAGCTATACAAAACTGTTTCCAGCCGTTTTTCTCTCTCTAGGCTTTGGCTCCCGGTTCCTATTTATACCATAGAGTTGTATTGCAATCGAATCTCCAGTGAAAACATGACATTATCACATTCTGACACCTTGCGGTCGCGAGGTCTGGGGTACCTTGCGTCCGCAAGGTCTCCAGCATTCCGGGCTTTAATTTCTTCAAGTTACTGTCTACCTTGCGGGGGCAAGGTCTGAAATACCTTGCGACCGCAAGGTCTCTAGCGTGTAACTTCTTCTTTTCTTCTTCATTTTTTCATTCTGGACCCTTCTTGGAATTTGCATAAAAATGCCTTGTGTTTTGCATATTTTCACTAAAAACCCTGAAACTTACAAAACTCACTGAAAACACATATCAGTAGCCAAAAGCCTCGTGAAATAGCATAATTTAAGTCATAGAAGTATATAAAATCTACGTATAAAATACATTGATCAGTGACCAGAATAGGTTCTCATTCATACATTCTTGGTCATACGATTCAAGGAGAACAATATTTCATCGACAACATTGTTGGGGGAAAGATTATCGATCTTCTCCACAGCTCTGGACTAGTCTCACTCTTTTCATTTCGTGAAGAATTCTACAGCCTTACGTTAGTTAATGAATTCTACTCTAGGATGATAATGGCAAGAGATGGTAACCACTTCTTTGGTCGCATTCGAGGTACCGATGGCGTCCTCAGTGCCGAGAGCCTGTCTCGCGTCTTCCATCTTCCTTCTATTGGACCCAGCGCTCTCGATGATTCGATCCTCATTGTATCATGGCTTTTACGAATTGGCTACACTTCTCGGGATGACTACAGTACATGGGACATTGACAACTATCCCTTAGACATGTATTGTGTTGGTGAAATTCTGAGTCGATGTCTTCTATTTCATGAAGCAGGCTCATGTAGTGACACCAGAAGACTACGGAACTTCATCATTGCTGTTCTAGATTCTCATACCATCAAATGATCTGAAGTCGTCTTCTGTCTCATACGCCAATCTATCCTACGAAGACAGATGAATGGACTCTGCATTAGAAAGTATGCTAGAATTATCAGTCACTTTCTTTGCTCTTTTCAAACCATTCTCTCAACAGTCCATGGAGATGAATGCCTTCCCATCACTGGAGACCTGCTGATAACTCGAGATTTATTCGGAAATCGAAGCTTCTCTGATCAAAATAGAGAATATACCTTAGATTCTAGTACTGGTAGCTTCGGGGATTCCAACAAGGTTGTACTTTGGTATTTTTTTTACAATTGGTATTTCTTCTCATTATTCTATAAATTTTAGTATCTTCCATGTCTACTGTTTTTCTCTCCTATTCTTCCTCTGGTCTCCTGCTTTTGCTTGCAACCATTAAGGAGGAGAAGATTTATGACATAAGCCATTAAGGAGGAGGAGTGTTATGACATATTTGAAATCATGATGAGAGGAGGAGAACCTTTAGTTAAGAAGGAGATCTATAACATATCCATAACTGTCTAAAGACATAGAAGAATGCATCTTCTTAGGAGGAGAGTTCATGAACTAAAAGATGTTCATAAACTAAAACAAGGGTAAAGACCCAAAGGAAGACACACATAATGTGAAAAATTCACCCTTAAGCTGATTCTTTGTGAATCATGCTCAGTCTTTGTGGCACTTCTATCAAAAATGTGCTCGAAACAAAAATTCTCTGTTGAGTCTTTCCTTCAACAGAACCATAAAAAAAATTAAAATGGTATCACGAGCAATCCTTATTGAAAAACTTCGAAACAAAAATTCTCTGTTGAGTCTTCCCTTCAACAGAACCATTACAAAAATTCAAATGGTATTATGAGCAATCCTTATTGAAAAACTTTCAAACAAAAATTTCTCTGTTGAGTCTTCCCTTCAACAGAATCATAAAACTTTTTCAAATGGTATCATGAGTAAATCCTTATTGAAAACCCTTCAAATACATATGCTTACTTAAGGATTTGCTACTCTTGCTTGCCAAAACATTCTTTCAACATATAAAAATCTATGTGCAAGTAAGAACCCTAAAACCTTTTAGATCCTGTTCAAACATCTTTCAATACTCTAAGTGATCTAAATTGTTTTTACTATTACTTTACCTATTCAGCACTTTGATTTATCGAGTCTGTAATAGCAATAGTAGACTATACAAATGCCATCGCTCCTGTAATTATCAACATAGGGCATGTCTTGAGATAAAATGATTATTCATTGCGGGCATGTTATTACTATGTCTTGATAAATGCTTCAATGCTTGTTCCCATTACAGTGAGTCATCACTAGTGGCTAGAAGGTCTGCGTACCGGTTAGTGTGGCAACTAGTGTGACATTACATAGGTCTTAGCTTAGGTGCGACCTCATCAAGTCCTACCTTCCTACATGATGATTAAATAGACCAGCACATCATATGCACTAACACCAGCAGACTTACGGTAGCGTCAAAAGTTTTCAGCAGACTCGTCACCAGCAGACTTTTCATATGCACTAAAGGACACTTTAAAGACTCGTCACCAGAAGACGTGCTACAGTGACAAAGTTTCTCAAAGGACTTATCACCAACAGACCTATCATGTGCATCGCAGAATACCTTGAAGACTTGCCACCAGCAGACTTGCTATGGTTTGAACGTTCACAGCATAACCAGCAGTTTTTGTCTACAAAAGACTCATACATCAGAATTGAACCTCTCACCAGCAGACTTGGTTCTGCACGTGCTACACGAAGACAAGATTGCAGCAGATCGAAACAAGACAAATATGCTAAGCTTTAATGTTAGTCAAATCTTTATGAAGCCTGACACTCTTGATACTACAAGACTTTCTCAGTCACGTGGTCTGAAATAATCAAAAGAATCTACTTTATCGGACAGATCACCTGACAGTGCTTCAATGAATCAGACTTATCCTTCAGCGACTTATCATAAAGTTTGACAGGGTAATAGTTCAAAGATCTAAAGAGTGAAGTCTCTTATCCAACAGTTAAAGATCTATTGAACAACATCTTTATCCATCAGTTCTTAAGACAAATCTTTCAACGAATACAAAATCTATCAACAGATCTCAACGATCAAAGTTCTCTGGTCTATATAAAAAATCTACCTTCTTCTTCGAGAAAGTGTGTTGAATTAAAAGAAGGCACCTGCAAACAAGAACTTCAAAGAAGCTGTAAGATCTACAAGAGATCGTCTTCACCAATGAATCTTAGATTTTCACAGAAGATTGCAGTGAGCTTACCCAGACCTTAGCAAAACACTCGCTGTGGATTTCTAGGAAGAAAAGTTCGAAGAAGAAGAGAGAGGGAGATCAGAAACTTCAAAAGACAGAGATCATTGTCTTGGTCAAGAACCCAACTCTTGATTAGAGTTCTTCACCCTTCTTCGAGGAACTCTGCCTTTAGCTAAGCTTCAGGATTCCATTCCTAAAGCTAAAGGTCAAGCTCTTGGATCATTCTACAGATAGATTTCTGATGGTACCCAAGGAAGATGAAGAGTTGTCTATAGATATTGCATTCATATCTTCAGATTTGTATTCCTATACAAATGTTGTCGATTGTGCAATAATCACTCATCATGGAAGGTCGAGTGCTTTACACTCAATCGTTCAGATAATTTTTATCTGAACGACCTTGAAAATTCTCTTCTCATATTAGTTTCTCGTTCTAGTCTCCTATTGTCATCTATACTTAAGAATTTGTTTACAAATAATTAAGTTAAGCTTGAAAGGACGAGGACAGAAACTTTACATAGAGTGTCTAGGCTGATGTAATCTGTAATTTTTCCTTGAATAAATTCATATGTTCTTTCAAATAATTTACCTTTCAGTCTTTACCTCTCTATGAGCTTTTATAAAATGATTTATCCTTTGAAAAGTTATTCTCTAATGATTCCTTAATTCAGCATTTGGAAAAAGGAGTAAGTGTGTTGTTGTTCTGATCATATATTCGTGTACAACCACTTAAGACTTATCTAAATCTAAGCCTTTCTATTTTCGCTGCTTAAACTCTTCGAAACAGGCTTTTGATTTTCAAGCAGTTCACCAGCAGGGTTGACAACTCTGCTAAGAGCAAGTCTGCTGTTCAGTATTACCAGCAGACATGTTCAACACATTAGCTGTCTATGCCATTAAAACCCATGCTTTAACCGAAACTAAAAGAAAAGTTTTAAAACAACATCATAGGCTATTCACCCCCCTTCTAGCCTATTTGAGCATCATTGTGGACCAACAATGTCTTTTGCCATTGCGGTCAATCTCTTGATTCGGTTGGTAAGTTCAACTGGATTTAGTAAGATGACTGAATTTTTTTCCAGACCAAATGGCTTTCTTAATGTTGTTCACCTTTTACTGAGGTGAACCCTGACTGTTTTTTAATACGACACTCCAGGAGAGCATGTTACAATTAGGGTATATTTCTTTTGCAGATAGAGGGACAACAATATACGGCAAAGGTTTTTCATTACTCTTGAACTGAGCAGGTAGATAGTTTTGTACATTATCAGCCTCGATCGAATTGATCTATGGTAGGGGTTGTTCAATATATTTGGCAATGTGTGCGGTTTTTCGATGACCTTGTCGTCGATGAGATTCTGGATGGCATTCCTGAGCAGGTAACATTTGTCGGTGAGATGACCACTGTAGTGATGATACTCGCGGTATTGGGAATGTCCATGTATTGGGTAACGGGTTTCGAGGTCTGTAATTTTTTATTGGTTTCAGGACCCCTTGTACTTTCAGACCTTGCAGTACTAGCGACATTGGAACATGCAACTCATCATAATGTATGTTGTTCCCTTTGTAGGACCCACTGAAGTTTATGTTCGTTCCACTCCTTCCTCCGATGGTATTAATTGTCATATCTGTTCCATACGACCATGATACATTGCCATAGGTATGACTAACAAAGTGGATTGGTGGTGTAGCTAATGGAATATTTCTAATAACGTTAACAGATGTTCCTGATGATGTCGTTTTTCCCTTAGAATAACGGAATGAGCTCTAAGGTGTATCGTTTTTCAAATTCCATGTGTGAATGTCTTTGTCAATGTGGATTCCTACTTCGAAAATGGCATTGAAATTTCCATAGGGAAGGTACCTCATACGTTCAAGTTAGATTGGCTGGAGATTCTTTATAAACATTCTTGCTTATTCAGTTGGGTCATGTTTGTCTAAGGTTTGGGCAATTTTCTTTTTCCATCTGGCTGTGAAATCAGCACATGTTTCTTTTTTTCTTTTGGGTGCATGACTCAAGTTCTCTCTTGTTTTCAGAGTTGTTGTTATCCTTGTACCTCTTTTGAAATCCCTTAGCGATCTGGTCCCAAGTGCCCATGGAACTATTATCTACCAACATTAACCACTGTTTTGCTGCTCCTACCAAAGTCAAATGGAAATTAGAGGTCATAGCCTCAAAGCTAGCTCCCATTGGTTGCATTACGGTGGAGTAAGAATTTAGGTGAGAGATAGGGCAACCGATCCCATCAAACTTTTCTATGTCTGACATTTTAAATTTAAGTGGAAGGATGGCTGAAGGTTGTAGAGTCAATGATCGTGTGGAGAAATCCCCTTGCTTAGAACTTTGAGCATCATTTCTTTGAGATTCTCCATGTTTGTCTCTACTTTTAAGAGGGGTAGTGTACTCAAGAGATTTGCCGCGACGATGTTTATCCCAGTGGCTAATTGGGATGTGGGATAAACATTAGGAGGAGGTGCTATGTTTGAAGCCCATGTCTAGTGACCAAAGTCATTTAATGGGAGATAGGTGGTAACCTGACCTGTAGGTTATAGCTTTTGGATCTGCATGCGGGCTGTTTTGTAGTAGGTTGGTGGTGGAAAAATGAAGGTTTCCTGGATACTGCTGTGAGGCATTAATGTTTTGAGGAGGAAAGTTGGTGTTTGGGATGTGGGTGTTTGAAGGAGGGCTAGTATATTGATATGTAGGGTAGGTGTTTGGGAGAAGAAGGCCAGCATTTTCGTACTGAGGTGGAGGGTTGGCATTCTGAATTTGAGGGTTGGATATGTTGGTATTTGGAAAAGAGTTAATAGTTTTGTATGGAGGATGGATGTTTGGTGTATGGTAGTTGGGAGAATATTTGAAGTTGATGCTTCATGGGGTCTTACAGAGGAAAAAGTGTTTTCTGGGTTTGGTTTCAAGCCTTGCATGAGGGTTGTTATCTGGCCCAATAGGCGATCAACTTGTGCGTTCAAATTTTGTTCCATCCATTGTTGTATAGCAGGAGTAGGAGCATAACCGGGAGCCCATGTATAAACCAAAAGCCAACTCCCCCAGCCACCAAAATAGAGGCCGACGTGGAAAATATAAAAGCCATGGTACTCAAGCTTCTCAACAAAGGGGAATTTTCTACGTGGGCACTGACATTACAACCTGCGGCAGTATTGCCTTTCAAATTCAAAATGTCCGACATAGAAAAATTTGATGGAACTGGATGCCCTATATCCCACTTAAAATCTTATTCCACTGGCATGCAGTCAAGGGGAGCTAGCTTTGAGGCTATGGCTTCCAATTTTCACCTCACCCTAATAGGGGCTGCCAAACAATGACTAATGTTGTCTGATAGCAGCACCATGAATACGTGGGACCGAGATAGTCGCGTTCTGGAAAGGTACAAAGACAACACTAGTCCGTAAAATAGAAGGGACCTTGAGTCGTGCACCAGCGAGAAAAAAACGTCTGAAGTTCGCAATGTGGAAAAGAAAGTTGGCCTGACTTTTGATAGACTGATCCAGCCGAGTCATGCCGAATGTTTATCTAAAACCTCCAGCCCATTTACCTGGAACACATGCGGTACCTTCCCTACACCAATTTTAAAGAAATAGTAGAGATAGGCGCTCGTATTGATGATGATATACGGACTGACCAATTACAAGTCAATACGCCTCCTAGCTCTTTCCGTTATTCTAAAGGGAAGACAACCGCAGCCACACTCGCACCAACTGTCAATGCGGTAGGAAATGCATCAGCCCCTTTTTCTACCCAAAATTATGGCACTGTTCCATGGTCTTATGGAGCGGATAGGTCTGTCAACACAGTCGGAGGAAATAATGGCCCGAGCAGAAATTTCAGAAATCAGAACCGCCATTATGATGAGCTGCAAGCCTCCTAGTCTGTGATCCTGCAGGGGCTAATGGCACAAGGAGTGTTAAAGCCTATGGAAAATTATAAGCCACTGCACCCCCGCCCGGGACACGGAATCATGCCCAAGATCTTGTGAATATCATCGCTGCAGTGGTCACCTCACCGATAAATGTTATCTGCTCAAAAATGCTATTCAGGATCTTATAGATGATAAGGTTATTGAAAAGCCCACTCCCAGACCAAATATAATCAATAACCCTCTTCCTCAAATCAACATGATTGAGGTTGATGACAGCTTCCTGGGCATGATAGGCAAAGGTACTAATCACGAGAAGCTCCCTGCTGAGTTTGGGTCTACTTCTAATAAACCTCTGCAGAACTAGTATAATACGACCGGCCCACTTTTGACACCCACAGACCTGATGGACTACTTCGGATATATTATCCCTATTCTTTTCCCTAGCCTTACGGATTGGTCATCTACCGATCCGCTCCCTAAAATTGAGGATCTCAAACCCCAGGTCCTCAATAATGTAATAAACCCTGTACGGTGTGCTTTTAATAATAATCTAAACGTCTTTGCTTATTTCTTAGTTGCACCTGCATTAAAAGACACATCAAATAATTATAATAATGAGTCTTTTAATAGGACCCAAAAGATTAAAAAAAAATTTATTTGCTTGAGCTTGTAAAGTCAGCAGAGCACCAGAGACAACATCATCAACAGCAACTGAAGATTGATCCACTATCAATCTGGGGCTAGACAATGAAATCAAAAGAAGTTAGAATCGGCAACTACCTGCAAGGCTCTGAAAGAATAACACTCATGGATCTCCTCAAAAGAGTTCGTGGAACATGTTTACCTGGTCCTATGAAGATGTGTCGGGGGTAGACCCAGCCATAGCCAAACACCGGATCCCCATATATCCGGATGCTCAGCCAATCAGACAAAAGCTCCACTACATCAAGCCAGAATGGTCACTACAAGGAAAAAAAAAGCATGAAACAGTCGCACGTCTGTAGACACCCCAATTTCGTACCCCTGGTATGTGACTGACATAAAATATCAAGAACTGTTAAAACTTAACAAATGTCAAGTTGCAGAAGTCAAAAATGCAAAAGGAAAAGCAGGATGCGCGAAACAGTGAACTGCAGGGGCTAAAGTGCAAAATTTTCAAAGTTGCAAAAGAGGCTTGGTGCCGCCAATGACACCCATGGTGCCGCACCAAGCATAGCCTTGGCCGCACCATGGGACTCCTGTTCCTCTCTCTCACGATCAAATTAGTACAACTTTCAAAGCGCAATGTACAAGCGGCTGATGCACGGAGAACAAACGAAGAAATTCCCACTGCGTCCTCAGTCTCTACTATAAATAGAGATCCCCGGCCTCGCATTTTCATTGTTCAGTTTACGCGAATTTTAATCGCAGCGAAGCTCTGCTTCTGCGATTCCTTCGATACAGTTAGTACGAGAGGTGCGAGATAGGTGAGTGGAAGCCCCTATAATCTCCAAACCCCGTCCAAACTCTGCCAAATCAAAAACTCATAGGTTATAAGTGATCCCTAGCCTAGTTGTTAGGTATCCACCTCAAAACCCCAGTCCAAAAATCCCAAAGTAAGCCGTTATTCTGCCCGAGTAACGAGCTGAAAAGTCAATAAATTAAGTCTAGGTTCCGCCCAACCAAAAAGGCCAAAACCTACCCAAATAAAGCTGTCACTCTGCCCGAGTTGATAAGCCCACACTTCAAAAACACAACACACAACACACAACACAAGAACAACAACAACAAAAAAGACTCTCTCTCCCTGAAGGACAGAGCGAGCACACCGTCGCTCTAAAAGGTAAAACCTTTAAGAGCGTTGTTTTTTTTATTATTTATTTACATTTTCTGTCTTTTCTTATTTATTTTTCAAAAATTGTTATTTAAATCCGGCGCAATGTAGCCAATATAAGCCGTTGTGCTGCCCGGATTAGATTAGGAAATATTATGTAAAAGAGCCGTTATAATGGCCAAATATTCTTAAATATGTTTGTAATTATTGGAAGGAGACGGCTGCGAGTCCAGAATAATGTAGCCACGAATGTATCTGTTTAAATTTCCCTTGTCAAAATAAGACCTTATTTATTTGCTAGATTAATATAACAATGAGCATACTTCAGCCAAAAACGTTTTGAGACCGAAAGGGCGAGTTGGGTGCCTAGCACCTTCCCAACTCGTAACTTAGCCCCCGAACCCGCTTTCTAAAATCTCTGGTTTTCCTTTATTTTTACCTTAAAATAAAGGTGGCGACTCTAAAACTTTCTGATCCAGTGGGGCCTCGCAACACTCCCTCTTTGCACTTCTCCTGTTCTCCCCTAAAAAAGGGAGATACGGGAATGGAGGGGTGATGTATTCCCATATCCTGGTATCCCCTAAACAAGGGATAACTTGATGCGGGAAACCCATAGCTCCCATAGCGATCTGATTGGGCCATAAGGCTATTTTAATAAATCCATAAGTGGGGGCGTCGCAATATCTTTTCTTGCACTTCTCTATTTTCCCCTGAAAGATAAAAGGGGAGAATGAGAATGGAAAGGTAATGCATTCCCATATCCTGTTATCCCCGAAATAAGGGATAACCTGACATGAGGAAACCTTTAGTTCCCATTTTGGATACAAAATCCACTCAAGGCAACCGAGGCACATTCCAACGTGCTAATATAGACAAAGACTCCTCTCGCACTTTGGATTTCGTCTTCCCCTAAACAAGGGAGGGTGGAACGAGAGCAGTGGTGTCCCGCATCCGCACGTACGCGCACCCCTATCCAAGGGCGCGCGGGCGCGCACACCCCTGAACCTCACAAGGGCGACTCTGGGAGTTGTTTTATTTTAAATAAAATGGAGGGCTAGACTCATAAAATAAAACCTTTTTTTGTTTTTCTTTGTTTTCGGCTGCAGTATGCTCGTTATATTAATTTACGCATTTCAATAAAGTGTTCCCATTACGGCCGTGGCTATATTTGTGGATATGATCCTCCATCTGGCAGCAGTCTCGCTCCGATACTCGGATATGTTTAAGAGTATAAAAAATCGAAAAATCAAAAAAAATATATATATATATATATATATATATCTATTATATATTACAATAAATTCGGCAAAGACAACAAAAGAGTCGGGCTTTACTTTTTCTATATTTTTTATTTCAGCTTCATTTTCTTTTTTCACTTTATTCTCGTACATTTATACATTCTCGCATTCATTATGTCATTTTATTTTGGGGACATAGGACCAAAATTTGTAATTAATAGGATAGATAGTTTCCCCACTTTTCTTTCTATTTCTTAAAATGGTGTGTTTGCTTGCTTGCGCCAAACATAAAAAGCCGAGAAAATCACACAAACAAAGAAGACAAAGCCATTGTTTTATTTTCTACATATCTCGTAAAATAAATAAAGATTTTATCGCTTTCTAGATACCGCACACACGTGCACGCATGTAAATATATTCCGAATCGTTACCCTACACCATGGCCCCTACCCCCGCATAAGCCAACGTTAGAATGCATATAGTTTTTCAGACACTTCACGCATCGACCGGTTTTTGCATCTTTGAATTGTGGGTCAGCCCCTGTCAAAAAAAAATCAAATCAGAAAAAAATATATAAATATATGTCAAAAAAAATGCGCAAGTTCAAAAGAAAAAAAAACATAGTAAGTGCGCACAAAAAAAAATAGGCAATAAACAATAAAAGGGTCGATTTATAATTCTCGATGCTCGACCTAGACCATTTCTGATGGTGGATCCTCGAAAGAGTATAGGCCCTTCGCCTCGGGACCACCCGGGAGTCGAAAGGTGTGGAATACGTTGGTCCTATACTGGAGAAAGAATCCACTATTCCAGAAAAGTCCCGAGACTGCCAAAATAAAGCGTGTGCTTATCCTGGCCAATTGTAGGAACATGAAAATAATAATAATAAAATATTAATAAAAAGGCACACTGCATACTTCAAGCCCGATAGCCTCCATCCAAACCTTCTCGATACCTACCAAACCCCATTTTCCTCGAGACCTGCCCGAATTTGGAAAGGCAGAGAGATCGCCGGTTGATTCGGGAAGATAATCGATCGTATCGGGCCAGATCGAGACGTAATCGGTGCATCCGAGCAAAGATGGCGTAAGAAAGTGAACAATATGGGTACAAATTCGGGGCTCCAGATATGCTCCGACTCCAAAGAATGCAGAATGGCTAGATCGAATTTGGGTGCGACCGAATAATGAGTCGATGGCTAGTCCGGTAGTCTAAAATCCAGTGAGGTGAATTCTTCCCCTACTATTCCCCAAGAAGCATCCACATCTCGTGCCTCCAAACCCAATCCTCACCAAACACCAACCCACCAAATACTACCACTATCCCAAATCCCAATCCTCCACCAAGTCCCTATTACCCAAATATCTATCCTTATCCGCCTTATCCACAATATATTCTCCCAAACACCCTGAACCCAAATGACCTCCCTTTTCCTATGACTAACCCACTCCTAAATAGCCCACACATGGACCCAAAAAGCTTTAACCCACTGTGCCAAGTTACCACATATTTACCTCCTAATGATCCCCCTACCCCTACCAATCCGCTACCCAAACCCACCAAAACCCATACACTACCCAAAACCCACCAACCGTAATCCATATACTACCCAAAAACCAAACCAAAATCCCTATATTATCCAAAACCCAATAACCCAAGACCTTTATCCAACCCAATACCCATATCCAATCCTTATAATGCCCAAATAATCCATACACTACCCAAAACCCACCAACCCGTAATCCATATACTACCCAAACCCAACCAAACCAAAATCCCTATATTATCCAAAACCCAATAACCCAAGACCTTTATCCAACCCAATACCCATATCTAATCCTTATAATGCCCAAATTCCATTAACCCGTAATCCATATATTACCCAAAACCCACCCAAAATCCCTACCTTCAACCAAAATAAGATCCAAACAAGATATACCAAAAACCAACTCCCCCAACCACCAAAATGGAGGCCGACATGGAAAATATGAAGGCCATGATGCTTAAACTCCTCAATAAAGGGAATTTTCTACTGGCCCTAACATTGCAACCATCGCCAATACTTCCCTCAAAGTTCAAAATGCCCGACATAGAAAAGTTTGACGGACCGATGCCCCATATCCCATTTAAGATCTTATTCCACCACCGGCATGCAATACGGGAGCTAGCTTTGAAGCTATGGCTTCCAATTTTCACCTCACCCCGGTAGGAGCCGCCAAGCAATGGTTAATGCCGCTCGATAGCAAGCATTCATGAATACCGGGACCGATAGCCAAGCATTCCTCGAAAGATACAAAGATAATACCCCCGAAAATAGAGGGACCTTGAATCGTGCACCCAACGGAAAAAGAAACCTCGCGCCGAAGTTTGCAAATGTGGAAGAGAAAGTCGGCACGCACTGATGCACTCGATCCGGCCGAGTCATGCCTGATGTTCATCAAAAACCTCCAACCCATTTACCTCGAACATATGCGTACCTCCCCTATACCAATTTCAAAGAAATAGTGGAGATAGGAGCCCGTATTGATGATGATATATACGACCGCCAATTAAAAACCAATACGCCTTCTAGTTCTTTCCGTTACTCCAAAGGAAAGACAACCGCATCGCCTCCAAATTGCCAATATGGTAGGAATGCCTCAACCCCATTTTCTACCCAAAATTATAGCTCTGCTCCATGGTATTATGGGTCGACGGTCCTCAATACAATGGGAGCAAATAATGGCCCGGCCGTAAACTTTAAATCGTGGAAAGCCCATTTTGATGAACCGCAAGCTCCCCCCGTGATACTGGGCTAATGGCACAAGGAGTGTTAAAGCCATTGAAAATTATAAGCCACCCGACCCCCCGCCTGTGACTTGGAACCATGCCCAAGATCGTGAATATCATCGCCCAATGGTCACCTCACCGACAAATGTTACACCCTCAAAAATGCTATCCAGACCTAATAGATGACAAGGTTATTGAAAAGCCTCCACCTGCACTCAAATGTAGTCAATAACCCTCTACCTCAAATCAATATGATTGAGGTTGATGAAAACCCTTCCGTGCCCAAGTTTGAAATAAATAAACACCCACTTCCATATATCCTCATTCCTATTCCTCCACCCTTATCCATAAAAGAGCTTAACTGTAATATGCTCTCGGGACACCATCCTTGGTAGCCAAAACACCTGTAACATTGAAAAGCCACTGGGTTGGTGGAGATGTTAGCCACCTTACCCGATCCGGCCGAGCCTACCAACCAAACCCCGAAAGAGGTGACCACTCGAAAAGATCAAGTAACGTATATCGGGCTAAAACGGTGGAAGATTCTTTATTAGCTCGATGAAGAAAACTCAAGCCAACATTTCCATCCTGGGGCTTATGTGCTTCCAAGACCCACCGTGATACACCGGCTAAGTCACTAAGCCAGCCCTATTGAAACCTCCCCCAACGAGCTCACTCGATGATCGGGAACATTCATTTCGGGAACGTGATAATGTTTACCGATCTAGACCCCGCCAGGGAAGGAACTAACCACATTGATGCTCTTCACATCACCGTGGGAATTTTGGAGAAACGGGTTCCCCGAAGTTTTGATAGATAATGGGTCTTCACCGAATGTATGTCCCGCCAAGACACTAGCCAAGCCGGGATAAAAATATCGAACTCACTCCTTCCTCGCAGACAAGCTAAGGCATACGACAACACCCGATGTGTCTTGGGGTGGTCACTTTAATGTTAACTGTTGGGCCCTTAAACATGCCGCTTGAGTTCCAAGTCCCGGATATACCACCACCTTTAGCCTGTTGTTGGGACGCCTCGATTCATGGGGTAAAGGGGTAGCCTCTTCATTACACCGTGTCAAATTCATCCACGATGATCACATAGTAATTATTCTGGCCGACAAGATCGTGGAGAATAAGGAAAGCGAGGATGTCCCAATCCTCGAGATAGAACATGAAGACACTGGTATTTTCCTCAGTGGCTTTGAGGTTATCCCCCAAGCAGTGGTTAACGCCATTGAATATGGCCGAGAAACTGACATCATTGGTAAGAAAGTTACCTCCCTAGGAAACATGGTCCCTTTAAACATGTTCCGAAAAATGAATTATATGCCCGGTCTAGGTCTCTAAATCGCAAGGGCTAGTTAATTTAGTCCAAGATGAACTTAAGGAATGTATCCCTCCTTTCTGCCTAGGATACACGCCTACTCCAAATTAAGTAGCCGCGCAAATATGAAACGTAAACGTAAGAAAAGAAAGGCGTAAAAATGAAAAGCTTCCTTATGAATATCCCCTCTCCACCTCTATCGAAAACCTTAAATGGTTATTTTGTACGAAAGGGGAGATTGAAGCCTATCTTATGTTTCCCGAACCCCGGATAGACCGTAATGGGAAAAGATGCCCTGGTTGGGAAGTCTTTGATGATGTCAGCATTATCTCAGATGGTATGGAACAAGTTACCCTGGAGCCCCGTAGCACCAATTATAAGACTGTCACCATTGAAAATGCTTGGTCTATAGACCAAGATGATTATGCTGCCCCTCGCTAGATGATGACGGCCTAGAGACAGTTTTCGGGTATGATAGACTGAGGCACCGATTATGAAAAGCTCCCGCCGAAGTTCGAGTCTATTTCTAATAAGCCTCTGCAATTGGTACACCACTACCGGTCCGCCTCCCACACCCGCACTGTAGACCGCTCGATACACTATCCCCGATCCTTTCCTAGCTTTACTGATTGGTCATCTACCAATCCGCTACCTATAATTGAGGATCTCAAACCCCAGGTCCTCAACAATGTAATAACCCCTGTACAATGTGCTTTTAATAATAATATGGATGTCTTTGCTTATTCCTTAGTTGCACCTAATTTAAAAGACACATTAAATAATAATAATTATGATAATGAGTCATTTAATAAAATGGACCCAAAAGATAAAAATTATCTACTTGAGCTTGCAAAGTCGGGCCGAGTACTGTGAACAAAGCCATTCATCAAGAAATATCAAGACTTGTCCACTATCAACCCGGGCCGGACAATGAAATCAAAGAAATCGAATCGCAGCTACCTCCAAGGTCCGTAAAGAAAGGCACTTATTGATCTCCTCAAAGAAGTTCATAGACATCTTTGCCTCGGTCCTACGAAGATATGCCCGCCTAGATCCAAATTTATAGTCGAGCACCGATTCCCACATACCCTGATGCTCGCCTGGGCCAAACAAAAGCTCCGCCGCATCAAGCCGTAATGGTCACTACAAGTCAAAGAAGAAATCATGAAACAACAAGGCCAACTTCATCCGGTAGTTGAATACCCGACTGGCCGTCCAATATAGTGACTGCTCCCAAGCCCAACGGGAAAGTCGAACTGTAGACTTCCGCGACCTCAACAAAGCTGCCGCCCAAAGATGACTTCCTCCGCCCAACATTGATATTGTGGTAGATGCCGCCGCAGCCACAAAGTCCGATCCTTCGCCGACGATGCATGTCGGGCTACAACCAAATCAAAATGGCAAAGAAGACCAGAGAAGACCTCATTCACTACTCCTCGGGGACTTATCTATAACCGTCATGCCATTCTGACTAAAGAATGCCTGAGCCACTTACCGTAGGGTCGCCACCACCCTCTTCCACGACATGATCCACAAAGAGATGGAGGTCTATGTCGATGATATGATCGTGCATTCCAAATGACGCCTATGGTGCTCACATTAAAGATCTCCGTAAGTTCTTCGAAAGACTCGTAAAGCACCGATGAAGCTTAACCCCACCAAATGCACATTCGGGTTACCAGAGGCAAAGTCCCGGGATTTCTAGTAATCGAGCAAGGCATCGAGATCGAGCCAAAGAAAATCAAAGCCATCCCGAAATGCCACACCGAAAACTCCCACCGAAGTCAAAGGCTTCCTAGGCCTGCAAGACATCGCCTGCTTCATCGATACCGACTACAACCTGCGAGCCCCTCTTTAAACTCCTCAAAAAGAATACTGATCAAGTCTGGGACGCGAAGTGCCAGCTAGCCTTCGAGAAAATAAAAGCCTACCTTACCAATCCCCCTGTGCTAGCTCCACCTCATACACATAAACCTCTCCTCATATACTTAACCGTCACGCACACCTCAAGAGGGGCTATGCTCGCCCAGAGAAAGAAAATTCCTACATTGAAAACGCCATATATTTCATAAGTAGGAAGCTACAAGGAAGCGAGCTAAACTATTCTAAGACTAGAAAAAGTCGCACCGGCCTAGTCCTGGGCCACTCAGAGGCTCAAAACCTATCTCCAAGGAAGGTCCATCAAGCTCATATCCGTGATGGACCCTATCAAATACATCTTCTGAAGCCATCACCGCCCAAACAGACTAGCCAAGTGGTCTTTTCTTCTAAATGAGTTTGACATAACCTATGCCACTCTCAAGTCTATCAAAGGGAGCGCCATTGCACCACTTAGCCGATCTACCTCCTCAAGACCGAAGATGCAACCGAGCCCGGTTTCCTGCATCGAAGGTATCCCTGAAATCACCGACCAGACACTGTTGGCAAATGTTCTTTGACTGAGCCGCAAACAAAAGAGGCTTTGGCATAGGAATCTTGTTAATCGATCCGCCGACTCTCATACTCCACCGGCCATAAGGTTGGAGTTCGAATGTTCAAATAATACAATGAGTATGAAGCCTCGTATTGCCGGCCTAGAAGAAGCTCTCAAAAGGGGAGCTAAAGATCTCGAAGTCTACTGAGACTCGGCCCGATTATAAATCAAGTCGAAGGAAGGTGGAAGACCCAGATCCTCTACCGCAACTCTATCATGCCAAGTTAATAACGCCGCCCGATTTGGTTCTATCTCGCTCCATTACCCGCCACGAGATAGGAATCAATTCGCCGATGCTCGCCACTCAAGGCCACTAGTCCGATTCCCCGAAACTAAAGTCCAACCATTCATAGTCGGGAAGAAGGTCACTCCCCTGCATCGCTTTCAAAATCAACGCAGCCTCGGCGCATCACGAGCCCCGGTATGCCGACATCTTAAATCTGCTCCAAATAATCTTTATCCCCCTCGGGTTAGACAAAAAGGGAAGAGTCTCCCCGAGAAGACGGGCCTCCCAATTGCACTGGTACAGATAAGAGGCACTATCAAGGCCTCAACTTACTATGTGTCAATCAAAGCAAAGCCGAGCAAATTATGGATCAACTACATGGTGGTACCCGTGGCCCCACATGAACGGCCATATGCTATCAAAGAAAGTCATTCGATTGTGGGTACTATTCGAGTACGCCGAACCGATCAGATTCTGGTGCGACATTGCGACAAATGTCAACGCCCAATCTACAAAGATGTGCCCCCACACGCCCTATACAACTCCACGTACCTGGCCCTTCTCAACATGGGGTATCGACGCCATAGCCAAATTCACCCGGGGATCCAACGGCCACGAATATGTCCCGTAGCCGCCGACATTTCCACAAAGTGGGTAGAAGCCTCTTCCTACAAGTCCTAAACGCCCTGAAGGTATCCGAATTCATTAAGACCAATATCATATACCGATATTGGGTACCTTTCGAGATATTCTCCG
>CM028379.1:106676792-106717498 GCA_013146195.2 Codonopsis lanceolata | reverse complement strand
TATTCCGATTCTGAGAAGTGAATCTATAGCTCTTTTGACCACCAAATTTAGAATTTTTTTGAAAACTAAGAGTCAAAATAGAACTCCATCATCAAAAACAAAAACAATTTTAAACCTGATTCTGGCAAACTTGCTCCTAAGGAAAATTCTTTTCAAACTCCGTAAAAGCCTTTCATAAACCCTCTTTTGTTTTCAAAGTCTTCATTAATGGTAAGAACATTGATTCAATTCAATGTAGAGAATGTCAAGGGTATGGTCATTATGCTAACCAATGTGCAAATACTCTAAGAAAAAATGTTTGAATTTTTCAACAACTCGAGTGATAGTGATGGGGAAGATCCAGTGATCTTATCACTCTCACCGCCTGCTTATGACTCAAACCGACAAGGTAAGTTCTTTCTGCTCAATATGACTTCCAATGAAGCTACATCCAAGTCACATCAAGATGCAAATGGATGTAAATAGGATGATCTCACCGCTTTAACTCCTCGCCCCGTAAGATGGTGGAGATTCAGACGATTTGTGAAGTGGTACAAGGAATTATACAAGGATGGGAGTAAACGAGCTCACCAAGTTACATTGTGGGGCAAACGAGCCGTAAAAAGGCCAATGAAGATCGAAGATTGCATTATAAGGTCGAAAGCTTGCTAAGCAAAAAGGATTAGATCGGTGGTTAAAAGGAGCAATTATTCAAGCAAATGAAACCATCGCTAAATGGAATTCAAGTTATAAATGGATGAGATGCTTAATTCAAGAACTCATCCAAGGCGTATTGTTTTGTACCACAAATATCATTGTGAGAGAAGGTGAAGGTACATTCAACCTAAATAGTCTTCACTGCACTTTCGTGAACCCGCATTTCTTTGAAAGCCAAAATCAAGAAAGAAAAACTTTGTTTGTCATTGTTGCCATAAGTTTGGTCATATACAACCTTTTTGTTTTCGAAAAAGGATATATATGAGGATGAAGTAAGGCAAAGCTTGGAAAAAATTAGATGCAACATCGAATGAAACAGCCTTAACGCATCCAAAATGAAATAGCCATTCAAGTCACATTCGAAGTCACATCGAACCTTAGAAGGCATGGGTTCCAGCAAGAATGACAAAAGGCAAGTCCAAATTAATCATTTGACATGGCCTCCTGATGCTTAAATCAGTCCATGATTTATGTGTAACGTGAAATCTTCACTTTTAAAATCTTCATACCGGTCACAGACTTTTGACAAGATACTTCTAGACATATGACGTGGTCTATTGAGAATTCGGCAACTATGTAAGCATCAATCGCCCGCTGATTCCATGGTGTGAGGCGCCGGCGGCAAGAGCACTGGCAAAGGCACTTAATGTCAAGGTCTTCCAAATCTCACCAATGTGTTTATCATGAAAGGACTCTTGAAAACAAACTTGATCGTGATAAGTCATCAATGTGATGATGATCTTTCGTGATAGCAGTTTTATAAATTCTACGGTGTTTTTACTCAAACTCAATGCGTCTTCCTCATTGCAAGGTCATTCGAAAATCGGCAAGGCGTTCAACATTAGCCAAACATGTCACAAATAGTTAGTCTTATTGCCGTGATTCGCATAAAAACTAGTCACATCAAGTCAGAATCTCCATGAAAGCCAGAACCATGACGCAAAGTATCGGCCAAACTGGATAAGAACTTACAGTGCATGGTCCCCGTCAAAAAAGGTAAGCAAGCCAAGGCCCTCACTGTTGCTGGTCGCACCCTTAATACCGCGAACTTGATGTAAGCCGAAACAGACTCACTCCAAGCGTATAATCACCCGCTTGACTGATGTGATATGACATACCAAGTAAAATTCGTAAAATGCATCCCACTTCTCAAATCAGGTAATGTTCAGATGGAGTGTCAACTAAGAAAAGGTAAGGTGGATTATAGAAAACTTGATTGCTTGTCTACTCTAGAATTTGAAGAAATCCATGCATCTTGTTTTGTATCCACCATTGAACCCAAAATGTGCATGAAGCTCTTAAAGATGAGTGTTGGATAAATGCCATGCAAGAAGAACTTGACCAATTCACTAAAATGATGTTTGGTATCTTGTTCCTAGACGCACTTCTCAGAATGTTATTGAACAAAATGGATTTTCAAAAACAAAACAAATGAAGTGGGAGAAATAATAAGAAACAAAGCTAGACTTTTGGCTCAAGGGTATACATAGGTTGAGGGGTGGATTTTGATGAAACCTTTGCTCATGTTGCCGTCAGATTGAGTCCATTCGCTTGCTTCTTGCCATTGCATGCTTTCTTGATATAACTCTTCAACAAATGGATGTGAAGAGTGCTTTCTTAAATGGCATCCTTGAAGAAGAAGTTTTTGTTGAGCAACCAAAAGGTTTTGAGGACCCCCATAAACTCATCATGTGTTTAAGTTAAAAAAAGGCCTTGTATGGTCTCAAACAAGCTTCTGAGCTTGGTATGGGAGACTTCATGCACCATCTTTTGAAAACCGGGTTTAGAAGGGAGAGGTAGACAAAACTCTTTATTCAAAATCAAGATAAACACATTTTGATAGCACAAATTTATGTTGATGACATTGTGTTTGGGTCCACCTCCAAGTCCTTGGAAAAAGAATTTGTTAAGTACATGACTTCCACTTTTGAGATGAGTATGGTAGGGAGTTGACTTATTTTTAGAACTCGTGATAAAACAACTACATGAAGGGATGTTCATATCTCAAGCCAAGTATGCTATTAACTTGGTGAAGAAATTCAATCTTGAGAATGGAAAACAAAAGAAAACCCCTATGGGTACATCCAATAAACTTAATAAAGATGAAAATCTGAAAGTGTTGACCATACATTCTATAGAGCATGATTGGAAGTCTGTTGTATTTGATCGCCACCCGCCCGCACATCATGTATAGTGTGTGCTTGTGTGCTTAGGTATCAAGCAAACCCTAAAGTCTCACATTTGAAAGTTGTCAAAAGAATAATTAGGTATGTTGGTGAGACTTGTGCCATGGGTTTGTGGTACACAAACACACTAACACCAATTTTGTTGGTTTTAGTGATGCCGATTGGGTAGTGTTGATGATATGAGAAGTACCTCATGTGGATGTTTTATTTGGGAAACAACTTGATTTTATGGTTTAGTAAAAAACAAAACCTGTTGCTCCTATCAACGATGAATCTGAGTATATAGTCACTGGTAAGTGGGTGTACACAACTCTTATGGATGAATCAAATGATCAAGGATTATGGTTTACACAACAATGTGTTAACCATGTATTGTGACAACACCAGTACCATAAGTATAGCAAAAAATCATGTTCAACACTCTAGAACTAAGCACATTGATATAAGACACCATTTTATTAGAGACTTGGTTGAACAAGGTATTGTTTGCATTGAACATGTGGAACCGAAAATCAATTGGCTGATATTTTCACTAAGAGTCTAGATTTTGAGAGATTTATAAATCTTAGGAAATCTCTCGGTATGTGTGCCATGTGACCCCCCACTTCCTTATATAAAAAAAAATTTAGGCATCTTGCATTGTGTTGTTAGGGGGGCACACTAGTTTCATTCTTTATGTTTCATTACCTATGTTTGCTGACTTGGATATGCATTCAAAATTTGTTGTGATTTTCTTGTTCTGATTCTCCTCACCTTCTCCCTAAAGGTTTATTGAAATTGAAAAATCTTAAGTCCACAAAGGAAATAGCTACCTTTTGAAATTTTTGGGATGCTGCAATTTGTCAAAGTACTATGGAGCTTAGGCCTCATGGGTTGATCTTGAGAAAATTGACTCCTTGAATTGAAAAAGTGTGAAAGCTACCTAACGGAAAAGAGCTACCTATGAACAAGGTTGTGGCACCTTTCTTTTGGGACTATGAATCCTCGGATTTCATGGGTTGATCAAATAGTAAAGTGGCTACCCTTGGTAAATAGTGTGAAAGGTTCCTAGTGGCATGTGTTGAATATGCTTGAAATAAAGTAAAGCTATTCTCTTAGGAAAATAAAGTACATATGGTTTTTATGGGAGTTATGTGCTGATTTGGTGAACAAAAGATGAGAAATTGTACATAAAATCACAACTTTGATGAATGTATCTTCCAATGCAGCTACATTGGGAACTACATTCAGATGTTTTAGACATATCACATGTGTGTGACTTCATTGTTTTCTTGTTTTCAGCATGTGTTAGGCATATTTTCTAGGTCATAATTTGTGTTGATCATATCAGCCCCTTGATGTTTTTGTTTCTATATCAAATTAGTGCAATCTCGATACTAATGTTCTTCATGATGCAATTTATGTGGTTGTCTAATCTGTGTGATGTTCATGAAGCCCTGAACCTGATTGTGATTACTGTTTGACAGTTTGGTGTTGTATCAATTTTGGTTAGTTAAGTGTTGAGTATCCTCAAAATACATGATTAATTTTGAAAATTTCAAAATTTTAAAATCTGAAATTGGTTGTTACTCCCTCATCTTTAATCCTCCACCTATTTCTCATGACAATAAATATATTTTTTATCTCTCCAATGTGATTGGTTAATATTTGATTTATCATCTAAATTTGAATTTTGGTTAGTTGTTTAGCCTTCTCACATTCCATGTCATTAAGAGACTAATGACTAATTACCATTAGTGGAGCTATTAGTGTTAATTTTCAGGAAAGAGTAACTTAACACTCACCGAAGCTTGCTTGTTCTTCACAATCCGAAAAAGTGTGCCTTGAAGATTATCTTCTTTGAAATTTGTCTTCAATCATCATCTATTCTTGATTCTCTCTTCAACTACTCCATGGATTCTACTTTTTCATCTATATCCAAGAACCCCAAACCAAATCCATCAGCAGATATAGCTTCCAATAAAGCTACATCGTCCCCAATTTCATCACCAGAAAATCCTCAAACAGCTTTGGTCATTGCTTAGCCTTTGCCTGAACCCTTAACCGTCATTCTTCCTGGAGAAAAAAGGAACGCTATTGATGTTGACAATCCCATCGATTTGTCAGGGTTACCCCAAATTGGGAACCCTAGTTCTCGGAGATCAAAGAGGCTTAGAGGAATTCCTTCCAATTATGAAAATCCAAGCATGGAGGAGGTTATTTCTGAAAAGAAGAATAAAGTTACACCTCGAGTCTTTGAAGAACTGCGGGTCGCTGAAGTGACTCAGATGATGACAACTTTGTACCTGAAACAGGGTCAATCCCAGTTGCTCAAGAAATGGTTTCCAAACCTGCTTCCCCAGTTGTTGTTCCAATCGAAGAAGAATGGGGAGATGATGATTATCCAATCCCTTCGCCCCGAGTCGTATTTCAAACGGATTCTTCGACTCAAGCCAAAGAATCCTCTGACATTGAGGCTGGTTCTCCTTCAGTGTCCAATGCTGACATTAATTTCTCTGATGAAGATCGGACTTTGGTAGATTACCTGGTTCAACTGAAGTTTGTTCCTGCTTCACAACCACCTGCAGAAGATTTGGCCCAACAAACCAGTTCATCTGAATTTGATGATAGTTCAGATAAAAATTTTGACAGCAAAGAAACAACTCATGTTGCTAGCGAAGAAAGTGAGGAAGTTCCAGTGCGTTTCACCAGGAGTCGTACATCTTCAGTGAATGTAGCTACATCCAGAGTTTCTAAGGCTTCTGCTTCTGTTGGTAAAGCTTTTTCTTCCAAATTTCTTTCCAAAGCTGCATCTGTGAGATATAATACATCTAGGAAAATCGTGGATGAAAGGGTTATACCTTCGGTTGAATTATCTGAACAGAATTTGTCACGATTCTTCTCTGATAGAGGACTTTTGGGGACACTCTCTTCTGCCTCCCCTTATTTCAGAGATCTTATATATGAATTCTATGCAAATTTAGAAAAACGTATTTCGCTTTCGATCCTAGGTTTGAAAAGGTTTTTGTGTGAGGTAAATGGTATATGTTTTCATCTTCCATCATCAATAATTTGTTCAAAACTCCTGAGATTGGTCCCTTTGCTATGACTTCTAATCTTAATCTGTGTGCCCTTGAACTAACCGGAGGAACCCTGCATAAGTGGCCTGCAAAAGGCTCTTCTATTAGCACATCCCAGTTATCTTCCCTTTATGCACTCATGCACAAAATCTGTTGTGCTAACTGGGCACCCACCACCAACACAAATACCTTAACTAAAGAGCATGCTAGAGTTTTATATCAGATAGGAACGCAAAAGCCTTTTGACTTTGGATATTTTTCATTTAAGAAGATCACCTCTCTAGCTGAGTCTGAGGGTGACAAAAGATCCTTGATTTTTCCTTCTCTGATATACAAAATCTTAGTGTCTCAAGGTCATTCACCAGTTGCAGGAACTAGGCTTACTTCTATTCTTGATCCTCTACACATTTCTGCAAAACTTCTGAGAGGAGACATGGTTGTGAATCTGCCCCTAGTTTATCCCTATGTTCCCGTTTCTTCTGTTCCTCCTGCTTCTGTTACTGGTCCATCTCAATCACAACCATCTATTCATCCTTCTGTCAATGTTACTTCTAATGTAGCTGCATCAGATATCTCTTCTTCATGCATCTCAGATCATCCTTCTGCTCCCATATCCATTGCTTTTATTTCTGATCAGTTGAAAATGGTAAATTCTCAACTGGCTATTCTGGCATCTCAAACATCCCTCCTTCAATCTTTGGTTGCACAATATACTTCTTGGTTGGCCATGCATTCTAACCAAATAGGGGGTGGTGTAAGTGTTCCAATTGCTCCTGTGGTTGCTGATACAAGTGCAGGTGCTGTCCCTGATGTTCATGATTCTTCTGCACCTGAACTTGCTGTTCCTGAATCTGTTGTTGGGAAAGAATCTGAAATAGTTGAAGAACAATGCTGAAGATTGTTGTTCTCGTGGTTGAATTGAAATTTGAGTGGTTGAAAATTTGAGTTTGTGGTTGGTTGTATTTCTTAAACAATATTTTATGATTGGTCTGTAATAACTTCTTCAACTGATTTCTGTTTGATGTGGATCTGTAACTCTTTAATTGTTTTGAGGTTGGTTGGTTATGGTTCATACAGCTTGGCTTCCATTATTTTTGTTTGGTGCATGTGTTCAGGGGGTGAGTTTTTGGATTTTTCTCTCTAACATTTGCAGGTTGTAATATGAATTGATAATGGAGCACTTGTCATTGGATTTGACCAGAAATGCTCAACAAAGGGGGTGATTGTAAGGGTAAAATAGGTCATGCGTATTTTTACTTGTTTCCCCTTTCATGGTCAAAATTTCATATTTGTGGTAATTTAGGTTTTTACATCTTTAATTAGATTTAGTTGTGTTATATTTGGAACCAAAATCTTTAATTAGATTATGGTGCATCATTTTTGGAAACAAAATCTTATTATAAATCCTAGTCAATTCGTGAATCTTGTCTCCTTTGATATTTGGTAATAAATTCCATGGATTTGGTAAGTTGTTAGTATTTCCTTGTTACTAATCCTTTTCCTTGTAGAAGATGGATTTTTCTGTGTGTGTAGGTCTTCGCAATACTATATATAAAGGAGCTGGGATACGGGTATTGAAGAGAGCTTGAGAGAGAGAAACAAAGCCATAAAGCTGTGAGTAGAATCATAAAAGTTTAGAAGCTGTTTTTTAGTCAAGAAGTGCAGCAGATTATTTGAAGCTCCTGATGTTATAACATCGGCAGTAACATTGAAGTTCTGAAATTCAGTTTTATCTTCATGTTTCAGTTTTAGGAAGTTGTTTTATTCTTCCCACGTTTTGTCTACCTTGTTTTCTGTGTGGTTTTTGTTCTCCGAGACTTGTTGTCTTGTGAGAATGTTTTTGTGAGTGATTTCACAATAGTTTTTGTAAAACGCTTATTTGTTTTAGTGAAATCTTTGTGGCCTTGAGGCTAGGTCTACAAGCATAGTCTTGTAGATTGTTTTTGTTATTTTTTGCATTATGTTCATGGTCTGATTATTAGTCTTTCGCTGTTTTGTTCATCTTTGACCTTTGTGATTCCCATTGTAGCTACATCCACAGCTACATTGGAAATTGCATTGTTTCTCTTGAGAATACTAGTTATTGTGTTCTTTCAGGACTTACCTTTTTCCCTTTCTTTTCTCTCTCTTTTTTTTAGCTTCGCAGGAAATTTAAGAGGATGCGGGCTTCGTGTGCTAATGTTGCGGATATTTATGACATGTTGCCCGAGGCAACACAGCTTTTGGTGGAGGGTTCTGGTTTCAGCACTTTCATGCACTCCTTCCGCCACTTTACCAGCTATCTGCCCATCTTCGATGTGCTCCGGGACTTCTGGTGGAACACCACCCATACCTTCCATTTCAAATTGGGAGGCTACCATGACCCCGTGCTACTCGCTGCCACGATCATGGGCATTCCTACCGCGTTGGGGAGACTCGGCCTCGTGATTTTACTCTCCGTCGGCAGAGAGGAGTGGTGGACCTCCGGGCTTTGAGCTGAGGTTTAAATCGACGAATGAGATCTTCATCGGCAGCGTACAGAAATGGCTTCTTAGCAATGCCAGGTGGGTGTCGGCTAATGATATAGCTGCCGCGACTTGAGTGGCTAGAGCGTTTTTATTCTTCTTTCTTGGCACATCGCTCTTTGCCAACTCCTCTACCACCCTGCGGGTTTCTGTCCTGGCCTGCTTGGCTGATTTTGAGCGGATCCCTTCATATGACTGGGGACAGGCGGGCTTAGCCGAATTATATGCTTCCATGGATAGGGCCTGCCGGAATGATTCACCAACCTTGAATGAATTTGCCCCGGCGTGGGAGGTATATGTCTTTTCCTGCTTTGCTGCTTTTCATTATTTCTTTATATATACTCTCTTTTTTCTTTTCTTTTTTTTTCGCAAAGACAAATTTCTTTTCTCCTCTCTTTTTTTTTTACCGATAACATATATATATATTTTTCTTTTTTTTGCGTGTCCGGCCTTCTCATTTTTCCATTTCTCCGGTCCTCTTATTCAGCGAGTTCACGAGCCGCCATACCTGTCCCAATATGTTGATGATAACAGGGTTTATCCGACCTAGGACGGTGGTTGTAAGAGTAAGGAAAGAGTGCGGGAACAAATTGTTAGCTCAAGTCCTGGTACAGTGCACTTCCTTCCTTGGGAGGGTTTGGAGGGGCATTATGTTGTTGCTTTGGCACTTAGCCGCTGCCGGATACTGATGGTTTCCATTATGGTGGATTCCTTATACATGGGCGAAGCGGGTTAATCGCCATCATCGGCCTGTTTCTAGCCTGCCTCCTTCTCGGGTGATGAGTCCGATCACCGCCAAACAGTATCAATACTCGGCGAAATACTTCATGCCAGCAACAGATTTTCCAATTATGGCGTATGAGGATTTCTTGAGGTTTGTGCTGCATCCCCCTTTCCCGCCCGTGCTCAAAGCGGCATTCTCGATGCTTCTACTGCACTGTGGCCTTCTACTTCATCTCTCGACGAGAACCTGATGTTCACAGAGCCTGATGATATCTTCTCTACCTTCCAAGATCGCTGGGTGGTAACACGGTAGAGAGTGTTCTTCCCGACGCCGAGATTCTCGAGGAGCGCCTGTCCCTGAGCAGCCGCCGGTAGACACTTTTACCTTTATTGTCTTTTTTTTATATTATTTTTTTTCTATATTCATTCGTTTTTTTTTTACCATGCACACATATTTTTTCCTCATTCATCTTTTCGTGCATGTCTATTATATTTTATTTTTTTGTTTTTTTGAAGACTAATACATTCTCTCTTTTTTTGTCTCACCCCTTTTTTCTTTATTTTTTTATAGGTGAACGTGTCTACCTACAAGAAAATGTTGCGGGGGTTCTTCAACATTAGCAAGCTTTATCAGAAGCTTGCTGATGAGTTCTCTTGCAGGGGGAGCAGCACAGCGCGACGGCCCTGACGTCGAGGTGATGATGATGACGATGATGATGATGTGTGGCCGGGCAGAGGGGGTATAGAGAGCTGGCGGCACAACGGGTCCCTGGGTCATGGATGGTGGCCTTGATAGAAGCCAGTCGTCCCGAGTGCATTAGCTATGGATTCCTGCAATTATTAGTCTCTCTTTTCTTTTTTTTCTTTTATGGTAAAAGAAACATGTACAGACATTATTATATAATGCAATATAATTGTATATGATGCAAAATATTACACATGCAAACTCAAATACACACAGAAAATAAAACTCTACCAAACATCTAAAAGGTAATGGCACGTTGTAATCTTGGAAAGAGAGTTTATAAGAATACACCTTTGGATCGGAATAGGTTTTTCTGGTGATATGGGAACGGAGAGACGGCTACCTTCCCCTGTTTCCTCGGCGTATTGCGGCTATTAAACCCATGTTCATAGCCCTCCTTTTATAGCTTCTCTATTTCCTTACGATTAGACAGAGGAGCAGTGGTTGGTCGAATAGCTAAACCAGATACCGCCAGCTTTCCAGCACGCAAAAAGTCACCGGGCGCGCCATATAGGGGCTTGGCGCGCGCTGGGAGGTTCATGGTGGCGCCATGGGCTTCTCCCGCGCAGCCACTGTTCATCACTATTCATGCACGTGCACGTAACTGCCGCTTTTTTCGGTATAAAACGACGGCCTACTTTCTCACCATCTCATTCATCCTTCTCTTTTACAATTCTCAAGCTTTTCTCTACTCTACCGTTACCTTCTTTCGCCTTATAAAATTCATTGCATCTCTTTCATAAATGGCCGCACGTATTCCCACGGCTTTGGAAGTTGAAGTTTATGAGGCTGCCTTGGATTTCTGGATTCTCTCCTTGCGATCAGACGAGCGAGACTGGTTTGATCACATCTTTGGATTCAGGTGCCTACTGTCCTGGAGGAATGTCGTTATAAATTGGGACATGTTGAGGGGAGCCGCCAGGTTTTGGTCTCCTCAAGACCATCTGTTTAACTTCGGCATGAATGAGATGTGCCCCACATTTGAAGAATTCTGTGTGATGCTAGGGGTGGCACCTTCTCGTCAGATTGCAGTACCTGCCTATAGGAGACGTCCATATATGGCTATCCGGGAGCTGTTTCACACTACCCGCAATGCTACTCCAGGTTTCTTTAATGGAGAAACCTTTAATTTAAATGTCCTCCCTGGGGTCTTCACAGAATATAGGGAGGATGACGTAGACTATATGCGGCGTAGGCTGACGGCGCTCTTTCTTTGTCTGGTAGGGAGATATCTGTTAGTGGGTCCACCCGGATATGTTGATGTGCGGGTCGTGGACCTTGCATTACAGGCTCGAGATCGCCGGTTGGATATTGTCCCGGTGATTTTGGCGGAGACCTTCGTGGGCCTGACTGCTTTTGCCAGTGGTGAAGAACTATTCCCTACCAGTAGCCCCATTCTGGTCCATATGTGGCTAGAAGAACATTTTCTTTGGGTTCTGGCTCCCGTGCCGCATGGAGCACCATATGATCCGGCCCTTTATGGCGTTCGCGGGCATCTTCCTCAGACCAATTACTCTGAGTTTGATTGGGCTGATCATTTTTATCGCCGGGGCTCCATGGACATAATCTGGGTAATTTATCATTGGGAGATCCGGCGTTTCCTTCGGCATTCCGCTGAATATAGTCAAGTGAATCATGCTGGGTTTTCAGGGGACCTCCTTTTATCAGCCAGACCGGATCTTACGCCAATTTGGAAGAGAGCAGGTGATCCCGGACACAACTCGTCCCATATATATGGCGGTGGAGAATATTGGCGAGGACTTGGGTCCCACTATTCAGGGCATGTGGCACCGGGATTCTAAGAGGCTGGAGGTAGCCTATCCATTTGCTGATTATATGCTTCTGTCCCATGGGTACTTGGCATGGATCAGGTAGCTGCTGAGGAGCCGTCCCGCATTATCAGGCGCGGGCTGAGGAACTTGCTGGGCCGCCATGTGACTAACGGGATTGACGCTCACCTGATGGAGATAGGCGAGGATATTGATAGCTCAGGGTTAGTCGTTCCTCAGGCTTTGGAGGCAGAATTCAGGCGGGTACATGGTCTTGATGCTCGAATGCCCTCGACCAAATACTGCAGGTCCCAGCAATGCACCTCGCAGATTAAGCAATGCTAGTAGGCAACATAACCCATGGGAACCACCGAACCAGAAGTAGTTGCTCCTCCTCCCCAGACTGGTTGGGGCACGGCTTTCAGAGCTGGCGACAATGAGCCTCTACGGCTGAGCATGGCGAGCAGACAGGATAATCCATGGGAACAAGAGATAGCTGCTCCTCCTCCCCCACCTGTATGGGGTACTGCTTTCAGGGATGATGGAGCTGGTCCGAGCAATGTGGTTGCCCAAGAGAACGGAGACGCTGATGATGAAGTTTGAATCTGGGAATTTTGAATCTACAATCTGGGATTTTGTTTGAATCTGGGATTTTTCGGAGAAGATGATGACATGGGCAAAATAGGTATTTAACAAAAATTAACCTTCGAACTTAACATCCATCTAAAAAATAGGTTAAATTGCAAGATAACTCTGGTACAGTGGCCATCCCGAAAATTTTGACGTCTCAGTGGCCTAATTGCAAGTTTTTGAAAAGTATAGTGGCCAAAAGGTGTGTTTTGCCAATCAAAATGCATCATTTGTGAATCATGATGCATCAATTTAGATTTGAAATACAAGAAAGATGCATTAAATTTGAATAATTTGTTTGTTGTGTACTGAAAAAAAAGTTACATGAAGTGGTTTCATAATGATTTACAGAGCAATGCATCAATTTTTTTACAACATGATGCATAAATTGGATTAGGTAATTGAAATTGATGCATTGCGATGCATAAAAAATGATACAATGCGATGCATAAATTGGATAAGGTAATTTAAATTGATGCCTCGTGATGTATAAAAATTGATACAAAGCAATGCATAAATTGGATTATGTAATTTAAATTGATGTATCACATTGCATAAATTGATGCAACGCGATGCACTAAGTGAATGATCTGTAACCCGCATTCGATTCATTAAGGGTATTGTAGTATTTTTCCTCAAAAGTGTATTTTTATGGTTAAACAAAACACATATGACACTGTAGCAGTTGAAAAGTTATTAAAGTGGACTGGCCAGAATTTTATACCACAATATTTGCCACCACTATTATGTGTCGACTTAGAAATTTATTGTAAACCTTTTATTTTGAGAAATACTACCAAATTGACAAAATTTGGTATTATGAGGTTCTGAAGATGAGTCTTTATTTGCTCCAACATAAATCTTTTCAAGGCACAAGATGAGTATAATAATGCATCTTTAAATTTTTTTGTGTGTTTGTTTAATTTTAGGTTTGGACCAGCTTTAGTATATGTTATACATTAATTTTTGGAGTCCGCTACTTAGACCAGGTGCAACGGTATAGTTTATTGGGATCAAGATGGGTTTTTGGGCCTTTTGGCAAACAACGGAGGATCACGGTGCAATCAAAGGATATCAATCATGATTTCCGTCGGTTCCGTCTCTTGGGCTGAGACCCAAGCAATTTTCGGAATTGCCAGCCTATTTGCCGCAACTTTTCCTTCTTGCCATTTATATTTCTCTCTCCAAATGTAGGACCCTTTAATATATATTTTTTCTTTTTCTTTAATATTTGGTCTTTTTGCAATTCATATTTTTTTAAGTACACATTTTTATTTATAGATAGAGATTTGATTTGACTCATTTGGACACTAAATATTTTTTTTCAAAATTTGAAGTTATTGAGGATAAAGATAGCGGAGTATAAAAGATTATTGAGGTTTGTGTCAAACTATTGTATGAATTTTTATATTCATTTTTAATGAGTTGGATAGTATATGCGGATCAAATATGATCCATTGTTGTTCCTGCTCTTAGTGTTAAATAAACGCACCCCTGCAAATGCTGCATTATACAAAGTACATATAATTTATTTGGACACAGTCCTAATGACTCATCATTTTTGGAAGAGAGAGAGCTATATTAGTTTCGACTCTTGATGTTGTTAATTCAATAAATGATTACATGGTATTAAAGAGCAATTTAAAAGTAAGATTGTATTTAAGCTCATATTCTCCATGTCATCCGAATAGAAACGTTGATCTTTGAAATGATATTCATATTTCTGAATGTTTAAATGAGATTTCATGTTCTGGAATATCAAATCATAGGTTAATTTAAAGGTTGGAACTCCAGTAATGTTGTTTCATTACATAGACTGAAATGCCCTTAAGTTATACAATGACACGAGGTTAGTTATTATAAAGCTGATAAATCATGTTTTTAGTAGGTCGAGTTCTTTCAAATGACATTTACGGTGATACTATTTTGATTTAAAGAATGTTACCAACACCATCTGATCATATAATATTATTCAAATTCCAAAAAAGACAATTTTCGTTATAGTGTCTTGCGCAATATCTATAAATAAAAGTCAGGATCAGTCATTGTCTAACATATGACTTCTTTTCAAAAAAAAAAACATTTTTGATATGCGATAGTGATAGTTGTAACAATCATACATATTCAACGACAAATGTTTTATATAAAGAAATATTCCAAAATTTATAATAACATTTTCATATTTATGTGATTTTCTATCTTTAATTTAATTGTTTATTGTTTTTTGTTTATATGATTTTATACTCGTGTACTAACTGTGCAACACACGGGTGCATCACTAGTTGGTTATTAATATAAAATGCATTTTAAAAAATAAAATTAATAATTATTTTGGAACGTCCCAAAATAATATAGATGACATTTATTTTAAAGTATTTATTAAAATCATAATATTATATTATTACTTTGTGTATAATTAGATGAGTGAGTTTGATGGAAATAACAGACAAAGGTATTTGTTAAGATGGGTGTTTGGGGAAGGAGAAGGGTGGAAGGCCGAGGGGTGGTAGGGTGCTAGAACATGAGTTGAATAAAATTTGGAAAATGAGTTACTGAAAATGAATTCATAATCATTTTTTTGAAAAATAAGTTTTATTTTCTATTAACTCGTAAAAAAATTTTAATTGGTTATATTTTTAAAAAGTTACTAAACACTAAAAAATAAGAAAAATATTTTTCAAAAAATATTTTTCGTAAAACAAATTAAGCCTAACCGATATATATTTCAAATCCATGATCAAACTAATTCACCGGTCCTTCAAAAACTTAAAAACAGGACCAAACCAGAAATGTTGGTTCGGTCTGAATTAAAGCCTGTTTGGGCCATCTTTTTGGTCTTGTTCAGTTTTTAATCTTTTCTACAGAGCCTAGCTAGTGGGCTGTGCTGTGCCCTATTCTTTTCTAGAATAACCCATCAGATAACCGGAGCTCATACGATTAAAACCCATCGCTTTACCCTTTTTAAATTGCAAAAGGGAAAACGAATCCCGCCCATCTCACATTTCAAAAAACCCCCCTCTCTCTCTCATACGCTCCACAGCAAACGCAGAAACAGTCTCTCTAGAACGCCAATCGAGAAATACACAAAATGGCGACGAACATCGGGATGATGGACGCTGCTTACTTCGTCGGCCGATCGGAGATCCTTTCGTGGATCAACTCCACTCTCCAACTCAACCTCTCTAAAGTCGAAGAGGTAAACCTTCCAAATCGAAACCCTAACTTTTATTCGCTCTTTACTTTTCGTCAATTCGACATATAAAAATGATAAATTATGGGATCTGATTGTAGGCATGCTCTGGTGCGGTCCATTGCCAGCTGATGGATGCAGCCCATCCAGGTATGGTGCCGATGCACAAGGTCAATTTTGATGCCAAGACCGAGTACGAGATGATTCAGAACTATAAGGTCCTTCAAGATGTTTTTAACAAACTTAAGATTACCAAGGTTTGACAATTTGCCCCCCAATTTTATTTTTCTTACTTCAGTTCATGATTCTAGCATTTCTGTTAAGCCTGGTTAGTCTCTATCTTGAATTCAGGAAGAATGGAAACATTTGATGTCAACTGAAATAATACTCCCCAAGTTAGAATCTTAGTTGAAGAACTGAGCTTGTTATGTGCAGAATGTTTTCACCCTACTGCACATATATGGAAAAAAAAAGGAAGTTGGATGCAACAAATATATTTATTACTATGATTATTCTAGATGTGTACTTCAATTTGTGAAGGCAGGGATCATTATTTCAGAATTTTATTTCTCCCATACATGTGGGAAATGATTGACTCTGTAATTAATGCCGGAATGCAGCACATTGAGGTGAGCAAGCTAGTGAAAGGGAGGCCACTGGATAACCTTGAATTCATGCAATGGATGAAGCGTTACTGTGATTCTATTGGTGGAGGTGGTCAGCACAGGTAATTTTTATCAATAACTTTATTTTAAAGTTGCTCTAAAATATGAGACTTAACTTATTATGCAGAATCTGTGGATAAATGATGAAATTAATCTCTTTTGGGCATGTTTCACTGTACCATATTGTGGGATGATTCTATAACATTATGTTTTTCAACATATTTGGGGCAATTGGAATTTTGCATTCTCTAAATACTCGTAAGCTTATAATTAACTTGGCATCTTTCAAGTTTATGTGCTGTTGCAACTCGAATTACATTGCCAAGTGGTTTCATAACCATTGTAATAATTTGTTTAGTTCAAATTGGGTATGAAAGTGTGCATTCTTTATGTTCCTTCATAGTTCATATCTCTATTGCTTCTTTTGTTTTCTTTTTGTTTATGGATAAAAAATGTATCTTTAGCATCTAACTGTCTGTAATTCTGATAGGCGTATAATTCAGAAAAGTCATAACTGAATTTTATTAAAACCTTCTTTACATATAGCTTTACACAAGTGAATTATGTTTTGTTTTATGGCAAAAAGTAGAGAAGAAAAGCTTTCTATGCTGCTGTTATTAAATTAACTTTCTCAGTTTTACAAGCTAATATGTACCTTAAAAGATTTCAGGTACTATCTCTATAATTGTCATTTCGTAATTGTGATACTCTTTATTTGCTGCTTGGATAAGACTTGGTTGAGTTGCGTGAATTGTGTCAATTACATCAAAAGAATGAAAGTGATTGCATGTTCTGAATTACAGTGGAAGTTTAATATTTTCTTACCTACTCCACTTCTTTTATTATTACTGTGCCTGAGATTAGGAAGTATCCTGCTATTTGTGTTGAGGAATTGACTTCCTACTTAAATATTCCTGAATCATATTTGAGTTGCTTATTACACAAAACATGACACTCTTAAAAAGCACGTTATTTTCTTAACTACTGCACTTCTTTACTTGGATACACACATGTTGATCATTGCAAGTAGTTTAGTTTAGGTCATATAATGCTTATGACATTTTTGTAATAATTTACTTCCCCACTGTGATGCTTAGTTATAATCCTCTGGAAAGGAGAGAGGGTTGCAAAGGGGGGAAGGATGTGAGCAAGAAGTCTGTGCCATCACATGCTTCAACCAAGAGTACAGCAGCCGCAGCCAGATCTCATAATGCTCGAAGGGGTGATGCACCTTCTGCTCACCCAACAAGTCAGCCTGTCAAGCCTGTTAGACCCGCTTCAAGTGGAGGAGGAGAGCAGCCTGCATATGAACAGAAGGTATCTGAATTAGTGCAGTGTGAGGAGATATGGGCAATAGAAAATTGAGAGGCTCACATTCTTACTCTTTTGCAGATTACTGAACTGAAGCTAGCAGTTGATAGTCTTGAGAAAGAAAGGGATTTCTACTTTGCAAAGTTGAGGGATATTGAGATCCTGTGCCAGCGTCCTGAGATCGAAAGCTTGCCTGTACTGGCTTCTTGCTCAAAAATTTAAAAGAATTCTAACATAGTATCTGTTAAATTTCTTACTGCGTTCTACTTCTCTCACAGGTTGTTGAAGCAATTAAGAGGATCTTATATGCTGCAGAAGACGATGCATCAATAGTGGAAGAAGCTCAAGCCATGATCTCACAACATGGGAACCAAAAAGATTCCTTTAGTCCGATACGTGAAACAATAGAAGAAGGTAGGCCAAGGTTAGATACTCAGAAGAGGAAAAATATCATCAATGCTGATGTTGATGCTGCTGCAAGCACTACGTTGTCTCCAAGGCAAAGGATTTCTGATGCTTCTGATGTCCATTGCAGTGGATCTCCCCTTATGACTTACTGATCATCTCCCCCCTTCTTCAGCATAAATACCATTCTATTATCTTCTTTACAATGGTTCTCCATTATTTTTCCCATTTGTTTTCCATGTCTAGTTTTTGTATAATACAATAGGGATGTGAGGTTTGGTAGTTTTCCAAATCCTTTGCATCCTATTATGAGGTAAGCTCGTTCTGTAGAATTCTGAAGGGTGTGTTGTATAATCTTGATACACACAATTTGCAGTCAGTTGGATCTTAAAAACTTGGTCAATGCTGAATGATCTCATTGATTACCCTTTACAATAATCCCTTTGTTTAACCCAAACGAATCCTTGTTTGAAAATTCTAATTATTATGAGATATATTACTAGGATTATTATGTTAATTGCAAATGTGAGGGTGAAGTTGAAATATTATGGAGATGATAAATATAATATTTTTTGGAAGTTGACTTTTAAAGCGTAATATTCTAAAATGATCAAAGCTCGTCTTTTTTGTTTTGAAGCTATTCTTGTTCAAGATGATTTGACTAACAAAGAAAGGCAAGTTTTGATCCATCTTGGTCCTGTTTTTGGTCAACTTTATCAGTTGAATGTGTGCTGTTAAAAATGCTTATTGAAATATTGAATAGTTGTAGAAATTGATGAAAGGTACTTTGACTATAGGTTGTACAATTAATTTAATTACTTGATCATGAGTTCATGACTTCTTTTTTCCATAAACCTTGATAGCATTTCACAATATGAAATGATGATAGTGTGGATTGAGCATACAAATAATGGTACTAACGATCCGTTTTAAAAAGAGTAATGACGAGTGACCGATTACTGAAAAACGGGCTCAACTTCTCGACCACAAAAATGTAACAAACCAATCCACAATTATAGAATCAGAAATTAAGAGCCATTTATTTTTGTTTCTTAACGCAAAAGTTTAGGAACAAGAAAAGAAAACATCTTATATAAGAAATTTCTCAAATAACTTGGCTAATCTGGGAAAAAAATTTGACTACTTCAATGGATAAGGTGAGATTTTCAAGCTTTAACATGGGTGAAATGTATAGTAATTTATGACTTATGATGAATGAATGTTTGATGTCAGGTGCATGAGATTGAACGTGGACAAGGACAAGTGACTAGAAGCGTGGAAACCGTAGACTACAGAACATCGGTGGGGCAAGGCCAAGTACAGAGACCGGTGGAGGTGATTCACCAGCACCAGCCACATACCACCACGATGAGCGCAAACACCAGTGGTGGTCTTTTGACAAGTGCTGCTGCTGCTGTTTCTTCCACCCTCGAGTCTGCCAAGAAAGCTATATACCGAGACTAGCTCCACCTCCCAATAATTGGATTCTTTTTTGTTATTAACATTTTTATTATCAAATTGGAAATATAATCTAATTCTAATCTCAATAACTTAAAGCAAAAACAACCATTAATTTATATTATGATTTTTATGTCGCACTGCATATGGGATTAAAAAGTCTCTTATGTTCTATACTGTTGTTTCTTATGTAGCCCACTGTCAAATCATCTATTTTAATAACACAATTTTTCTATTAATATTTTCTTATGGGCTTCAATTCACGTAAAAAGTTATCAACTGTTATTTGCTAATAATTTTCTGGTATCAATTATTTCCCTTCCAGTTCCAGGCATCATTTTCCCGCCAATCCAACGAATGGCATCTTATGTGTCATATTGTTAACATAACTTTTTAACTTATAGTGGAGCCCATAAAATGTCAAATAAGATGACAGCAAAAATATCATTTGTGCTTTGAAGATTACTCTTATGGTATATATGATATATCCCTACTGGTTTAAAATAGAGCAAAGAGAAAAATTATCTCTCAGAAGTCAAGTCAGATCCTTAAAGTATGTACATTACACTAATTGGCCTAGGCCTGGGACTTTGAAGCTACGTAGGACCAAACCGAAAAACTCAGCCTTGTGTTATTCTCACTTTTTTCTAATAGGGTGAAAACCGGGTCGGTCCCCTCTCGTCAATTTCTAATCGCTAAACACCCCTATACTTTATTTTAACCGGTAAAAAACATTTTTAGTGCAAAAGGACTAAACCAAGGAGAGCGTACAAAGTTTCATTTCATGCATCACGATGCATAAAATTTAATCGCGATGCATGAATATATACATGTGATCTATGGTTTTTATTTGCATAACATAACGGTGCATTGCGGTTCCAAATTGGAGCATCGCTATTCAAAAAACAAAACAAACAAAAAAACAAAATGATAAATCTCAATTTATATTGGTCAATTCCGTAGACGCCGACTATGTATGGGTCTCAAAGGCAAAAGTAATATCATCTAAAAAAGGAATGAATTTACGATCGGTGCCATTTCCCGTCGTTGACTCAGCGACAGAGGTTGTCGAAAAGGAGATGTAACTCGATTCAAAGGCAGAAGGCACTCTTTACTCAATAAATTTCTAAGGTTTAGCTCTCCCAAATTAGAACACACATGCTAGTCTATTAGAGTTTGGAAACATGTGTGAAAAAGCTTCACAAACATCATGCTCTTTGAATACCATATCCACCATGTCGGAATATTGGTTATATTTTAAGACAAAGGTGGAGAAGAAACGGAATTAATGGGAAAAAAAACGGAAATAATGAGGAGGGAGAGAAAAAGAGGTGATGATTCAAAATGTTTGGATGAGAGCGGGGGCATTTTAGGAATAATATTATAACTAAAAAATTTCTCCATTCTAACTAAAAAAGTTAACAATATCCAACTAACTTTAAGTTGTCCAAAAGGTGAAATCGGAAGAGAAAACTCAAAACTCCAGATGCTAGAGACAAGTGGAATGGAGATTGTAGTACAATAATCCTATTCCCCTCCCAACTTGCCGAATGAAACGCAGCCATCTCTACCCTGATTCCCATTCCAATTGACTAGACAACATTAAAATACGTAGCAAATCTAATTACACACCGAAAGTTAAATAAAGTTGATCTCCCTTATCGATTCTTCTTCATCTTCAATAATCCTTTTATCAGAATCCGATTCCATCCTCCTTTATTCCTAATGAGAAGGCTTTTGGTTTCAATTAACTAAAAGACGTACTGGTTAAGTATCAAGAATTCAACAATGTTCAAACTCATTTGGCTGTTCTCTTTTGTTTCACAAATTCTTCATGTAAGTGAACCAAGAAAAACTCTTTTATCATCTAGCTTTGAGGTTATGGCCAGTGCTTTATCTTTATCTTATTTTGAATTAATTGCAGCAGCAATGGGTATGGCGATATCACGGCTACTAAAAATGCTATTTGCGAAGAAAGAAATGAGGATTTTGATGGTGGGTCTTGATGCTGCTGGTAAAACAACCATTCTTTACAAGCTTAAGCTTGGCGAGATTGTTACTACCATCCCAACAATTGGTATTTGCCTTTCTCCCTAACTGTGGCATCACTAGATTTATTTTCCTAATAACAAAGAATGATTTATGATGAATCAGGATTTAATGTGGAGACTGTGGAGTACAAAAATGTGAGCTTCACGGTATGGGATGTAGGAGGACAAGACAAGGTACTCAGTCCCATTTATTCTCAACTAAATATAATCTGAATTTATGTTAATATATTTGTTTGCTAATGTTAATATACGAACAGATCAGGCCTTTATGGAGGCACTACTTTCAGAACACCCAAGGTCTAATCTTTGTAGTTGACAGTAACGACAAAGATAGAGTTTCAGAAGCCAAAGATGAGCTTCATCGAATGCTAAACGAGGTCCATATTTTCAACAACTTAACAATAATGATCTCCTCTTTAACTTTCCTATAAAAAAGAGCGTATTGGACTATTTTTTGGACAGGATACACTACGTGAGGCGACACTTCTTGTGTTTGCCAATAAACAAGACCTTCCAAACGCTATGAGGGTTTCGGAAATCACTGATAAACTTGGCCTACACTCTCTTCGTCAACGTCGCTGGTCTGTATCTTTTGTTTTGTCATTTTCATTTATTTGTACTCTGTTCGATCAGGTTTTATTAATGGTGGTGGTAATTAACTGAAACAGGTATATACAGAGTACTTGTGCGACTTCAGGGGAAGGGCTGTATGAAGGTCTTGATTGGCTTTCAAGCAATATCTCTAGCAAGGTAAGATCAGACTAACCACCTTCTTTGCTATTGTCCTTAATTCTTTTATCTGCTGGAAAGCTAAAGTGCTTAATTGTTGTTACTTGCAGTGATAATTCAGTCTGCCATCAAACCCCAATTCCTATTACCATGCCAGCTCATAAAGTCACTTACCTACAATATACCAATATGTTAAAGTTTTGTTATGCAAGTAAAAAACTTGATGTCTAGACAGCACTGACATTGTAATAATTTGGTGATTAAAGTTTTGCTGTAATATCCATAGTTATTGAAATCGAATCGAACTAAACATCCAAACTCGCAAGAGAACGACTTAGTTCATGGTCACTGATTCAGAGCAGTTCTGCTTGTCGAACCACTTCTACATATAGGAAGGTTCATGACTTACTTCCCTTATCGACAATATCTTACGTTTTGTCCATGCAGGTTGTATAGTATCCACCTTATTGGGTAGAATGTCTTCTGCTGTATCACTTGTCAGCCTACCCTTAGCACTAAAATGAGTTCTTGAGTAGAAAGTTCCAAATTATTTGAAAGAAGTTGGCTGGAGTTAGGTTTGTTTCACGGTTCAATGGGTCAGAACTAGAGTCCCACTCGTAAATGTGGAGATAGCAACCTCTATAGTTCAAACTTTGAGACATTTTAGCAGAGTGAAATTAAATCACATGTCCCTTGGCGAAGATTTATTAAAATGATCCAAGAAAGAAATTTATCAGACTTTTACTTAAAGCTGGTAGTCCAATTAATAAGAAATTTATGTCTCGCGGTCGCGGCAATGCCAAATTCTGTGAGTGGTAGCATATTAAAATCATCAGGTTTGAATAATAAAGGCTTAATCAATTCGTACGGCCTCTCTAAAAAATAATGAACCAAGAATGAAGCTTCTTCTTCAATGCTCTTCATAATGCTGGAATGGAATCCTTTATTGCAGTAGGTAATCACATTCCAACCATCCTGCAGCAATGTAACTCCGAAATTAAAACTCAAATTCTTATCATATTCAATGAGCCAATGAGGGAGGAGAGAAAGGGCCTCTTTGAAATGACATGTCAATTACGAGTATTATGTTGTCTCCTGGAATTCCCGGGGGTGGAAAAAAACATCGATTCTATTTTGTTTTTGATTCGATAAGTTTTATGCAGTGAAATGGAAAAGGGACAAGTTTTTAACTCTGTAATAGTATCAGTGGAAATGGAAAAGGACAAGGAAAAGGAAAAGGAAAAGGGACAAGTTTCCCTTAGCTGTTTTCAACCACTTGTCCCTCCTCTTTTTCTCATATGTCAAGAATACTACTGACTACCATTGCGGCATTACCACCTCAAACTCAATGATTTTCCATTTTAAAGCCAATTCAAATGAGTTAACAAAGGAGTCTCTAATATTGCAAGTGTGACCATTCTAATAATGCCAAGACAATGTTAGCGTTTTTTTTTTTTTAAATGTAAGTGTGACCCCTTGTTGGAAATATTAGCGTTAACGGAACACCAGTCTAGAGAAGCTCAGCTAACTTTCAATGGAAAGGAAACTTCATTTTAAAACCAGGACGCTTGGTATAATGTTTCATTTCATCTGTTTGTGTTTTATGGTTATGGTTATGGTAGTCTTCGGTGTAAGGGTGAAACATTTTTGAATTTAACAGTCATAAATTAGTTCAACCAGCAGAAAAAAGTAGTAAACCAGCCGGCCTGCTGCCTTCCATAATTGGTAAAACACTGAATTGGTCAATCATATCATATGAATGATGAAAATTGATGCACTGTTTGTGTCCTGTTGGTAGCCAAAACATCTTCTTCCTCTTCTTCTGCGTGCGTGCGTAACGCCTCTTGCTCGAAAGCCCATTGAACATGTGGCATCTTAGGTCATCAGACCCACTACAAGCCAACCAAAAAGTCTGATATTGGTGCCCAAAGTATGATTACCTTATAAATTGCATACACCTACCCGATGTGGGATGAGGGTATTACAGTGTGTGTCGGGGTGGGGTATTATTTTGGATTGCAACTTTCAGATAATGAAAAACAAAACAAAATAAAAAAGCTCAGACAGAAAACAAAATTGAGGTATTTGTCGGAAACTGCACATGATTGTTCTACAGAGTGAACAACACTGAACCTCAGCCAATTGATGTTCGTATTTTGGGTTTGGCTCAATAGAGTGATGTTGAGGCCTCTAACCTTGTTTTATCTCACAATTGCAATCCTCTTACGAATGAAATCCAAGTTTTAGAGTTTAGACCAACTCCAGTCAATAGAAGTGACCTAGTATAATATTTCCTATTGTTTGAATAAATTGGACTAACTTCACCATTGGTCCCTGTACTTTGCAAAAGTCCACTGGCAGTCCCTGTATAATGCAAATGCATGCCACAGATCAAAGTTTGTCGGTTTTATTCATCGGAAGTTCCTGACCCAAACTCCATTAACCCAAGTGCCGTTAAGTTAGTACATATTGAACACGTGATCAAATTTTAACAGTAAAATTGAAAAAATGAGTAATCTGTTGTATAACTTTCAAATGAAGGGGCTGATTGTCAAAAAGCTCCCTCAACCACATGCTTATCCAATCGACTTCTTCTCTTTTCCATTTGCTCTCTCTTCTCAGTCCAAACGTAGCAAAGTAGTTCCCTAGCTCCCTCAACCACGAGCTCTATCTCTGGCCAAAAATCACCCTCATTCTCGCTGCTCTCCGGCTAACCTCCATCGTCGACGCCAACCCAATCCTACTCTCCATCTAACAGTGTCGTCTAGACCCTCTCTCACGCCTAAATCGTTCTCATCTCAGATTCATCCTCACTCCGGCCTCCTTCCTGCCTCGATCATCATCTCTCACAGATCCATCAGGCAGCGCCCGACCAAACCTCCACCCATAAACGCCAATCACGTAGCCTGTCCCGCCGTCATCATCTCCTACGCCATTACCGGCCTCTTTTCACTTCTCTCCCCCAGTTGCAACATTTATTGACCTTCCATAATCATCAAAAGTCAACCCAAAAGACGACTCTCGTTAACCACTTCCTCGAGCCCCATATGGCTCCAACTTGCTATTGGCCCCAGTGTAAGCATATACGCCATCCCCATTGACATTTTCGCGAAACCCTTCAGAATTTCCATCAGCATGATTATTAAGATCGTAGGAGTGATAAGACGAAGATGTTGTCTAATTGGGATCATAACTAGAATTCGAATAATCGTAATTGGGGGGAGCAAGATCAAACTGGGTGTGATTATACGGTTGAGGAATAGAGTAAGATGAAGAATTGGGAATGAAATCGGTATTAGATGAATAATTATAATAATGGGAGTAATCGTAGGTGGATGAAACGGATGGGGCAGAAGCGTGGGTAACAGGTGGAGTAGGATTGGAATTAGAAAGATCGGTGATGGGGTTGTTCGAGGTAGGGTTAGGGTTTTGGAAATGGGATTGATAGTATTGGTACGACGAAGAGCTCATCTCGTTCTGTTGCATCTCTAATTGGGTTTGGATTTCCGCCGGCAAGGATTACAATTTGGCCGTACAGGATGAGGGTGAAGAAGACGTGAAAGTTTAGATTTTACAATCGAAGTTTAGATATTTATAATCAGCCTCCTCATTTGAAAGTTATACAACAAATTACTCTTTTCAATTTTACTGTTAAAATTTGATCGTGTGCTCAACATGTGCTAACTTAACGACACTTGGGTTAACGAAGTTAGGGTCAGGGACTTTCGACGAACAAAATCGACAAACTTTGGTTTGTGATGTGTATTTGCATTATATAGGGACTGCCAGTGAACTTTCGTAAAGTACAGGGACCAATGGTGAAGTTAGCCCAAATGAATTCTACCTACCCCATGGAACCAAGTCGCAAACCTATAACAACTAATTAGAGACTTGCTGAAAATGATAATATTATTTGGATATGACTCTGATATCAATTGACAAATTAGACCTTAACTAAATATCACTTAGCTTAACACAAGATACCAATTGAGAGTTCCTGGTTTCTGATTGTCTTAATACACCTTGGCTTTGAACAAATAACTTTGGTGTTAATTGATAAATTACTACATAATATTTTTATGTTACTCAATGGAGCAACATAAACACACTTCTATATAATCACTGACTTTGATTGATCTTCAAATAAATAAAATTGTTTGCATAATATAAGACAACTAAATTTGAGCAAAATTGTTTAAATCGTTGAATAAAGTTGATGGTTATACTCAATGTTGATCTGTTGTTGTGCATGCACATCCTCGATATGATTTGAGTAATCTTGATCTTGGCCATCTCTCTATGTTCATCATTTGCTACTTTTAATCTATCGGAAGTCATTCTTGTATAGGCATTAGGTCTTCAATTCTTCTCGTTTTAATCTAGTTGTTGGATAACGGTTAGATGCGTTTACAACTTGCGATAGCAGTTCTATTTGTATTATACAACTTGTGAGAATATTCCTTTAGAGTTTCTGGACATTTCTTGATGATTTTCATCACAAATAATGTGTGTCAATGTTGGTCCAATAGGCGGCATGCTTTTGGGTTGATTCTTGTGCTAATTTAATAAAAGTTGTTTGTTCTTCAATCTTAATTGTTTTGATCTCTTTGTTGGAGCTTCTTCAAATCTTCAAGTTTTTATTTAACAATAACTCTTATATAATTTAAGTCTATTAACAATATAAATGAGAAATTATCTATACTATCTTAGCTTTGTTATTTGGCAACATAAAAACTTTAATCAATCTAAGGTCCTAACACTACCCACTGTCCATGCCGATTTACAAGTCTAATTAGAAAAAACAAAGTAAGGCCAACTTGTCATTAATCTAAACTTCAGGAGATAAAGATTTAGATATAATAAAGAAATAAAAAAAGAATTATGTGTACTCCTTCCGTCTTAAGATGGGTGTTTATTTTTTGAAAATTAAAATATAGATATATATTTATTTATTTATTTGTCAGTTTATTTTCGTAGGAATTATTAAATTTATGTATTTGTAATCTATAGAAAAAAAATTCATGTAGGTGTAGTTTTAGTAAAGGGCCATTTCCAGAATTAAGAAGTTGTGTGGAGCATTCTCTTAATTTGGAAAAAGAAGACTGATTTTAGTGCACTGTTAACTAATCCGAAGCTGTCACCATGATTCCTTGCACAACTAATAAGATGAGTCATGAGACCCTTTGGAAAAGAGAAAGGATTCGCCCAGATTTTACATGAGCCAAAAGTAGATTCAGTCAAACTCTCAGGTTAAAGGAGAGTGTATTCAAATATCATTCCAGAATTATTGGGTGGACCCCCCAACTCTCTCTCTCTCTCTAAAATCAAATCAAATCAGGGTGGCTTGTTGAGAGTTGAGACATAATGCTGATTTACTCTGCAAGTCAAACCAAAACCTACCACCAAGGCACCAACCTTAAAAGCTAGAACAGAGGACCTTGTGAACAAATAAAACCCCACACAATCAAGAGGTTCTAGTTCCACTTCTATCTCTCTCTCCCTCTCTCCCTCCCTCCCTCCCTCTCTCTCTCTCTCTTTCTTTTCAAACTCTAATTTCCCTCTCTCTACTTTCAATCTTTACAGAACCAACCTGACATCTTAGGTGCCCCCAACTACCATATGTGATATGCCCATGGTCTCAATTTAATGCCACACCCAAAAGCCCATTTCCATCTTCATCTTTATTTGGCAAGTTAAACTTTTTAATGATGCAATGGTTTCCGATTTTCTTCTCTAATTTCTAACTTATTTGGCAGTATCTATTCAGGGTCCTCTATGATGGAAGGTGGAAGGATTAGGGGTTTCTTTGTGGCTTTTAACTGTTGGATTGACCTATCAGTTGAGATCTTTTCTTTGTCTGTTGGAGCCAGTAAAAATCCACCAACTCTGAATAGAGGACAGGAAAACTCACAGAAAATTGTTCGAAAAGCACATGCATGATGCAGCCCTCATAACAGATTACCCTCCAAAATATGTTCAAGCTTGGACGAATCGGAGTGAAGTGTTAAGGTTATTTAGTTCATAGGGTTCACTGTTGAAAAAAAAAAACAGTATACTGAGCAACCTTGAACCTGGAAACAGTTCAGGGGGTTTACTGTAATTTGCTCTAAAGCATTTATGCACATGCTCTAGAGGCCTAGAGTGGTTCCTCTTGCAACTGGTAAGGAGTTTCAGATGTTCAATTCTAGTGATAACTTTCATGAAAAACTAATTGCAATTACTAATCTTACAACTTTTGATTTTTTGTTTTTCACTTTCTCTATTTAGCTTTACCGGCTTCTCTTAATCTCCCTCTTACTTTTCTTTCAATCATTACAAAACAAAAATTCAACACCTAAAACCAACCTAAGAAAATCCAACACCCTAAAAAGAACTTGAGTATTAAGGGCCGTCCTAAACCACTAGTTCAGCATAATGTTGATCTGCCATTATAATACCTCACAATTATAAAAAAACTACAATAACGTTCTTAGTCTCCAGGTAAATGTGACAAGGATAGACTTGGAAACACAAAATTTGTAAGCTTAGTTCTTCAAATAGGATGATGACTTGAATGAATGTTAGAGAAAAGAAATTAAGACTCTTTTAGCGGAACCAACGGGAGTGGTACTTATCTCATGGGACAAAGATTGAAAGCAAAAATATCAGCTCAGTATTTAATAGGATCCACAGGGGCATTGTGAACTCTAACTGCCGACTATAGAAAACTTCACCCAGGACAATTAATTTTAAATGGAAAAGAAAAAAAAGTTGTCTGCCTATCCAGAAAAAAAGGAGAAACTATATTTTATGAACACACTTGAGCAGAGTGAGAAAGAGAGTTTTGTAATAGGATGAAGATTCCTCTACTGAAATATAGCTGATACATTCCTGTGAAAGAACTAGAAATACGCAAAGAAGCTTCGTTGGGAATACATAATGCCAACAGAAGGTGATTTCCGAAGGTTAAAATCACTGTGATGGAGCAGAGTTAGAGTTCAGAATGATCTTTGATTTTCTTTCAGATGGAATGCAATTATGCAACAGAGAGTTGTCTTAAATCCTTAATCCTAAGGTGTTGTGAGTTTAATCCATTGGGATAAAACAAGGCCAAACCAATAAAAAAAACATCTACATGACAAGAACCAAAGATCCACTATCCAACAGTCTGGTTCTACCTTCAAGTCAACCCCCATTGCCAATATAGAACCAGATAACTAAGGCAAATCTAGTGCCAACCTGTCTCATGTTAAGCTTTCTCTATCCATCAGCTTTTTGCATTTAAGTTAACGATAACTTTCCAATTCCCACAGCTATCTCGATCTATAATTCTACCCACCAAGGAATCAAATTTGTGAATTGTATAGTACAAATAAAAGGGATGTCTTGTATTTATAAAACTAGACAACAATGCTCATAACAATGCCAGATGGAGTAATTATATGTATGCAAATCACAGGAAAACCCCACCGACCTCTCTTTTCAATCATACTCGTCCCACCCAATTATAGAGATGGTTGAGTAAATGCTCAATATCTGTCCTCCATCACATGGGCTTGGCCAGAATACAGTTCAGTGATAGGATGCAATATAATTGCATTTTAACATCACATTTTGGCAAATATGGAAAAGAGATGGTATAATACCATATCAAAATATATCTGACGAATTGAGAGATCAACGGTGGCTGCTAAGCACTCCAACAGATACACGGTTCAAAGGAGCCAATCTCATCTGCTGGTCCTGAGCTCTGCTCTTCTTGAAGAGAGGTTCCAGTGAAGACGAAAGCGTTGATGGTGCCAGAGCCCACGAGTCATTAGAGCTATCGCTGCTGATATATGCATCAATTACACCGTTGGGACTGCCAGGCCTAGACTGATACTTGCGCTTGTGGGCTTTGCACTGCTTGTTTCCATAATCGCCTGATACTTCCAAGATGAACTTATAGCAATCGTCTACATTTTCCTGCTATGATTTACAATTAAAGATTAGAATAGACTAATGGAAGACGCAAAGTGAAGTTAGTATAGGATGGCCCAGTATGATGTTTGGGAATGGCCTAGTGCACGAAGTCTTACCCGTGTGTTAGTTAGAACCTATGACCTCCATGTCACAATGAAGCAACCTTACTGTTGCGCAAAGGGTCGCCCCCTTAGTAAAATTCTGATCTTTGCAATAATATGAGTTGACGGGTTATATTCAAAGATCAATTTTATTTGTTGAATAAAAACAAGATTCACATGTTAGGCTGTTAGCTCAGCTGGGAGAGTCTCAAAAAGGATATATTGCAACCAAAATAAAGTCTTGAAATGAAGGATTCACCAGCGTAACGAGCAGATATAGACCTCATTCTCTCAATGAAAAACACATATTTTATTACTTGGGTATATTCCTACCAATTCTAGACATTTATCCAAATGATACTTATAGCATCACAGATTACACTGAAACATGGAGCTTGAACCAAGTGAAATACAAACCTTGCTAATTTCAAGTGTTCCCATTAGCTGATTTTGATATTCCAATGCATTACAGGGATCAATCTCTTGAATAATAAAACACATTGTTGCAGCAGCCATCACAGATGGAAGATAACACCCAAACCTTGAAGCTGCATACAATATACAAAGGTCAATTAGGATTATCCTAACTCACGCTCTCAATCCATCGATAAGCCAGTAATCAATAACAAATTCATGGAAATGCTTACCGGTGATGAGAGAGAGAATCAGGCACTCACACCGTCTCAGAAACTCCCAATGTAGGTGGTGGGTTGTTAATCCAAGTCTCCTTAGAATGTAATCAATGAAGGAAAGCGGGGTCACTGGATTCATCTTCCATTGAAGAGTAGAGAGCACTAACAATTCCATTCTCATTATAGTTTTGGACTCAAAAACAAACTTTGATTCTTCCATCTAAACATCATACCATAACCCACATCAATAAACACCAAAGAATGCCCAAAAAACAAATCAGACTGACATTTTCACAAACACTTAAAATGCATATAGAAATCAACCCATTGAAACATCACACAAACACTTATAATGCATTAAAAAGATGACATAGAAACACATACTTGGAGGTCTAGGAGAAGGGGGACTTGGGTCTCCTCAACCTTAGCAGCTAAGGAGAGGCAAGTAACAGCAGCTAATTGACTCATCCATGGCTTATCCCTTTGAAAGCAAGGGCTTAACAGGAACTTATCAAAGTAATTAGCAGCTAAAACAGTTGTCATTGCAACAAATCCATAGTGGGAACTTACCCTAATCATCCAATCAAGAGCCCCCTTTCTTGCTACATCCAAATGGGCATCATTAGAGATCAAATCCCTATTACCCAAATGGACCTGAGCCTCTTTTTCTTTGGAAAACAGAGTCAAAAGCTCATCGTTTTCCCAGAAAAGGTCTTGTTCTAAGGGAACAATAGCTTTTTGATCAAGGATTCTGTCAAAATTCTCACTTTTTTCTTCACAAACGAAACCATCAATGCCCAAATCTTGCTCAAAATGCTCTTCTTCACAGAAAAGCTTATCGAGAAGAGACATGGAAATTTGTTGGGTTTGGGGGAAAAGCTCATCTTGATGACCCATGGAGCAAACCATAGCTGGGAGAGGAGGCTGTATTCATATTATCTTGACAAGCTCATGGAGACAGCTCTACTCTCTTGTGTTTTCTCTCTCTAAAACCAAGTCTTGAATGTGAGAGAGAGAGAGAGAGAGCCAAATAAGTAGGCACAGGAGGGATTTTGTCTGTGGGAGCGTTCACGCCTGTCCTCCTTTCCTTGGAAAATCTCTCTTCTCTCTCACTCTAAAAATTTTCCATTAAATTAAAAAGAAGCCTATAAGGGTGTTTGGCTCTCGAGAAATGTAATGTAACGGCACAAATCGCTTTTTAGTTTCTCTGTTAAAAGACTCAAAATACACCCTTACTGTAAGAGCCTCTAATGACTCTCTCTCTAGTCTCTACCCGTAATTTTGAGGTATTTACGTGATAGTTATTAGATTTTGAATTCTAGTTTTCTAGTAAAATGAAAAGAACAAAAAAGAGATAAAAACACTTTTAATGAGACCAAAGGAAGAAAAGGTAAAAAAAAAAAAAAATTAAAAATCAAAATTCTAAAACTTTAAATAGATAAAAATCTTGAGAAAATATTGAGTGTGTTTGAAATTGCTGCTCCTTTTGTGTGTGTGCGCGCACGATTTTAAATTTAAAAAGAAAAAAATTAAGAGAAAGTTGATGGAACTAACACGTGAGCAAGCGAGAAAAGCAACTAAAAATCAAAAATTGCAAATAAAATGCCTAATGAAACGCACTCATAATGGTTTTAAGGCGGAATGTCGGAAATTTGAATCATGAAGTATCTAACAACTACGATAAGCGTGGATATTGCTTTAAGAGATAATCAACCACGATTTTGGTATTGGAATCTTGCACGTTGAGGTTCTTGTCGTTTTTGCTAGTTCGTAAGTCGTAACTACAACGGCCGGTGCATTAATGAGTCTGTTTCAAGCATCCTAATAAAATGATGAGATATTTATAGTTTCATATGTATATCTGGTAGGTTAAGTAGTACAAATTTACATATTAAACTACTAAATTATCAATGTTTTACGATCCTCATTAAATCAAACTCATTATATAATACCACCTTTATTAAGAAATTATGATCCGTTGAACTACCATCTATAGTGTAATAAAAAAAATATACGTAAAAGTGGTGGATGTAGTAAATTATTTCAGTGGGGGAACAAATTTTTTAACTATTACTCTCACTATCCCAAAATTTGTCATGACTTTTTTTTTTGTCAAACTAAATGTTTTCTAAGTGCAAATTTGACATATATTTACTTATTTTTTTTCAAAATCTTAAAAACAAATAAGTTTAAATACTATTGAGTGGGGTCCCTTACCAAACTAACGCCTTTTTTGGTAATGTGCTTTTTTAAAATCTCCTCTGCCACTGCATATAAAGTATGCATACAATTAAAGTACGCATACGGTGAGGTCATAACCTAATTATCTTGCATTCATGCTTATGTAGCTGGTAAAATGCAACTTATGAATCATGCGTTGGACCATGTACAATGGAGGATCTTCATGGAGCTAACGACTAATTCTTCAAAACAATAGAGAAAGCAATGGAAAACATTCAGTATCTTAATTAAGCTTTTTCATTTTTGGGTAGCATTGTTAAATCATGAATTGATATAAGAGTAATTAATCAGAGTAGTATGTAACTCTTATTACTGAAAGCAAATCAAGGAGGGTTTCAATAGTTTAAAAAGATCAAAGAATATTGCTGCTAACTACCCTCCTAGTTTGTTTATTACTGCCACGTCCCTTGAGTTTTCTAGTTGGATTTGACACACTTGGATCCCTTGAAGCTCCATCGTTGTGTTTGATTGTATCTTGATTCTCATCATCCCTCGTTAAGTTGAGAGTGGAAAGCAGATTTTAAACTCTCAACTTGGATAATAAGTGAAAAAATTGAGTTGAAGACAAGGCTTTGGTGAATAAATCAGCAGGCTGCTCGAAAAAGAGATATAAGGGGTAGATATCAGTCCTTGATTTAGCATTTCCCTAGCCACATGACAATCAATGTCATTGTGTTTGGTTCTTTCATGAAAAGCAAGGTTAACAACTATGTGTTGTGTTGATTTATTGTCACGGTAAAGGGGTATTGGAAGAGAAAGTTGAATGTGAAAATCATGTCGTAAGGCAATCAACCATTTAAGCTTACATCATGTGTTTGCCATACTTTTGTATTTAGCTTCTATAGAGGATCTACTTAATGTGGTCTATTTCTTACAAGTCCAAGAGACCAAAAATTCACCTAGGACGATAAAAATCCAGAGATTGATCTTCTAGTGACTCGACATGAAGCCCAATCAGAATCATGTAATGCGTTAAAGGATAAGGAACTAGAAGTGAGGAAGTAGAGATCTTGACCAGGGTTACCTTTAAGGTATTTAACAAGTCTTAAGGCTACATGTCAGTGGTGGTCTATAGTAGGAGCAACCATGAATTGGCTGAGAACCTGAACTCCCTATGCAATGTCAGGTTTGGAAATGGTGAGATTAATGAGTCTTTCAACAAGTCTTCTGTATGATGTTGCATTATGCAGCAGAGGTTGGAGCCGGATGCAAGTTTTTGTTTTACTTCAATAGGGATCATAAAAGGTTTAGCATTGAGTAGATTTGTCAGTAATGATATCCATGGTATATTTTCTTTCGTGAAGGTAGATTCCAGTGGTGTTTTTAGCAATTACAGGCCAAAAAAAATACTTCAATGATCCAAGATCTTTGACTTGGAATTGAGATTAGAAGTACATTTTAACTTCTATTATAAGATCATGATTGGAACCTATAAGTAACAAATCATCCACATAGACTAATATAGCCATAAAACAAGTATGTGTATTCAACGTAAAGAGAGTGTGCTAATTTTGAGACTGTATAAAGCTAAAGTTAAAAAGAGTAGTAGAGAATTTGGAAAACCATTGCCTGGGTCCATACTGAGATTTGTGTAACTTACAGACAACACGATAATTGGATTTAGACAGGTTATGAGAGAATCATGGTGGTAACTCCATCTAAACTTCTTTCTTTTAATCTTCATGTAAGAAGGCATTGAAGACATCCATTTATGATAAAGGCCATTGTTTAGCATATGCAATAACAAGGAATACCCTAACAGATGTCATCTTTGCTACATGGGCAAATGTTTCAACGAAATGATCTCTTTCGGTTTGTGTAAACCGTTTTCTAACAAGTCTTGTTTTACTTTTGTCAATAAAACCATAAGCATTATGTTTAATCTTGAAAATCCATTTGCATCCCACAACATGTTTGTGAGGATGCAAATATTGAATAGACCAGGTCTTGTTGACTTCCAGTGCTTGAAGTTCAACGGCCCTAGCTTGGCACCATAGATGATCTTTAACAACTTGATGATATGTTTTAGGTTCACTTAGAGCATAAATGTTGCAGACAAATGACTTGTAGGTAGGTGAAAGATTGGCAAATGAGTAATACCTAGATTTAAGGTAGGGGTAGTACTATATGTATATGAAAAAATGTTTTTTGTAGATATGGAGGTAATCCAATAAAGTCCTTGAATTTAGCAGGAACAACTTTCTGTCGTTGAGGTCTAGGTGGAAGCTGTGAGGAAGGAGGATCTGAACTTGTTGAAATAGGGCCAGGAAAGGGAGAATGAGAAGTATCATATGAAAAACTAAATGAGGGAGTGAGGTGTTCCTCACAAACAGGATTAGGGGTAAAGTGTGAAAACAAATAGGTTGGATTGGTTTGGGTGGAAGCAGTTTTGAAGGGAAATATAGATTCATAGAAAATGACATCTATGCTATAAGATATTTGATGAGTAGCAATGTTGTAAACTTTTTAGGCCTTTTTGTTGTGAGGGTGGCTAAAAAAAGACATATTTTTAGGATCTAGGAAGGAATTTATCTCTGTTATGGGAGGCAGTGGATACATAGCAAAGGCATCCAAGGGTTATCAAATGGTTGTATTGAGGTGAAGTGCGAAATAGGGTTTAAAAAGGGGTTTTGAACTTTAGGACAGAGTTTGGAAGCCTATTCATGATATAAGTGGCAGTGAGAAGACAGTCTCCCAAAATCTTATAAGAAGGCCAGGTTGAAATCCGAGAGTTGTAACTATTTTAAGGAGGTGTCTGTGTTTTCTTTCAGCTCTTCCATTTTGCTGAGGGGTGTCAATACATGAATTGTGATGTTGGATGCCTTAAGAATTAAGGATAGGACTAAGAGTAGGGTTAAAGAATCCAGTTCCATTGTCTTAAATTCTTACAGATGTGTTAAACTGAGTTTTGACCATGGCAAAGAATGCTTGAAGGACTTGCTTTGGATTTGAGTAAAAAGGTCTAGGTAGATCTTGAGAAATCATCCACAATGGTAATGAAAGAGTTGCAACCATCATAAGTAGTATGTATGTAAGGTCCCCATATATCACAATGTATTAAGTCAAACATAGAGGTGTTGTGAGAGTTGCTTAAGGGAAATGGTTTCCTGGTTTGTTTAGCCATATGGCAGATATCACAAGAGAAGTTAGTTTTGGAATTGAGATTAACTCTATTGACTTAATATACTTCATAGAAGAAAAAGACACATGACCAAGTCTAGTGTGCCATAAATATAATTTATTAATAGGTTGTGTGAACACATAGTCATCAGTAGTGGTATTACAAGCAATGAAACTATGATTTGAACTAGGTAAATGAAGCTTGTATAGTCCACCAATGAGTCTACAATCTCCTTGACCTTCAGTTGATTCAGGTCTTGAAGAAAGCAAGTGTTTGCAGAAAAAACAGGTAGCAACAAGTATCAGTAATAATCTTTCTGTCAAATATAAGGTTGAACTACAAATCAGGCACATAGTAGACATTGTGAAGTAGAATATCTTTGGATAAAAAGATTGTTCCTTTGTGAGTAATCATGGATGTTTTTCCATTGGGCAAGTAAATAACAGAATTGATCGATAGGAATATGTTTTAAAAGAAGATCAAAGGAAACAGTAATGTGATCACTAGTTCCCGTGTCTATAATCCATTCATGTGAGGCAAATTTATGGCTAGCTAAGGATATAGAATTAATAGTATAATTCTTACACGCCAAGTGAACTTCAGGATTGTCAAAGATGGCTATAGAGCTGGTATTACTACTGTTGAGTAGAGTTATAAGTTGTTGGCATTGCTCAGGGGTGAAGAAGTTTGTGTCAACATTGTCACTGGTCCCTGATCTGCAATAGGTTTAGGTTTGTTGAGTCCTTGAGTGGTGGAATTTGTAAAAATACCAGACTTAGATTTAGCTTTGTTTTGGGGCATTATGGAAAGATCATGTTTGATTCCATACAACTGGTGTCAGTTAGGGAATCCATGAAGATAAAAGCATTTATCTTTTGTATGAGCCATGGCAGAAATCACAAAAAAAAAAAAAAATTCCCTCCTTATAAACTAAATTGAAACGCTACAAACCTTGTACACATGTAGTTCTTTCTTTTATGGGCTTCATTTTTTAACTTTCATAAGAGCTACTTCAAACTTGCCAAAAACTGGGAGAAGGAGTAACCATTTGAAAAATGGCTCACAGTTAATTTAACAAGATAAACCACAAGCAACCATATACATAGAGCAATAAATCAGATGAAACAATCGTGCAAACTTAAAATGCATGATACTTGAATTTTTTTAATTTTTTTTTTCGTTTTTTTAAATATAAAAGTGTAAAAATCAAATGGCACACAAAAGTAGAGGTTTTCTCAGGATTGAAAATCTCTAAAAATAATATGTTCTAGTGAGAATATCAGCCAACTGATTTTTAGTCCTAACAAACTCTATGTGAATTATGTCTTGCTCAACCAATTCTCGAATAAAATGATATCTAAAGTTAAAATGCTTAGTTCGAGAATGTCTAAACAATTTTTTTGAAATATTTATCGCATTAGAGTTGTCACAGTACACAATCAGCACATCACTATGTAACCTAAAATCATCAATCATCTGGTTTAACTACAAAAGTTGTGTACAATAACTACCCAATGCTACATATTTAGATTCAGCAGTTGATAGTGAGACATAATGTTTTTTACAATTGTACCAAGAAACCAGTAAATTTTCCAAATAAAAACAACTATTAGTTGCACCTTTTCTATCATCAATGTTTCAAACCCAATCAAACACACTAAAAATAACCGAGTAGGCATTAGCTTCCCTGGTATTGTATCTAGTGTACAAGCACACACTATACATAGTTATTGGGTGACTAGCGGTTAATTGCAACAAGCTTCCTATCATACTTATACATAACATATGGGATGACTCGATTTAAGTTTTTAAATGTAAAGCACTCTAAATATTGAATTTATTCATCAAGTTATGGGCAAACTTGGTTTGAGAGATAAACATCCCGTCAGACGTTAAAATTCCTAACTCATAGGACTTATTTTTGGAAATATATGTTCCAAAAATATTGCCGAAGTTGGGGCTAGGTACCAAATACCACATAACATTTTTGAACAATTGATTCAATTTCTTATGTATGACATATACCCAAAAATCATCAAAAAGGGATTCCTTTACATTTTTAGGTTCGATTTTAGACATAAACAAATGGTGTCTTACCCTTCTAAAAGTAGCAGTCATACAAGCCATTTTTTGGTGATCTACCTTACCTTTATTCATTGTAGTGCTCCCACCATGAATGCTACTAATTATCTGAGAAGTGGGATGAACTTTCTGGATTTTGCTGGGGATATTTGTACTACGATTAGTAGCAACTTCATGATCAGATTCTGGATCAGACAAATTTTCCTGGACTGGTGAAACTGATGATACATCCGATGATACAACATCGGGTGCATCATTGATCTGACTTTCAGCATAATTTGGAATTTTTGATTTAGTTCCAAGAACAGTTTCAGAGGCAGTGTAAGAGTAGAAGTCCCATATGAAGAATCAACCCAACTATATTCTTTCCCACAGCCTTTGCATGATGTCTTACCATTACTAGGCATAGTAAAATACTTCTAACAATCAGATGTGCTTGCTCTTGGCCTTTTGGGGGGCTTCTTAGATTTGTTAGAACTACCCTGTCCATCTCCATGACCATCCACATTGATGTTACTGGTAGGAGTAGGAGTAGGAGTCCTAGATTCCAGAATCTCCAAATCATCATCATCAACATCAAGTAATCGATTTTGAAAATCCATGGGATACTGCAATTGCAAAAAAGTATTGAAGATATAAATTTTAGAAGAAAATTATAAATCAAATTAGAAATCATTTCCCTGATTTAAGAAAAACCAAATTAGAAATCGAAATCTACCACAAGCCGAGGACTCACAATAAATTACTTAAACCAAGTAACCAACAACAAGAAATTATTTTCCGGCACGCTCCACGATCACGAGCGAGTCAGCGGCAGTTTGAAAGCTTACAAATAATGAAGAGTTCCAAATAATGAACAGTTTAAACCAAGGAACCAACAACAAGAAATTACAGTTTGAAGCTTACAAATAATGAAGACTGAAGAGTTCCAAAATTCTCTATTTTCCAGAAAATTAAATCTCTATATTGGAATCCTTAGTGCAGGATTACAAAATCTCCACTTCAAAATGTCGTTAGTGAAGGATTGTGGAGAAGTAAATTACAAGTCCTTCTCTATATGCTTTACATAATTACATCTCTATATTCCAGAAAATTACTATTAAACGGTACATACTAAATTACCAATTACTAACGAGTAAAGGATTCCAAAATCGAGCCTAGGATCTGGATTTTGTTCTGGAGAAGGACTGAACTCACAACAAAATGAAGAAATTTCATAATTAACATTTAGAAATTAGGGCCTAATTACTTACAGTTTGAAAGGAGTGAGGATCGAATGTTGATTGGCGAATGGCGAACTCAATGGTCGACGGACGGCGAGTTGGCGACACTGCGACAGGGACGAGGACGAGTGACTACTGAGTACTGACTACTGAGACTGACTCTGTGAGATGACGGAATGACGGAGAGTGATGAAGCCTGACGAGACGAGTGACGTTGGCGAAGGGGTGACGTCGGACTGCCGGAGTGGTGGAGTGCCTGACTGGTCTGGGTCGTGGGTGAGGGTGACTGGGTCGTTTGCTCAGTTGGTCTCTTCGGTCATTTTGCCGCCTCTCTTGCTCTCTGTCTCTGTTCTCTCTCTAAATCTCTAATCTCTTTGTGAATTAGGTTACGTCTTGACTTCCTTCCGGCTTCCTCTTCCAATTATTTTATTTATTTCCTCCTTTTTTTTTTCCAAAAACGCTTAAATCGCCAGGTCAAACCGGAACCTAACGGTCCAACCCGCCAAAAAAGTGAACCTGTAGGTCAAACCCGTTTAGCCCGGGAACTAAACGGTCCGTAATTTTCGGAACCTAACCCTGAAAAATCCCAGTTTAAAAGGTTCAGACATGCGGTTCTCGGCACTATTAACATCTCTACTCATTGGTTTCGTGACATCACTTCTTTGTACAAAACTCTCTCTGAAAATTCTCTACTTGAGTGACCAGACGTCCAGATCTTTTCTTTTATAGAACTCCATAGGAAACCTTTCCACCAAGAAAACAATTTACCATGGCAATGTTAGAATTAGGAAATAGTTATTATGGAAATAAACCTCCAATTTCTACAAGTTAGAGATTGTTATATTAGAGTCTTTAAAGAAGACAAAGACCAAGTTTCGTAGCAATTACTTAGAAAGGTAATAACAACATGTGTTCTAAATGTAATAGAACACGGCCAAAGTGGGAGAAATAACTCACGATTATTTTTCACCATAACAATTATTATTATTATTATTATTATTATTATTATTATTATTATTATTATTATTATTATTATTATTATTATTATTATTATTATTATTATTATTATTATTATTATTATTATTATTACTATTATTATTACTATTATTATTATTACTATTATTATTATTATTACTACTTACTATTATTACTACTATTATTATTATTATTACTATTATTACTATTATTATTATTATTATTACTATTATTATTATTATTACTATTATTACTATTATTATTACTAT